>OY755235.1:12389950-12765631 GCA_963576725.1 Azorinus chamasolen
ATGGGTCTGCTCTGTTTGCAAAGGCATATTTACGGAGTAAAGGGTTAATGCAGATTTGTTTGAAGTTCTAACAGCACAGATGGCTAGCCTTAAGACACCCCAGAGTTACGAGGACTTTGACCCTGAATGGTACCTCAATGAGTATTACAAGACTGTGCACGTGGTGCAGGGCAATGAAGAAAAGGGCGACCTTCTGGAGTTCTTTCTGGATTCTCTACACGCCATTTTTAGCACAGGTATAAACAAATTTCTAAATGTGTTTGGCATTCTAACAGAGAAGTCGTGATAACCTGTACAAACACAGTTTGGATTAATATGAGACGTGGAGTTTGTCGGTGTCGCACCAGTATCCAAACTGTTTGACACACTGACAGGGTCATCATGGTCTTAAATCGTCCACCACTATGTCTGACCATGGGAGTTATGTATTGTGTTGCATGAAAGTAAGTTAAAGGGGTTTAATTGATGTTTGAGCAAGAAATATTTCTATAAAGTTATATAGAATCCATTCATGTTGTTTCTGCGAAGAAGGTTTTAAGTAAAGAAAACTTTTTCAGCAAGACACAGCTTAATGCAGAGTGGATGGTACGCAGAAAGCTTACATGTGAGTTTTCTCTACGACGGTCACGCTTCATTAAGCTCCTATTTTTCTATAAACAAAGATAATGATACATGTACTTATTTGAGTGTTCTAATTAGCAGTTTTGCTGAATAAGAGTGGTGAACTAGCTTTAGCTATATATATTGAACATTAGCGCTGTCCAAGGTGACCACGTTTTTGTATGAGAATAGTTATCAGGGATTTTATAGATGATTAATAGATTTGTAAGAGTATTTGATGATTCTTAGATGAAAGAAAATCGCATAGAAAAGCTAAGAAATCCTTTTATCGGTAGCCCTTTTCGTTCTCTTTTATTTTCGGCCAATGGTACTCGTTATGAAATGTGGTCAGTGTTCAAATCGATTGCCATTCATGTAATCCTTTACTCCATGAATATGACTTTCTACACCTTTGCAAACAGAGTAGACCAAGACCAGGCGGTTCTGATATCAGCGGTTTGATCAGGGTCTGCTCTGTTTGCTTATGGCATAATAAATATGCGATTCTTACGTTTTTACAATGGCCAAAACTTCTCGTGTCCATGTGCCATTATGAAAATTAATCTACATGTAATTAATATTTATGACGTCATTATTTCTTAATATATGAATATTTATGGAGTAAATGGGTACTATAAACGTAGCAATACTACAACAATAATGCTAAATAATTCTTGAAGGCATGTGGCAGCAGAAGGTGATATGCATATGGCATGTTTCTGCATTTCTTTTACATGTATGTTGTATTAACCTATTAACCATTTATTCCACGACTATTCATGCAAATTCATATAAATTAGCTGAATGATATAATTACGTTTTTACCTTGGCAGAAATGTAACAAAAGAGCCGACCCTGGCCTTGATCTGAGTCTACTCTGATTGCAAAGGCATAGAAAGGCGTGTTTATGGATTACATGTATATGGTTAAAGAAACGGTTTGCTTATGAAATTATATAGATTAGATTCTACAGTTGCTGCTATGGCAAAAACTGCATGTGTTGATCAATATGCCATTTTTAGGATGCGTAAATTAAAGCATTTTAAAGAATGACTTCTTTATTTTTCCACCAAACTCTAAGTTTAGAATGGTTTCTAAGAGACGATTCTAAAGAGTGGTCACAGCATAGGATTTGGTGGAGAAATGATGGTTTTAGTATTTGATCACGCACCTTTGTCTGTGGCTCTGTAAAGGGTTAAAGTTCTGATATATATGTAACTGATATGCTTCACATTTTGTATTCCATATATCAGGAACCCTCAGTGGTGACAAACTTCTAGATATAGGGACAGGACCAACCGTGCATTCTGTCATTAGCGCCAGTCGCCATGTCAACGAGATACATCTGAGTGACTGGGCACCTAGGAACAGGGCAGTGCTACAGAAATGGCTGGATGGGGCACCAAATGTTCCTGCATTATTCGAATACATCACCCAGAAAGAGAACGAAGGGTAAGATGTAATAGCTGTTTAATTTGAAAGGAAATGACAAGAGTTTTAACCCTTTTAGTGCAGGAAACGTGTGTACTGTCAATCGCAGTGTAGGTCAATGTCAGATGGCTCATAGAGGACTGTTTGTCATTAAATATCCTCTCGCAAATTTTACCCTTTCCTATGGACTCTGCCAATAAACAATAATGGACTATTCCACTCTAAATATTCAGCGTTGAAAGGTTTAACACTAGGATCAAGGACCACAGTATGATTATGTCTGCAAACAGTTCGCATCCAGATGAGATGTTCAGACAAGGTTAATTGGCATCCCATCAGGACCCATTACTCAAACACTCAAATGTGTCTTTTTTAAAATAAACAAAAGATGTCACAGTCACGTGACAAATGCCCCCTGTGGCCCTGATATTGGACCCATGGACCAGGGAGCTGACACATCGTCTTTGTGTGGTGAACATTTGTGCCAAGTTACTTTGAAATCCATTCACAGATAAACAAGTAATTGTACCCTGTGTCCTTGACCTTTGACATATGGACCAGAGAGCTAAACGCGACAAATCGTCTTTGGTGAACATTTGTGCCAAGTTATATTGAAATCCATTGATAGATAAAGAAGTTACAGACCGGACACGGAATTTGTGGCAAAGTAATTGTACCCTGTGACCTTGACCTTTGACCCATGGACCAGGGAGTTGAAAGCGACACATCATCTTTGTCTGGTGAACACTTGTGCCAAATCATATTGAAATTCATTGATATATAAAGAGGTTACAGACCAGACACTAAATTTGTGATAAAGTAATTGTACCCTATGACCTTGCCTTTGACCCATGGACCTAGGAGTTGAAAGCGACACATCGTCTTTGTGTGGTGAACATCTGTGCCAAGTTATATTCAAATCCATTGATAGATAAAGAAGTTACAGACCGGACACGGAATTTGTTACAAAGTTATTTTACCCTGTGACATTGACCTTTGACCCATGGACCTAGGATTTAACCCGACACATCGTCTTTGTGTGGTGAACATTTGTGCCAAGTTATATTGAAATCCATTGATAGATAAAGAAGTTACAGACCGGACACGAAATTTGTGGCAATGTAATTGTACCCTGTGACCTTGACCTTTGACCCATGGACCAGGGAGTTGAAAGCGACACATCATCTTTGTCTGGTGAACACTTGTGCCAAATCATATTGAAATTCATTGATATATAAAGAGGTTACAGACCAGACACTAAATTTGTGATAAAGTAATTGTACCCTATGACCTTGACCTTTGACCCATGGACCTAGGATTTGAAAGCGACACATCGTCTTTGTGTGGTGAACATCTGTGCCAAGTTATATTCAAATCCATTGATAGATAAAGAAGTTACAGACCGGACACGGAATTTGTTACAAAGTTATTTTACCCTGTGACATTGACCTTTGACCCATGGACCTAGGATTTAAACCCGACACATCGTCTTTGTGTGGTGAACATTTGTGCCAAGTTATATTGAAATTCATTGATAGATGAAGAAGTTACAGACCGGACACGAAATTTGTGACAAAGTAATTGTACCCTGTGACCTTGACCTTTGACCCATGGACCAGGGAGTTGCACGCGACACATCGTCTCTGTGTGGTGAACATTTGTGGCAAGTTATATTGAAATCCATTGATAGATGAAGAAGTTACAGACCGGACACGAATTTGGGACGGATGGAAGGACAGACGGACGGACGGACGGACAGACGGAAGGACGGAAGGACGGACAATGCGATTACTATATGCCCACCGTTGGGGCATAAAAATATAGAGTAAAAACAGCTTTTTAAATTGAAGCAAATGACAAGTTTTGCAAATGAACGTTACTTAGTTTTGAAAGAATTGATTTGTAACTACATGAATAGAAAGAGAACAATTGCAGAATGTTGTATGCAACCATTATAAAACATGTATCTATGGAGAAACCATTATGAAACAGATACATGTAGCTGTCGAGCAACCATTATGAAACAGATACTTGTAGCTGTCGAGCATATACATGTAGCTGTCGAGCAACCATTATGAAACAGAGACATGTAGCTGTCGAGCAACCATTATGAAACAGATACTTGTAGCTGTCGAGCAGATACATGTAGCTGTCGAGCAACCATTATGAAACAGATACATGTACCTATGCTGCAACCATTACTTGACCTGTGGAGCAACCATTATGATACATGTACATGTGGAGTAGCCAATATGAAACTGATACATATACGTATGGAGCAACCATTATGATACATGTACCTATGGAACACTCATTATGAAACAGATAACATGTACCTGTGGAGCAACCATTATGAAATAGATACATGTACCTGTGGAGCAACCATTATGAAACAGATACATGTACCTGTGGAACAACCATTATGGTACATGAACCTGTGGAACAGCCATTATAACATAACTCGTGGCTTCAGCGTGACGTAACACTATCATTTATTTTTTGATATTCACGGGCATATATTCACTAGTGAATAACATTCGAACGACCGAACTGTATTCATACGCGCTGTCAAAACAAACAAACTGGCGGGCGGTGACCTATAATTCAAATTGTAATCGCTGTCAGTAATTATATACAAAATGTATGCCAAAAAAGACCTACCAGCTACTCTGACCCATACAATCCATTCTACATAGAAAATGCCTCCACAACTTTGCATTTTCTTCACCGCATGTCCTTTTGTTTATGCAGATTTCTACTCATAAAAATATCTCGTCAATCAACAACTATAGTCATCTGAATCCAGCACAGCACAAACATATTTCAAATATGCTATACTCAGCTGATCGCGAAAATCTTCCTCCTGTTCCAACACATTTTATGCAGCAGTTCGTACTGAATCTTTTGTCCATTTCAAACATTTTCACTGAACTTGAATCGAGATTTTTGTTTCTCGGTGGAAATGTCCATGTCCATGTGTATACAACACTAACGAAGGGCTTATATAATACCAATACGAAGGCACATTTTGAATCCCATTGACAGTGAGGGTCAGACGTGTTGGCGACTGTATGTGGGTCTTCATTTAAATGGCGCGCTTTACATAGACACAAGTTGTGTACAATGACGTCATAATGTGACGTGTTTGTAACTATGTATGTCAAAACTGTAACTCAAAATTTATTTTGACATGTTTCTGTATGTTTTTGTATCATAAACTATCACAGTTAAATTGAATACCAGAGATGTCTGAATTAGATCCTGGTTGATATGACAGTAAGTCAAAAAAAAGTTGGAAAATTTGGACCTACTTTGTCCCAGTTACCTAGCGAACCTAATAACACCTTTCATTCATCATTTCTATATGTAAGGAGAATTTATAACAATCCACGTTACTGCTGAAATATTGGCTGCAAATAACATTTGTGTGTGTTATGTTATAAATAGGATCTTTCACTCGTGTTCATGATTATTGGATTTATTAAATTCGTCTTTTTAAAAAGATAAAAAACTCGCTAAAGCTCTTTTTTATCGTTTTAAAAAGACTCATTTAATAAATCCAATAATCAAGAACACTCATGTAAGATCCTCTATTTATATATTTTTTAGAGATGTCGAACACGTTTAATTAACTACATTTCATATGATATCACCATTTTTCATTAATGTTTTTCATAATACTAGATTGTATAGGCAGGTGGTAGCTTAATGCAGAACACAGCTTAAGCAGAAATTTCCTACAGGACAAACGTAATGCAGAAAACTCCTCTCCTACAGGAGCATTCTGCATAACTAATCGCCTGTATTAAGGTAAAACTAATCCAGGATTATAGTTATTTTCATTGGTCGTATTAGGAATACTGTTTTGGTGTTATTAGTTTTGAAAATTGAATACTGCTTAAGCCGGTGCTAGAGGCATGATTAGTGTTGCACGTTTAATTCCTACTCATTAACAGACTCAATAAAACCGAGTCTGCAATTTTCTCTTTTTGCATTTCTACCTTTGCTTTCGAAGGATCACCCATTTTCAGAAAATGTTTACTGCCCTTCTTGCATTAAATGTGTTTATATTTAATTGGCAGTGTTTCACCAGAATCTCGCATTCAGGAAGTCAGAAAAAAGGTGAAGAACATTTATCCAATTGATTTGATGCAAGAAAATGTAATTGATAACCACAACTTCAAATACGATGTCATTACAACAAGCCTATGCCTAGAGTCAGTTGCTAGTACCAAGGAGGAATATGACAGCATTGTCAGGAAAATTGCCGACATAACCAACCCTGGAGGATATGTTGTTTTGGTTGGTGTGTTAAATGACAGTTTTTACCGCGTCGGAGGATATAAGTTTGAAACTGTTAGAATATCAAGAGATGAAGTGAGAGATGCTTTCATTAAAGGCGGTTTTGATATCAAAGTCTGGAAAGAACTGCCAAATAAATATTATGAGGTGATGAAGGAAAAGGACTATTCAGATTTTGAAAGTTCGTTCGTCATGGTCGCACAAAAGAAGCCTGGCTGTTGAAACACTGTTTTGACCCTTGACTCTATAATAATCATGTAAGAAATAATTACATCGTGATTCATTTGAATAACAGCACATGAACATTTGGTCATAAAATAAATTCTAGAATCATGTTTATATTATATCATAAGCAAACATATCAGGCACTGACCTGACGGCTCATACAGCAATCTACTCTGTTTGCAAATGCGTAGAAAGAAGGAAAGGGTAAACAGCTATTATTCTGCTAAGCGTACACGAATGGCATTTGCTTGGACCCAGAATTCGGCGTCTCATCAGGATCTAGGCTGTTTGAAACTCAGCATTGTTTGCAAAAACATTGAAAGGCTTCTCTATGGGGTAGTGGGTTAACTCTTTCTAAAGGCTTCTCTATGGGGTAGTGGGTTAACTCTTTCTAAAGGCTTCTCTATGGGGTAGTGGGTTAACTCTTTCTAAAGGCTTCTCTATGGGGTAGTGGGTTAACTCTTTCTAAAGGCTTCTCTATGGGGTAGTGGGTTAACTCTTTCTAAAGGCTTCTCTATGGGGTAGTGGGTTAACTCTTTCTAAAGGCTTCTCTATGGGGTAGTGGGTTAACTCTTTCTAAAGGCTTCTCTATGGGGTAGTGGGTTAACTCTTTCCTTCCTATAAACGCATTTTCCAGAATTTGCAAACTGGGTAGACCCAGAGAAGACAGCTCTTACAGGAGCCGTATGATCAGAGTCTGCTCTGTTCGCTTTGATATGGTAATGAACTAATGGTCTGATTGAACAGTTTTTTGTCAAAGTATAAAGTTTCCTTGAAAAGCTTATATTATGAACATTCAGCTGATAAATATTCATGATATCATTATTTCGTACATGAATATTGAAAGGGAAATGGTTAAACAGACAACTTTTTTGCTGACCCCCCCCAACTGTGTTCAGTGTATAAACATTTTAGAGCAGCTGTTACTAGTACTTGAAAAGTGGATGCATAGATAAGATGTGGTTTAACCCTTTACTCTATAAATACACCTTTCTATGCCGTTTTAAACAGAATAGACACAGATCAGACGGATGCTGTAGGAGCCATCTGATCAGGGTCTGCTGTGTTTGCATGTGATTCATATAGATATGATTCTACAGTTTCTGCCATGGTAAAAACTAAAAACACTCTGTGTCCATGTGCTATTATTGTGGATGCAATACACAGAACAATGCAAAATGAAATTTATCTATATTTTGGCGAATATAAAGCTGCGGCTTTCAATTATTTAACATTACAATAGATGGACCGCCGACAGACTCGATAATGGCAGGCCGAAAGCCTCCAGCTGAGGTACAATCAATTTACAATTCAATCAACATCCAACTGAGGTACAATCAAGTCACGCAATCAATACACAATTTAATAAACCTCCAACTGAGGTACAATCAAAATACATGTATGAGGCATGCAGGAAACACCGCATACAAAACAAAACTCACAACAGCCCAAACAGCACCACGACAATAAACAGCAAATATACATGTATATAGAAGACACAAAGAAACGAACAGACATAACAAACAAACAATAGGGGGAAGATGGAAGTACCGCCTTGGAACGGCCAGTGGCAAATGTCACTGGGGGGGTTAAACCGGTTTAGGGACGCCCAAACTCACTTATTCAATCCCCATCCTAAAAAACAAACAGTGTAAATAAACGTATCCCCTCTCCGACTAAGCTACAACAACCGCGATGGCAATACAATGGTAAAGTGCATGTAAAACGAAAACATATTTCAGTGAAACTACTGTATCCATCTATCGCTAGTGTACTCAATGTTTGAGCTGCAAACAGAGTAACTGTAGAAAAGTAATAAAGGGTACGACAAAAACGAGATATATAGTACAAATATCGGACGTCCTCCTTCCGTTTCCGGATTTAACAGGTCGCCATTATAGAGTTCTAAACCTTTCTTGTCGGCGTACATGCAAAGAGGGCAGCGTGATTGCAAACTGTAAAATGCAGTATGTTGTAGTACCATAGGATCATATCCCTTTTTGATGAATGTCCAAACATTTTGTAAATCACATCACCATAAAAATCAGGATATGAAATACCGTCTCGCAGGAGCGCCTTAAGATCACATTTGTACTTGCCAATAAGTGAGAGATTTCGATGATAAAATTTAGAGGATGTTTTTCTTAGTTTATGATATCTATATCCTTGCTTAAGCAGCTTTTCAGTTAAAATGAGATTTCGACTGTTAAAATGGTCAACAGAAGAACACACTCTAGCGAAACGAATAAGTTGAGATATATAAAACCCGTAAGATAGGACACGGGGAACATCTCTATCAAGGTGAGGGAAATTTACAATATTAAAATTAAAATGTCTCTTTTGTCATGAATATTAGAAGAAATCATTCCATTGTCAATTTTAAGGTCAAGATCGAGAAAAGCCGCATAAGTGTCGGAAGGGTTAGCTTTATTCAATTTAAGTTCTTTTGGGTAAATGGTAGGAATCAAAACATCAACGAAAGGGTTATCTAAGTTGAAAATATCGAGAAGTATAAGTCACGCAATCAATTCACAATGGGCGTCTTTTGTCTGTTGTCTGCCCCTGTCCAACCAGGTGTCGCTGCCACCGAGTAGGTCCTTTCAGAGACATGTATACATGTATATGTCTCTAGTCCTGTGTTACACTTTTATTATCCATTATTGTTTTCACTTTGATTACACAAGTTTGTTTTAAAATCGAGAATGACGAAGGATGTGGAAATATATTATTTGCATTTTCAAATTTATTTTGCACTTTTCTTTACAAAAAGGCAGATAAATGAGTTAAAGACATTCCCTTGGCCGGCTTGGGTCTTTACAGCTAACCTGTGAAAAAGCATGCGGCACATGGTAAGAGCTATAGCAGTCTGCCTGTCAAGAACCACTGGAGCGTTCCATGTGAGGCCCGTCTCTTACATTTGATGATTTGGAAATGATTAGATTGTCACTAATGCAGTATATGTTTTTATTTTTTATTATGCTCCCTGAAACTATAAGAAGGAGCATATAGGCCCCGCTTTGTCCGTTCGGCCTGTGAATGTCTTCTAAAGTGCTCAACCTACATTCATGACACTCCACATACAAATATATCTCATTGAGATCAAGTGCAGGGTGCAGGGGTTAAATTATAACTTTCTGAGCAGTATTTACATATTCTGATAGACCTTGTTGGGAGAAAAGGCAGCTGTGTCCAAGGATAATAACTCTGTGGGACATCTCTTTTGGAAGTATTGCCCTATGTAATCTGTCTTTTTTTATATGAACGCCAGCTCTACAAGACAAAATTGAATTCTCAGCTTTAATTAGGGCGCCTTTGAACATATTATAGCTCTCCTCCACTGCAGGTTAAATGGATTCTACTGCAGGCCAAATGTCCAGAGTTTTATCTCTGATATACATAAGCGCTCAGGTTTTTTAATGTATTTAATCCTTATAAAATATTCATCTGCTAAATTGCTTGTCTGCTTCAAATGTGAAAGTGCTTCATAGTTTGTAAAGATTTGTGAAAATGTTGTCTGTCAAATAGCTTGGATCCAGATAAGATGCCGGGTTACTTGACGTCTCATCTGGATCCAACCTGTTTGCATATGTCCCTTTGTTTGTTAGTGGTAGGCTTCTTAAGGGTTGAACTTCTATTGGGTTCTGACCAACAATGGTCTTTTGAGTGTGTTCCCCTTGACTAAGTGTATGTCAGGGCCTCTCTAGACAGAATGAGACGGCTTGCCATATTTTGCACACTTGTATCATGCTTTTACTGTTACTTTCACGCCTATTGAGAACAATGGGGGGGGGGAATCATTGAATGGACCTGGGTAATGTCTTTAACCCTAAACCTAAGAAACCGACAGAAATTCAGACTGTTACTTCAATGCTAAAATGTCTTTATTAAATCATTTAACACATAGTATATGCTTTTAATGCCTTTGCAAACAGAGTAGACCCCGATCAGACAGATCCTCTAAGAACTGTCTAATCAGGATCTGCTCTGTTTGCTTATCATACAATATAGATATGATTCCACAGTTTCTGCTATGCCCCGAATTTCCTGTGTTAATATTATCATTATAAAAATATTTTAATTAATATTCATGATCACATTATTTCTGACATTTATATTCATAGAGTAAAGGGTTAATAAAATCAAAAAGTTATAAACCTTTTTTGGAGGGGAGGGGAAGTTCAAATGGACATTCAGTATTGTTTGTGTTACAGTCTAGCAGTGTCATGGGCCCCCAGTGTCATAGATAAGTTTTCATCATATATCGCACTCTGCTGTGACCCTTTTGTGTCGTAACCTCTAAATTTAATTACTAAGTCTTGTTTATTACTGCAATCACGAAGAGAAAGGGGCTAAACCGGAAAGCCAATCAATCAGGGAACAGTGGTATCTACTTGACACAATTCAAAGAACAAACTTTAGCTTTATTAATATATTTCGTTTTACTTCTGCAATTAAAGTTTGATTGTCCGATCTCAGCAAACAAAAACAAACCATAAAAAAAGAAGAAACAAACAATACATTTTGGATACTGATCATACCGTTTTATTTAGTCACTGAAATTTGCAAGAGACGTTCAATTTACCGAAGGCTTAATTTGTAATTGAAGTTGTCAAATTTCTGACTGAAAGAATCAAACATTGCAGACGCTGATGAGAAAACCTCTAAAAAACACTCGTCATGGTCATTACAATTAGCTAATGTCTTATATTATATAGACTGGTTTCCTACATTTTGTAAGGGTTAAATATTTTAATCTTATTTGATATCTGAGATAATTTCTGATATAAATAAAAACTATACTCGGAACACAGCAAAAGCATAGTGCACGGTCAAATAGTGTGAATTCTAATCAGTTATTAAACATTTTTTACCATTTGATCTGGATCAAACTGCTTGAACGTGTTAACCATTTACTCCATGGATATCCATGTAAGAAATGGTGGTATCGTGAATATTAATTAGATAAGTTTTTTAAAATGGCAGATTAATTAACACGTGTTTAGCGAAAGTAGGAACTATAGAATCAAATCTATTTTATTCCATAAGCAAACAGAACAGAACCTGATCAGAAAGCTCCTACACTGTACCGGAGTCATCTGATCTGGGTCTACCCTGTATGCAAAGGCATAGAAAGTCGTATTTATGTAGGAAAGGGTTAAAATGGTTATTTTTCAAAGTACATGTAGTTCAACATATCTTGTTTAGGTGTAGTATTGTTTTAATTCCAATGTGTATTTTCATTGCAATTTGCATGTACTATTTGTGGGCAAATTTCACCTTATAATTTCCATACAAACTGACCAAACTTTTACTTGTAGTAATTAAAGTAAGTATGGACTCTCAAATGAACAAAAAGGAAGAAATGTTAACATTAAAACTATATCGAACAAACAACTGTCAAGGGCATATACACGATATCATTGATGTCAGATTTTACATTATGACAGGGGAAGTGTTATGTCCGGTCCTGAAAGTGTAAAGTCTACCTCCCTTCTCTGTTGGTGCAAAATGGTTGAAAGAACAGTATTTATGTTCAAAATGTAGGAAATTTTCATTTCGTCTACATGATTTAAATCATTTTGTTGAGCAATCTTATCATGAATAAATTCAGTAAACACATACAATGGCGATCGATAAAAACAGAAGTTATCCGGATGTTGGACCTACTCGGTGCGAGCGCCACCTATAAATTGACTTCTTGGGAGATAACCCACAAAAGACGCCCATTCAATCAACCTCCAACTGAGGTACAATCAAGTAACACAATCAATTCACAATGCAACACACCTCCAACTGATGTACATTCACAGTCCAAAATCAATGGAAAAGTAGTAAAGTCAAGCAGGCAAAGCCACATGCAAGACGCAACCACCACCAAAACACCGATAGACAGCATGACACACACACACACCCAAACGCACACATACACACACGAAATGAACACAGAACACACCAAAAGACACACAAGAACCAGGGACAAACGTTCCACACATGAACAAATCACAAGCACAAAGACGCAAGGCAAACAAAAGGAAGGGTGACAAAGAGAGTACCGCCTTGGCACGGTCAGTAGCAAAAACACTACTGGGGGTTCAAGTTTAATTTCGCAAACAAACCATGTGCCAAAGATTCAATATTGCATTCAGACAAGTATACCTTTAACATCACAACTAGTAACATGGTTTGTGTTATACAAGGACACTTTTACTCTGCTCACTGCACACACTTTGTAAATTGACCTGACCCTGACAGACTATAATGTTTTTTCGCATCCGCCACATAGACTTGAGGGCTGTCTCCCACAGACAAACAGCCAACCAGCGCACCACCAACCCATTGTCCACTGCGAAAAATGTGAAAGCCACAACCCTAAATTCGCCAACTAGAGGAATATGCGATTCTGTGAATTTCATAAACTTGATAATGCAGCCGATATTTGATTTAGAAAAAACACCATTGCCTATTTCAGTCAATTTCACATCATCCGGCTAGAAAAGTGTTTTGTTGACTACCTGAAGATTGGGATGTTTTAAATAACAACCATATCGATTAATGAAAAGGTTTGCAAAATACAAGAAGCTTTATTTAGTCGGTTATGTAAAACATAACATAAGCTTTATAGCTAGCTATGTTCCGACAAACATCTAGCAAGTAACAATTAATCAGTAAATAAAAGAACAACACATATTTCACATGCAGAACAACTGAAGAAATAAATACGCAAACAGAGTAGACCCAGATAAGACAGCTCCTGCAGGAGCTGTCTGATATGGGTCCGCACCCTTTGCTTATGATTTGATATAGAGTAGAACCCCGCTAATGCGACCACTTAATGAATGAACATGGTTGTCTTTATAAGCAGGTGGTTGCTTAATGCAGGACAAAAGTAATGCAGAAAGCTCCTCTACAGTTTCTGCCATGGCAAAACATTCATGTGTCCATGTGCCATTATAAAAAAACTATTGTAACCAATATTTTCATTATTTCTTCATGAATATTCATAAAGTAATGGGTTAGGCAGTCATCATGTATATAGCACAATAAGGATGAAACCATTCCCTCATATTGACGCCTCTGTAAAAGTCACTTTTTGAAACCATTGTCTTATGGGAGCAAATGCTATATTTTTCACAATGGTTTAAAAACGACACTACATGTATTCTAAAATGTTCTTTTACTCTAGTGAGTGCTCCTTTTTCGGTAGATTTATTCAAATAGAATGTCTTTAAAAATAGCCTATGAGGGTATGGGTTTATAACAATTAAATATGTAATACTTGAAACAGTGTATATTGACAGATAGTGGATTGCTTACCAATAAGTAGATGCGTGAACAAGACGAGATATATGTTGATCAGATAAACGAGTTGCTAGTTTCAGATGTTAGTTGTTTTCTTGTTTGACCATATTCCTTTAGCATGCTGAACGAAATGCAGCGATGTCTACTGCAAATCGTTTGAATCCAGATTAGATGCCAAAACTTGGCACATGAATAACGGCTCATGAACAAACTTTTCAAAGGGACCTAAACAGTACAATTAATTCATAAAGAAATAGGATGCACCCTGATAAGACAATTCTTACAGGAGCTGCCTTATCCGGTCCTACTCTGTTTGCAAAATGCATAATTACCAGTGAACGTTTAAGCATACAAATCAAAGTTGTCAAATTCATTTTTGTTGGTGGAATTATTGTTTTGTTTTTATGAACTAGACATATTTTAATGGCTAAGAAATAATGGTAATATTTTTGTTGATTTAATTAATAGTAATATGTTTGTTTAAATAATTAATGGCAATGTATTTCTTGAAATAATGATTAGTAATATGTTTGTTTAAATAATTAACGACAAATGTTTCATTTTGAAATAATTAGAACCATTAGAGGTTTTCTTCCAAACTGATACAAAACCATTATACAATAGCACCAAAACCTATAATAAAACATCTCAACAGTTGCTACGTAACACTAAAAATCTCGCGAATATTTATACAAGAATTCATGACTTCATGAATATTTATTAACTGATTTTGTATAGAGAACAACTAAACATTTGACCATTTCAGAGACTGTAGAATCAGACCTAAGAGTTCGACTCCCCGGTCATAATATTACGGCAATTAGTCATAATATTTCGTCTCTCCGGTTATAATGTACTCAACAAAATAATTTAAGGGTCATTGGACAGTCCAATGTATTGGTACTTCGTATTTTTCACCAGTGTCACTTAATCGCAACGAAATTTGCAGGAATTATTGTTAGAGTTTCAGTTAACGGGTGCAGATGTAATTTGTACCTGCGAGAGTCGAAAATCATATCAATATTGGATATAATGGAACATGGAAAGGTTTACCAAACTGTTTGACATACCAAAGACATGTTTATTGGTATTCCAGATAAGAGTAAAATGAAATTGATCTTTTTGGAGAATTTCAGAAATTCCCAATTTTCGTTTTTTCATTCCATGGATGCTTATAGGACCTTGGTATAACCCAATCTTACTGGAATCTGTAGTTTTACATTTTGACAATACTTCCAGTAAATGTTTTCGAAATTAATAAATGTATATGAAAAATACAGGATGCCAAAGTTGCAGGGTCATTGCATAAACCCAATGGGAAAAGTACCACTGACCCTTCAATATTTTTGTTGAGTATATTATGGCCCGGGAGATGTCAAAATATTGACTCCTAACATATTACGAACCGAACCTACAAAATCACTCCCATAAAACATTGACTCCCATAAAACAGTGATTACTAGCAATTACTTGTTGTAGTATTTCGATTCATACTTGTGCTGCAATGACATAATGATGGCGGACTTTTATTTCAAGAACTTGTTTTGATCACGGTCGTAATGTATTTTACACCGGGTATGAGTTTGATTTAATTCATTTAAAGTTATGAGCTTAATAATCTAAAGCATGCAGATAATTCTCTGTTTAGACCATTGTCACGTGAATCTGGTTCCTAAACACTTGCAGCACATTGCAGTATAATTGCAATTTAGCACGTACAAGCATAGCGTGGCAAAGGTGCAAATCATCGCTTGATACTTGATTACTAAAATTTGCGTGAAGAATAAGAAAGCAGTTACCTCGTTTTGCATGATGATGGGAAAACGGGATATGCTTACTTTAATCAAAGACCTATAATAATGTAGGTCTTTGCTTTAATCATCAAGTTTAACGACACGTTTACACTTTATCTCCCATGGGAAAACTTACTATCTTTTATGGGCGAAGGTGGGAAAAATCACCCACCTCGTCGTCACTGACGAGGCTCCTGATCTGGGTCTGAGTTGGAAGTTTCGAAGCCGTCGTATCCCCTTTGGTTTATAGGCTGTCTCGAAACCCGTAGTAATTTATGGACATTTCTTAGATGTTTAGTACATTACGATAATTAAGACCCTATCTTAAAGTATTAAATGCTAAATTTGAGATGTCAACTTTCCTTTTGTTTGCCTTGCGTCTTTGTGCTTGTGGTTTGTTCATGTTGTGGAACGTTTGTCCCTGGTTCTTGTGTGTCTTTTGGTGTTTTCTGTGTTCATTTCGTGTGTGTGTGTGCGTTTGGGTGTGTGGTTGTGTGTGTGTTTGTGTGTCATGCTGTCTATCGGTGTTTTGGTGGTGGTTGCGTCTTGCATGTGGCTTTGCCTGCTTGACTTTACTACTTTTCCAATTAAAAAAATCATTGCTTGTCTTCTTGTATTATGCATTCACGAAATATACCTAATTGATGCCGAAGAGAGTATTTAACGAACGTTGTTTCTAATTCCAGGAAGATCATTTTACCTATCAGTAGTAGTTTATTAGTTTCCTCCATGTCTGGAGGTTTGAAATAACGAAAAAAAACGTATTTAAAATACTTAAACGAATATCTTGTTGCTATATATTCGTGAGTGTATTTAATGTACTGTACATAAGTTTCCCCATAGGATACAAACGCCCCAACTTTCCGCTTTGTCACAAAATTAAGACCTGTAACTTTGTAAATATGCATTATACTAGGATGAAAATATGAAAATATCAAGTGTACAAAGTTCACATCCTAAACGATATATCCATTAAGCTTTATGCCTTTACTTTCTGAATTATAGGAGACACAAAATGTCGGGAGAACGGACGTACCTATGGACGGGCGGGAGTGGCTATGCACGGGACGTACTTACAGACGGATATAGACAAATTCATATATCCCCATCTAAGTGGTTGGGGTTAAAAATTATTATATATTATATATATTAACCACTCGATTACCTAGTAATCATGACCATAATTATAATACGCAAAGAGCTTTGCTTATGTCGAGATACTCGGTTACTTGCGCCTCGTCGTGATAGCAAAAAAAAACCCCGCAATTACACCAAGTTTTATTGTTTTTCTTCAGCCCGTATCCATATATGAAATGAAACTGGAAATAAAAGAATAAAACCCTTGAAAACAAAAGAAAAGGGTAAAAATTCGATCAAAATATAGTAATTATAGAATCCTTAATTTTATTTTAGCAAACATGTTTTAGGTTAATGCGAGATTCGGACCCGCGCTTAAAATAAAATAAGATGTTCCCCGATCATATACTTCCCTATGACCCAACACACTTATCCACTACGTTATGTTTCCGATAATTCATCCGCTTATTGTTTGTACCTATAGCGCTAAACCTTTTCGTTTAAAAAATGACACGTGGATATCCGATATGCTGTTCTACCTTATAAATGGACTCGACGAGCCCGTGACCTATTTGACTATACTAACAGGGTTAATCACACGTAGCCTTGTTATAAAGGGATAATACTCTTCATTCACTTCCTGTTAGATATTTATAGGGTACTGTGTTGGTTGATCAAGGACACAATTCAAGCTTACAGGTATTTTCACGTTCATTTTTGTGTGACGACATTGTTGTTTCCATGTCTTTTAAACAAATGTTTACATTTAAACTGTAGTGGATCTCCTAAATTTAAGTGACCTGGTGTAAACTCTGATAAGTAGGACTCGACCTTTGTCAGCTACATGTGTTATGTGCAGTGTATCTTGTAACGCTGAATAAGTCAGTTTGACATCATCTTTATAGCTTTAAATTAAACTGACATAGATCTAGTAGCAAATAGAGTAGACCCTGATCAAACTGTCTCTTCAGATCTTGGTCGGCACTTAGTTCACATCTGTGTACTCTAAATGGTGATATCGAGCTACTTTCGGTTTTAACGATATCACGGCAGACGGCACCTGTCACAAAATTAGCATGCTGTCTTACGGGTCATTACTGAGACTAGCTCAGTGTAAAAACAGTATGGATCCTGATGAGACACGGAATTACTCGACGTCTCATCCGGGTCCAGACTGGATGCAAAGGTAACAATCAAATTGCTCGTACTTAATTTACATGATAGCATCGCCTTTTTATGCCTTTGCAAACAGAGTTGACCTAGATCAGGTGGTTCATGTAGGAGCCGTCTGATCAAGGTTTGTCTGTTTGCTTATGAAATATAGATCTCAATCTACATTTTCTGCCATGATCACATAATGCCTTGATCATATACCGTTTTAAGAACAAACAGCTAATAAATATATACGTAGTGTCGTCATTTCTTAGATAAATATTCAACAGGTAAATGGGTACGCAGGTTAAAGTCTCAATTGTCCTTTAAACCCCTTACTCCATGAATATTTATGTAAGAAATAATGACATCGCGAATATTAATTACCGTAGATTATTTGTTATACATGTAATAGTACATAGACACAGGAAGTGTTGGTCATGGCAGAAGCTGTAGAATCATGTCTACATTAAATCATTTATGAGCAAACAGAGCAGACCCTGATCAGACGGCTCCTACAGGATTCGTCTGATCTGGGTCTAATCTGTTTGCAAAAGCATAGAAATGCGTATTTACGGAGTAAAGGGTTAATACAGATTTGTTTGATGTTCCAACGGCACAGATGGCTAGCCTTGAGACACCCCAGAGTTACGAGGACTTTGACCCTGATTGGTACCTCAATGAGTATTACAAGAATGTGCAGGGCAATGAAGAAGAAGGCGACCTTCTGCAATTCTTTGTGGATTCACTACACGACATTTTTAGCACAGGTATAAACAACTGTATAAATATATTTGAATTCTAACGGTGAAGTCGTGATAACCTTGACAAACAATTTGGATTAATATGAGACATGGAGTTAGTCGGCATCGCATCACAGGGGTCTGGACCGCTTCATGGGGGTCTACATGTACTATATAATAACAAGGGTTCCAACTAGCCGAACGGGCATCCGTGTACCACAAGTACAAATATGAATGTGACTCTTGCAATTTCAATGATAATTTTGTAACTCTCTCGGCTATTGAAAGCCAATATATTTTACTATCAAATAAATATAATATTCTCAAGGTAACTTACCCTCAATTTTCGATCCAACAACGATTTTCTAAAAATTTCACGTGTTTTCTGGGTCATTGACAAAGGTTCGTTCACCCCGGTTTCACTATATCACAGCCATAACCTGGCGATTTTCAGTTCAAAAGATGGCGTGGTTCAATAAAACAACCCAATTATATCACCAGTCTCCATTTGTTTTGTCCTCTTAATAAATAAGCAACTAGCAACAGCGGCCTTTCCGTCTGTCGTTATGTTTTTTTTCGGATGCTGCCATTTTGCAACAAATTTGAATGGAGCCATTTCATTGGATGAGTGAAGGAAAAGTTGGAAAATCCGTGACGTCACGTACAATGGCTCCTTCCTCGACGATATGAAGCAAACTGACAAAACTCGCTAGTATTACATCATTCTTTTGATGTTAGGGACTAAATAATTGGAGGTGGGTGTTAGAATTGATTCGTTTTATTGACTCACGCCATTTTTTGAACTGCAAATTGCCAGGTTATTGCTGTGATATAGTGAAACAGGAGTGAACGAACGTTTGTCAATGACGCTGAAAACACGTGAAATTTTGTGAAAATCGTTGTTGGATTGATACTTGTTCATAAGTTACCGTTATAAGATTATGTTTATTTGATAGAAAAATATATTGGCTTTCAATAGCCGAAATAATTACGAAATTATCATTTAAATTGTAAGAGTTACAGTCATATTTGTACTCGTGGTGCACGGATATCCGTTCTGCTAGTTGGAACCCTTGTTATTATATAGTACATGTAGACCCCCATGAAGCGGTCCAGACCCCTGTGCATCGCATCAGATCCAAACAGTTTGACATACTGACAGTGCCATGGTGGTCTTAAATCGCTCACCTAGACATATTGTGTATGGGAAACTATGCATGACCATGAAAGTTATGTATTTTGTTGCATGAATGTAAGTTAAAGGAATTTAATTGGTGTTTAAGCAAGAAATATTTCTGCAAACTATTTTCTGGTCCTTCGGGGTCATTAGTTTTGATGTTGTTAGTTTTGAAAATTGAATACTGCTTAAGCCGGTGCTAAGGGCGTGAGTAGTGTTGCACTTTTAATTACTTCTCATGAACAGACTCAATAGAATCGAGTCTGCAATTTTTTCTTTTTGCATTTCTACTTTTGCTTTCTAAGGATCACCCATTTTCAGAATTTATATAGAATACATTCCTGTCGTTTCTGCGAAGGTTTTAAAACTTCACTCTAGAGGGGAAATTTCTAATTACATATAATTTACGTGTACCTCATATATACGCCTTCCTATGCCTTTGCAAACAAAGTAAATCCAGATCTGATGGTTCCGATTGGAGCCATCTAATCAGGGTCTCCTCTATTTGCTTATAAAATAATATAGATTAGATCTACAGTTTCTGCTTTGGCAAAAATGCATGTGTTGATATGCCATTTTCAAAATTAATCTAGTTAATATACATGATGTAATAATTTCTTATATGAATATTCATGGAGTAATGGGTTAAGTGGTAGCTGTAGAGAGGTTCTTATCGATCAAGCAGAGGTCCAGATAAGATGCATAAATTAAAACAGTTTCAAGAATAACATCCAAACCCTATGTTGTGACTAATCTTTAGATTCGTTACTAAGACAGGATCACAACATGGATTTTGGTGGAGAAATGATGGTTTTAATATTTGAGTTCGCACCTTTATCTGTAGCCCTGTAAAGAGTTAAGTGGTTGCAGTATAAATGTTATAATATATATGTGACTGATATGCTTCATATGTTGTATTCCATTTCAGGAACCCTCAGTGGTGACAAACTTCTAGATATAGGGACAGGACCAACCGTGCATTCTGTCATTAGCGCCAGTCGCCATGTCAACGAGATACATCTGAGTGACTGGGCACCTAGGAACAGGGCAGTGCTACAGAAATGGCTGGATGGGGCACCAAATGTTCCTGCATTATTCGAATACATCACTCAGAAAGAGAACGAAGGGTAAGATGTAATAGCTGTTTAATTTGAAAAGAAATGACAACAGTTTTAACCCTTTAAGTGTAGGAAATTTGCAAACAGTGTATGCTACAAAAATGTAAGATCAGAGTGATCCTGGAGGAGCCGTCTGATCAGGGTCTGCACTGTTTGTCATTCAATATCAAGTTTTACCCTTTCATATGGACTCTGGTAATAAACAATGGTGGACTATTCCGCTCTAAAATATCCACGTTGAAAGGGTTAACACTTGGGGCCGAATTGTTTACCTTTGCAAACAGTTCGCATTTAGATTAATTAGATGTTCAGACAAGGTAAATTGGCATCTAATCAGGACCCAATTACTCAAACACTCAGAAATTTTGCTGATGAAAGTTACTTTGTTTTGAAAGCGTTAATTTGTAACTACAGAAAGACAACGAATGCATAACTGTTATGCTACAGTTATGAAACAGTTACATGTACGTGTGGAGCAACCATCATTAAACAGATACATGTACCTGTGGATGAACCATTACTGAGTATATACACGTACCTGATGAGCACCGTTAAGAAACAGATACATGTACATGTATCTATGTACCTATGATATCACCACTTTTCATTAATGTATTTCATAATGCATAAATGCATGTATACACTGTGCAGTTAGAACCCTCTAATGTGATCACCAAAAAGAGGTATAATACTAGATTGCAGAGGCAGGTGGTAACTTAATGCAGGATAAAGGTTATGCAGAAAGCTCCTACAAGAGCTTTATGTATAACTTCTGTCTTGCATTTAACTACCAGCTGCTTTAGAGGAAGGTAATCTGTTCGTGAAGTGCCACTTTAAATATTAAAGTTCTACTGTATATACTTCTTTAATTTAAATGTAATTTACATTAATGTCTCGCTAATGCGACTATATACTTTATTAACATAGGAGTCTGTAAAATCAGGTGATTTATTAATGCAGGACAACATTAATGCAGAAAACTCCTTTCTTAACGGAGCTTTCTGCACACCTCTTCTCCTGTTTTAAAGTAAAAATAATCCAGAATTATAATTCTTTTCATTGGTCGTATTAGCAAGACTTTACTGCGCTTCTTGCATTTAATGTAATATACGCACGTGTTTATATTCAATTGGCAGTGTTTCACCAGAATCTCGCATTCGGGAAGTCAGAGAAAAGGTGAAGAAAATTTATCCAATTGATTTGATGCAAGACAAAATAATGGATGACCACAACTGCAAATACGATATCATTACAACAAGTCTGTGCCTAGAGGCAGCCGCTAGTACCAAAGAGGAATATGACAGTATGGTCAGGAAAATTGCCGAGATAACCAACTCTGGTGGATATGTTGTTTTGGTTGGTGTGTTAAATGAAAATTTCTACCGCGTCGGAGGGTATAAGTTTGAAACTGTTAGAATATCAGGAGATGAAGTGAGAGATGCTTTCATTAAAGGAGATTTTGATATTAAAGTCTGGAAAGAACTGCCAAATAAAAATTATGAGGCGGTGAAGGAAAAGGACTTTTCCGATTTTGAAAGTTTGTTAGTCATGGTCGCACAAAAGAAGTCTGGCTGTTGAAGAACTGTTTTGACCCTTTACTCCATGAATAATCATGTAAGAAATAATTAAATCACGATCAATTTTAATAACAGCACATGAACAGATGGCCATGGCAGAAATTGTAGAATCATATCTATATTATATCATAAGCAAATAGAGCTGTCTGATCTGGATCTACTCTGTTCGCAAGGGTGTAGACAGGCGTATTTATGGAGTAAAGGTTAAAGAGCTATTATTCTGCCAAGCGTACATGAATGGCATTTGCTTGGACCCAAACGAGATTTCTGGTAACTCAGCGTCTCACCAGGATCCACACTATCATTAATTTCATAGCAGTTTGAACAAATCGGAAACTTGAGAGAAAAATACAGGATGGGATTTAAGCAGACGTTATTTTTACAGCAGAATAAAACATATACATAATTATACAGCAGAACCTGTCTTAACTCTTTTGGCGCCAAATTTCTAATTGTCGTCTGCAATCCAATTTTGTTAAATAATTTGGTACAATAAGGAAATGAGATAAATAAATATAAATTTCAAAGGAATAAAGCACATGTATAGAAATAGAGATTCAGACAAAAAGTGAAGTCCCTGATCAGACGCCGCCTTGAAAAGGCGGCGTCTGATCTGGGACTGCACTATTTGTCGTGGTGCATAAAGGCGACATTGGCGGTGAAAGGGTTAAGCGGCCATCAAAATTAGGTCTAAGTATGGCCTGTATGGCAGGTGATACGAGTAGTTTAAATCAGGTCAAATGCAATGCAAAAGGCTTCGATACTAGTATTAGATTTTTGCAATACTTTTGTCCTGTATTAAGCAACCACCTGCTTACTTTTGTCTTTCATGGTACAACCACCTGTGTTGTAAGAATCATATGTTCAATAAATGAAAGGCTACTTAGGACTGGTTTTATTGTATACATATACATATATACCCATATACATATATACCCATATGAGAGGTGCTCAACTTATATTGAACAGTTAAACACCAGTGTACAATAGGTGGTAATGGTATTTCATTGCAATAAATGTACATATACCATTAATAAGAATTATAGACATAAATAACGGCCAGTTGTCCCTGTTTTAATCCTTCAATATCTGAGTTTTCAAAGTGTTTACTTCATGAATATGCATGTAAAAATAGTGACAAGATGAATAATAATTAGATTAATTCTTATAATGGCCCATGAACGTATGACGTTTTGGCCTTCACAGAACTGTAGAATCAGATCTATATTATTTCATAAGCAAACAGAGAAGACATTGATCAGATGGCTCTTACAGGCGATATCTGATATGGGTCTACTCTGTTTGCAAAGGGTTGCAAAGACTGTATGGAATAAACTTGCTAGAGAATGGTTAGATAGTAAACGCTGACAAACATTGACATGAGACTAGCGTAAAAGGCATAATCGGAAGCACGTTTTTAAACAAATTAGATCCCATTAACTGGGCGTCTGATCTGTATCCAAGCTATTTGATACTCATATTCAACACATTCAGCTATTTAAGAAATTATAAGAGAAAATACTAAAGATATGAGCAAATGACACCGTTTGTGATTAAGCTTCAGTTACCAACTGCTAAAAGGATGCATATCATCATTTCTTTGGTGGTCGGAATATAAAACAAAGTTAGATCTAAAAATAGCCTATGAGGGAATGGGTTATTAATAGCGACTGAATATGTTAAACTTGAATCAGTGTATAGTGACAGATAGCGGACTGTTTATATGTAGATGGATGAATAAGACGAAAGATATGTTGATCAGATAAACGAGTTGCTAGTTTCATATGTTAGGTTTTTTTCTTGTTTGGCCATATTCCTTTAGCATGCTGAGGGAAATGCAGCGATATCTACTGTGAATCGTTTGAATCCAGATTAGATGCCAAAACTTGGCGCATGAACAATGGCACATTAATAAAGGAATGTTTGACCATGAGCCCATGACATAAACAGTACAATTATATATTTTATATTATTCCATAAGGAAATAGAGTGGACCATGTTCAGATAATTCCTGTCTTATCTGGACCGACTCTTTTTGCAAATACCTAATTATGTTTCTCTATCCAGTGAACATTTATTCATACAAATCACACCTGTCAAATTCATTTTGCTGGTGGTATAATTGTTTTGTGTTTAGGAACTAGACATATTTAATGGCTAAGTTATGTTTATTGAAATACATGTATTGGCAATAAGTTTGTTGAAATAAAGAATGGTAATTTATTTGTTGAAACTATTGATAGTAATATCTTTGTTAAATAATTAATGGTAATATATAACTGTCGAAAAGGTTTTATATAATAAATGTCAAATATTATTGGGTTCTCTGTGTGTTATTCCAATGGTACTGTAAATACCAAATTCTTCAAGACACGAGGTTGTGATATGTACTGTATTGTCTCTAATAATATAGTAGCCCATGCAGTTTGTATACAGGTGGTTGCTTGATGCAGAATGAAAGCAATGCAGAAAGCTCCTTTGGTAGCTTTCTGCTGCATTGCTTTCACGCTGTATTGAGCTACCACCGTTATTTTGACAAAACCTATGTTCCTATAATCAATGGTTATTATATAGAGTTATAGTTGTTTTATTGACCCTTAGTTCCCCCTAAGAAGTAAGGGAGCGTTTATTAGAGTAGGAGTAGGTGTTTATTAGAGTAGGGGCGTTTAATAGAGTACCGGCGTTTGGTAGAGAGAGGTGTAATAAAATAAAGTGACCCCCATAATACACCGACCTCTCGGTCATAATATCACGTCCGGGGTCATAATATTATGACCGGGGTCCATATGTTACGGAAAACAGTAACTACCTTGCCGTAATATAATGAATCCCTTTGAAATATTTGGACTCACCAGGTACGTGAAGTTAAATTGTCCATTCCATCAAAGTTTTAGAATGATTCACTTAAATGTATCACCAACTATGATGATATTTGCACTCTGTGCCTGATTAAACAGCAAGTTTTGAACAATCCGGATCTTGAATATACATTGTCTAGACGCTTAAGTACAATTATGCGAAGGCTGGTAAGCTGCAGGGAAAAATACATAAAAAGTCATGTTTTGTTAAATACCGGACAGGTTCAAATTTGTTGAAATATCACAATCAGATGATAATATCATGAGTTTAACAATTTTAAAGGCTGCAATTACTTTGTGCTGAACATTTATCTATTTTTTTTTCTTTTAACGACTACAATCATGATTGACCAGCGTTGCATGAGTGACGCTCGAATGAACGAGGAAATGCTAAACTGGATTGGCTGCCGCGTCCCGCAACGCGCATTGTGGTGGAGGATCGGGGTTGACACGTTTATAAAATGTTTTATAAGCTAGCGTTTATGGCAACACTCTAGACATCGATCAGAATCCATTATCTGGCGCGGTATCTAATCTCGGTCTGCGCCGTCTTTTCCGTTCAAGCGTCTCTCTTTGCGTGACGTTGATCAAATATATAAAAAACAAGACTTTCACATGAAATCATAATTAGATAGATTTACCATTTCAACACCATTTCTATTGTCGTTTGCAATCAATTTATTATTTTCTTTTGTAAATATAATTATAATGATTGAAGTATAGAATATTTCAGAAATAATCCTTTACTTTTGATCAACAGAACATGAAAAACAGTGAAGTCCCTGACCAGACGCCACCTTGTACTATTTGTAATTGTGCCAAGAGGCAATGTTGGACGTGGAAGAATTATATTTTCGAATAGTGATGCAGTAAAACCCCGCTAATGCGACCACCTAAAAGAGGTATAACTTTGGGTGCTAGATGCAGGCGGTAGCTTAATGCAGGACAAAAATAATGCAGAAAGCTCCTCTTGGAGCTTTCTGCATTATTTTGTCCTGCATTAAGCAACCAATTGCTGATAAAGACACCCATGTTTATTCATTAAGTGGTCGCATTAGAGGGATTCTGCTGTATATTGATCCGTTTAGGTACGGTCCAATATTAAAATATCTTCGTATTCTTGGCGTAGGGTATAAAGACATTTTTGATAAAGTGTGTTCTGTTTATGGGCATAATGAAATGTCTTTTTCGACAGTTTTAGCTGATTTAAGAAATTCAAATTTGGGTTAAAACGTCGCCCCGTACTTCATTCTCAGTGTTGTTATACCTTCTGGTCCTTCGAGATAATGAATTTCAGTACTTCTTGTTCTGAAAATTGAATACCGCTTAAGCCGGTGCTAGGGGGCGTGAGCAGTGTTGCTCTTTCAATTACTGTTCATGAACAGACTCAATAAAACCGAGTCTGCAATTTTCTATTTTTGTGTTGCAATTTATGCTCTCGTTGGATCACCTCCTTTCAGAATTTATTAGATTCAACAGAAGATGCATCACATGGCCGTCGTCCGAAAACAGCAACGTCTGCCAAGAAATAGTTGCTGCTGATGCAAGATACATCGCCAGGCAAATAACTAGTATGTTGGCATCACATTGGGAGCCAATCGTAATTTGAAAATGAGAAATATCTGTACTAGATGGATTCCCCGTCTGTTGACAGATAAGCAGAAAAAGCACGCATGCAATGCGCGAAATTGTTGCTTAAACAGTTTCCAAATTACAGTACACGGTCTTTCGGACCATTAGTGTCAAGAAAGTAATGTATGACACCTCCACAACTCGGAGTCCTGCCATATAGGTTGCTGTACCTAAATGCAAATCTGTAAATTCGAAGTTTGACAAGACTAAAGTTCTTCGAAAACTTAAGAACTATTTCAAAAATCGAATCCACGCAACTTGTTTGGCCAATGTCAGATACATGTAGCTACAATGTGGTCATTTACAGTTTTAGTAGTAGTGCAGATGATAAAAGAAATATGGTTTGGTGTTGGGTTTGTTTTCTTGAATTGGTGTCTATTGTTGCGTATATGTTTTAAGATAAAATGAATTGCAGTATTTCAATAAGGTATAGTTAATGAATGTTAATACAAGTCATGTGTTCGTATAGGAGACTTTAAGATCTAATCAATTAAATGGTTAACAACACACTAACAATACAGAACGTTGAATATTTCGCAAGTAAGAGCAAAATTTCTATTCAAAATAGGCTGTCAAACCGAGAAATTGGCAAATCATCTTGTAACATTTATTGGTTTTAAGATTCTTGAATAATAGAATTGTATGAGGTTAACCTTTAAGACTAATGCGTAATTCTAAATTTTCGCCATGTGCAACTAGTTGAAGGTCATTTTGTTGCAACGAAGGTTGAGTTAGATTGTAGAATTCACGTCAGCGTGCCGTCATAGCAGCGTATATCCAGCCTCCGATGTTGCTGCAACAGCCTGGTAACACGATATTCGAATACTGTCGGAGACATGAAGTTACATAACGGAACTGTCTTTTGTAATAGCTAAATGAACTGTCGAGTGCTGACGTAACGTCAAATTCAGACACCTGATAGCTTAGGGTTGGACATACATCATTACATAAAGTGTCAGTATCTTTCTTATATCAACAAATCACGGATCTATCGCATACTTTTTGGAGATAGCTCAGGGTTGGACAAGTCGACAAGTTTTGTGATAACTAAGTCATTACATACAGTTTTAGTATCTTTCTAATATCAACAAATCACGGAACTATCGCAGACTTTTAGGAGAAGTACATCTTCACTAACTTCAAAGTTTATTCGCAGTATAATTGCAATATAGCACGTACATGCATAGCATGTCTAAGGTGCTTGACAATTGAACGAATTACCTGCGTGAAGAATTAGAAGACAATTACCTCGTTTTGCATGATGGTGGAGAAATGTGTTATGCCTACATTAATCATAAAATCTAACGACAAGTTTAAACTTTATGTCATATAATTCACTACTTTGAGATTTGCAACTGTAGAATATTATTGTATCTTCCATGGGCAAAATTCCTATCTTTCATGGGCGAAGGTGGGAAAAAATGATCATGACTTAACTCATTCCCTCCTTGACTATTTTTAGACCCAACCTCTTTGAATTAATCTACCGAAAAGGAGCATTAACTATAGAAAATGAGAATTTTAGAATTGTGTAGTTCTTAAACCATTGTGATAAATGGAGCATTTACTCCTATGTATCAATTGCTCTATTTATCACAAGTTTCAAAAAATGATTTTACAGAGGCGCAAAAAAGGCGTCAGTAGGAGAGAATGGGTTAAATGGCCATTGTATTACGGCAAATGAGTAATGTTTTTGTAATATTAAGGCCGGGGATAAAATAGTATGACCCACGGTCGTAATATTATGACCGGGGATTCATGATATTACTTGGGTCACTATATTTCGTTACACCGGCATTCAAGGGTAAAAACAAGCAGAAGAACGAAGAGATTGAGCGGTAGGCAAGTTTATTAACCCTTCGCTTACTATTCACGTCAATATACCTACCTGTAAATAGTGAAGACCCAGATGAGACAGCTCCTGCAGGAGCTGTCTCATCAGGGTCTGCACTATTTACAAGTTGATTGTGCAACCAGTGCACTCAACAGCAGTGATTGCACAGCGAAATATTTGTACACAGTGTATACAACAGGGCATGGGCAAAGAAGGAGAAATGTATTTTAAAATTCAGCAAGCGAAGGGTTAACAGAACAATCTACAACAGCAAAGACACGTTGGTCACGGCGACAGACTACGTTTCGCATACGACAGATACTACTAAGAGGGTTAAACACACGGAGCCTTGTTATAAAGGGAAACACTCTTCTTTCACTTGCTGTTAGCTATTTAGTCACATAGTGGACGGTTTGATTGATCAAGGATAGATTTATAACTTACAGGTATTTTCACTTTCATTTTTAGCTCACCTGAGCAAAGCTCAGGGTGAGCTTTTGGGAGACTTGAATGTCCGTCGTCCGTCGTGCGTCGTGCGTCGTGCGTCGTGCGTTGTGCGTCGTGCGTCGTGCGTCGTGCGTCGTCAACAATTTGCTTGTGAACACTCTAGTGGTCACAATTGTAGTCTAATCTTCATTAAACTTGGTCAGAATGAATGTCTTGATAAAATCTCGGACGAGTTCGAAAATGGGTCAAGTTGGGTTAAAAACTAGGTCACTAGGTCAAATAATAGGAAAACCTTGTGAACCCTCTACAGGTCACATTTTTAGCCCAATTTTCATGAAACTTGGTCAGAATGATTGTCTTGATAAAATCTAGGAGGAGTTTGAAAATTGGGTTTTGTAGGGTAAAAAACTAGGTCACTAGGTCAAACAGTAGAAAAACCTTGTGAACACTCTAGTGGTCACAATTTTAGTCCAATCTTCATGAAACTTGGTCAGAATGAATGTCTTGATAAGATCTCGGACGAGTTCGAAAGTGGGTCAAGTGGAGTTAAAAACTAGGTCACTAGGTCAAACAGTAAAAAAACCCTTGTGAACACTCTATTGGTCACAATTTTAGTCCAATCTTCATGAAACTTAGTCATAATGATTGTCTTGATAAAATCTCAATTGAGTGTGAAAGTGGATTATGTGGGGTTAAAAACTAGGTCACTAGGTCAAATAGTACGAAAACCTTGTGAACACTCTAGAGGTCACATTTATAGCCAAATCTTCATGCAAATTGGTCAGAATGATTGTCCTAATAAAATCTTGGACAAGTTTGAAAGTGGGTTATGTGAGGTCAAAAAGTAGGTCACTGGGTCATATCTTAGAGAAATCTAGTTTACACTCCAGTGGCCACATTTTTAGCCCAGTCTTCCTCAAACTTGCTCAGAGTGTTTGTCTTGGTGATATCAAGGTTGGGTGTGATCATGGGTTGGGTCGGAATAAAAAGTAGGTCACTAGGTCAAATCTTAGAAAAATTACTTTAGAGAGCACATTTTTAGCCCAATCTTCAATGGTCAGAATCATTGTCTTGATAAAATCAGAATACTAAATCTTTGAAAATCTTGTTCTGCAGAACCACTGCTAATCTATGGTAATCAGGTGAGCGATTAAGGGCCATCTTGGCCCTCTTGTTTTGTGTGTGACGATATTGTTGTTTCTATGACTATGAAACAAATGCTTACATTTAACTGTAGTAGATTTAGTCACCTGGTGTAACCCTGATCAAAGGTGCCCGACGAATGCTGGGGCTCACCCACGATCCCCACACCCCTTTTATGAGAGAAGTATGCAAATCTAACCTAAAAGTATCTATTTGTATCTCAAACCACTCCGAAAAAAACAACAAGAAAAACACGACCCGGACCTTTTTCCTATCGGGTCTATGTACATGCATTAAATAATTTAAAGGTAGCTAACTAGCTAGCGCGAAACCATATGACTCTCGCAAGGATGCGTACACGTATATAGGCTAGAGTCACATCATTTCGTGCTAGCGGTTTTCAGATTCCCGGTCTTGCAGCGACAAACTGAGCAACATTTATGAAAGCATCAATTGTGCTGATTAGCATATGGAATTTGGAACCGATCAAGACCTCAATTATTGAAATCCGTATTGAATTGACTTTGCTGTAAGACGTTGATCTGACCAAGTTAGCTAAGTGTCAATACATAGGTTTTAGACCCGATAGGAAACTTTACATGTAGCTACAATAACCTATGACAGGCAATGTAGCATGAAAATATAATGTTTATTGTGTACATGTAGCTAGATAGAATTAAAAACTGTTGGTGGTTTACTCGTGTTCTAACTCACATTTGCAAACACCTTGTATCCAGATGAGTGACTCAGTCTCAGCGTCTCACCAGGATACACGCTGTTTGACACTCAATAGTTTCTCAAAACCCTGTTGGCCATGGCAGAAACTGCAGATTCATATCAAATTATATAATAAGCAAATAGAGCAGACCCTGATCAAACGGCTCCTACAGGATTCGTATGATCTGGGTCTGATCTGTTTGCAAATGCATAGAAATGCGTTTTTACGGAGTAAAGGGTTAATACAGATTTGTTTGATGCTCCAACAGCACAGATGCAGCCTTGAGACACCCCAGAGTTACGAGGATTTTGACCCTGATTGGTACCTCAATGAGTATTACAAGACTGTACAGGGCAACGAAGAAAAGGGCGACATTCTGCAATTCTTTGTGGATTCACTACACGACATTTTTAGCACAGGTATAAACAAATGTATAAACATATTTGCATTCTAACAATGAAGTCGTGAAAATCTTCGCACAGTCATGCTTTAAGTGGTAGCTGTAGAACGTTTATTAATATTCATGATGCTAATATTTCTTGCATAAATATTCAGAGAGTAATGGGTTAACTCTTTACATGTACTCCATATATACGCCTTTCTGTGCCTTTCCAATCAAAGTAGACCTAGACCAGACGGTTCCTATAGGAGCTATCTGATCAAGGTCTCTTCTGTTTGCTTATGAAGTAATATAGATTAGAATCTACAGTTGCTGCTGTGGCAAAAATACATGTGTTGATATGCCAATTTCAAAATTAATCTAATTAATATATATGATGTAATTATTTCTTACATGAATATTCATGGAGTAAAGGGTTAACTGGTAGCTGTAAAGTGGTTCTTATTGACATTGATGTTGTTTTTATTTCTTACATGAATATTCATGGAGTAAAGCAGATGTCCTGATAAGATGCGTAAATTAAAACGTTTTCAACAATAACTTTTTATTTCTCCACCAAACCCTATGCTGTGGCCACTCTTTTAGAATCGTCTCTAAGAGACGATTCTAAAGAGTGGTCACTACATAGAATTTGGTGGAGAAATGATGATTTTAGTATTTGAGTGAGTACCTTTACCTGTAGCTCTGTAACGGGTTAATTGGTAGCTGTATAGAAGTTCTAATATATATGTAACTGATATGATTCATATGTTGTATTCCATATCAGGAACCCTTAGAGGTGACAAACTTCTAGATATAGGGACAGGACCAACCGTGCATTCTGTCATTAGCGCCAGTCGCCATGTCAACGAGATACATCTCAGTGACTGGGCACCTAGGAACAGGGTAGTGCTACAGAAATGGCTGGATGGGGCACCAAATGTTCCTGCGTTATTCGAATACATCACACAGAAAGAGAACGAATGGTAAGATGTAACAGCTGTTTAATAAGAAAGGAAATGACAACAGTTTTAACCCTAGAGAAGCCGTCTGATCAGGGTCTGCACTGTTCATTCAATATCCTCTCTCAAATTTTACCCTTTCATATGGACTCTACCAATAAACAATAGTGGAATATTCCACTTTAGTCAGCGTTGAAATGTTTAACACTAGGGTCAGGGACCAAATTATGATTACCTGTACAAACAGTTCTCATCCAGATGAGCTGTTCAGACAAGGTTAATTGGCATCTCATCAGGATCCATTGCTCAAACACTAAACAAAGAGGAAATACATCACTACAGTAAAATCTCTCTATAACGACCACTAAATTTCATCAAGTATTTTGTGTTAAAGGCAGGTGGCTGCTTAAAGCAAGGTGAAAGTAAAACAGAACGCTCCTATAGGAGCGTTCTGTTTCACTGTCACCTTGCTTTAATCAGTCACCTGCCCTAAATACCAACTAACTAACACAATTTAGTGGTCGTTATAGAGAGGTTTTACTGTACTTCTGGCATCTAAAAATAGTTCACACTCAGGTCTCGCGACCATATAATTTATCAATATATTAATATAGAAGTCTGTAAAAGCAGGTGATTGCTTAATGCAGGGAAAAAGTAATGCAGAAAGCTCCTTTCCTACATGTATACAGGAACTTTCTGCGTAACTATTCTCCTGGATTAAGGTAAAAATAATCCAGAAATTTAATTCTTTTCATTGGTCGAATTAGCAAGACTTTACTGTCCTTCTTGCATTTAATGTAATATACCTACGTGTTTATATTTAATTGGCAGTGTTTCACCAGAATCTCGCATTCAGGAAGTCAGGGAAAAAAGTGAAGAAAATTTATCCAGTTGATATGATGCAAGAAAAAATAATTGATGACCACATTTTCAAATACGATGTCATTACGACAAGTCTATGCCTAGAGGCAGCTGCTAGTACCAAGGATGAATACGACAGTATGGTCAAGAAAATTGCCGAGATAACCAACCCTGGTGGATATGTTGTTTTGGCTGGTGTGTTAAATCAAAATTTCTACCGCGTCGGGGGATATAAGTTTGAAACTCTTGGAATATCAGGAAATGAAGTGAGAGATGCTTTCATTAAAGGAGGTTTTGATTTCAACGTCTGGAAAGAACTGCCAAATGAAAATTATGAGGTGCTGAAGGAAAATGAAGATTTTGAAAGTTCGTTAGTTCTGGTCGCACAAAAGAAGCTTGGCTGTTAAAACATTGGTTTGACTCTTTACTCCATGAATAATTATGTAAGGAATAATTATAATTACATGTAATAGCACATGAACATTTGACCCTGGTAAAAATTGTAGAATCATATCTATATTCTAAGCTATTTAATTGGTCAGAAATACAATGTTTTATCGTCACTGAATAGTATCACACTATTGTGTTTATAGTATTATCAAATTTATAGAAGGGCTGAGATATGTGTGTTTGTGCTATTTAGATTAATAACAATACATTTTTGTATTGTTCTTCATCTAAATCGGCCCAAACATATAGTCACCTAAGCTATTTAATTGGTCAGAAATATAATATCTTATTGTTTTTTAACGATCTATTTGGTCAGAAAATCAGTAGTTAGTTGAGACTGCTATTTGTACAGTCAGTCACGTTGTCAGTCAGTCCATAAGTATTTGTTTTTGTGTCGTGGTTTTCATTGTATTGACACGGTCCCTCAATGTGTTTAGAAAAGGCAGTATTTGAACGTATACACGCATTAATGGTAGCCATGTAGCTGCAATTTCATGATACTGTTTCCTCTCAGAAAAGTATTGTATATTCCGAATGAGGAACGAGGGACATGTCAATAGAGATCGTTAATTGTATATAATTGTATATAATGTTTCTTTCTGTGTATGAACTAGTAGAAAAGGTTTAAATGTCTTCTCCAACAAACAGGTGGTAAACATTATATCAGAAACGGTTAGTGAATTGTCTTTGTAGGGTTTCCCCCTATTATAGTAAAAGCTTAAAAGCACCAAGAATAAAAAGTTTATATGAAACTATACGGTTTGAATAAAACTTCACATGGCAAACAGGACGGACCACGGTCGTACGACTCTGTTAGAGACGTTCAATCTGGGGCTGTACTGTTTGCAGCTGTCTTTATTTTCCGTTATAGCATGATGATTTATATATGTTTCAAGTAATGGTTTTGGCACATCTTTATATGGCCGTCATATATATACATATTTGTTTGTTTATATAATATACCTTGTATGCATGTTTATAACATTATGTAACGCTTCATGTTCTCCTCACGGGCTTTCAAGCCCACTGGATGTTATGAAATAAAACTGTAAAACTGTATATTAAATCTTAACCCTTCGCTTGCTATTCACGTCAATATACCTACCTGTAAATAGTGAAGACCCAGATGAGACGGCTCCTGCAGGAGCTGTCTCATCAGGGTCTGCACTATTTACAAGTTGATTGTGCAAACAGTGCACTCCACAGCAGTGATTGCTCAGCGAAATAATTGTACACAGTGAAGATATATGTAATTATACAACAGGGCATGGGTAAAGAAGGAGAAGTGTATTTTAAAATTCAGCAAGAGAAGGGTTTAGCAAACAGAGACGACCCTAGTCAGACGGCTCCTATAGGAGCCGTCTGATCTGGGTCTACTCTGTTCGCAAAGGCGTAGACATGCGTATTTATGGAGTAAAGGGTAAACAGCTAGTTTTCTGCTAAGCGTACATGAATGACATTTGCCTGGACTCAGACTAAACGTTGTGTAACTCATCAGGATCCAAGCTGTTTGACACTCTGTCGATGATTGCTCAGCAGCTTGAACAATTGGGAAACTTGGGAGAAAAAATACAGGGTGGGATTTTAAGCAGGAGAAAAAAAATATATATACAGCAGAACCTGTCTTAAGCGACCATCAAAATTAAGTCTAATTGTGGTCTGTAAGGCAGGTGGTAGTTTAAATCGGGTCAAATGTAATGAAAAAAAGCTCCGATACTAGTGTTAGATTTTTCCATTACTTTTGTCCTGCATTAAGCAACTACCTGCTTACTTTTGCCTTGAATGAAGAACAACCTGCGCTTTAAGACTCATATGTTCAATAAATGAATGGCTGCTTAGGACATTATTGATCTCTAAGACAGGTGGCAGCTTAATGCAGGGTGAAAGTCGTACAGAAAGCTCCTCTCGGAGCTTTCTACATGACTTTCACATTGCATTAAGCGACCACCTGCCTAAGAGGTTCTAAATTCTTCCAAACAAAAACATTCGAATAATCGAAACTTTACTGTATATACCCATAAGAGAGGTGTTCAACTTATATTTGAACAAAATAAACACCAGCGTGTTTCATTGCAATAAATGTACATATACAATGAATAGACATAAGTAACGGCTAGTTGTCCCTGTTTTAATCCTTCGATATCTGAGTTTTCAAAGTGAAACCATCATTGTTTAACCCCTTGATCCATGAATATGCATGTAAGAAATAATAACATGATGAATATTAATGAGAATAATTATTTTAATCGCTCATGAATGTTTGACGTTTCGGCCTTCACAGGAACTGTAGAATCAGATTTATATTATTCTAAGCAAACAGAGAAGACACTGAACAGATGGTTCCTACGGGAGATATCTGATCTGGGTCTACCCTGTTTGCAAAGGGTTAGAAATCACTATGTATGGAGTAAAAGGTTAGCAGTAGTGCGAAGACTGTATGGAATAAACTTGCTAGAGAATTATTAGATAGTAAAAAGCTCACAAACATGGACATGAGCATACAACACTTATCATATATACCTTTTTTAAGACTGTAGTGTAAAAGGCGTAACCGGAAGTACGTTTTCAAACAAATTAGATCCAGATCTGCAAGACATGTTTATTACAAATTTATTATCGTATCTCATTTTACGTTTGGCCTCGGGGTTCGTCTCCTGCCCTGGGGCTGTTAGGGTGGGTTTCGGGTTTCGTTGGGTGGGGCCGGGGAAGTGTCACCCGGGATTCGGTGACGCGGTTATCCGAGACGCTCAGTACACGACATTAATATTCTTAAGGTTTGGCATTATTCTTTGTGATTTACGTTCTCCTCTATAAGCTCACATGTTGTTACTTTTATGTAAACTGTGACGAAAATAAAGGATCTGTTCTGTTCTGTTCTGTTCCGTAATTATTCCATCTCATTAGAAACATTACTTTGATGTACACGTCTTAATGCTATCAAAGTAATCACGTATTGTTTTTATAATTGGAATATTAAACAATCTGTGCAACTCGTCCCGTCTCCGAATCATATCTACTCTTACCAGCGACATATATGTATGTGTATGTCTCTGCTCTTACATAAAGAGATGATAATTAACGGAAGAATCTGACCTTTGGGTAATGTTGTGCATGTTTAGAAATGCTAATACTTGTCCTTCACATCCGTAAATGCTGTCACCCTGTCAGGGTCGGTACATGAACTATTTGTAACCCTTTACTTTATGAATCTGGGTTTACCCTACAAATTTCTATAAATTAAGGGAAAGTACTCTTTAAAACGCACGACCCTGTTGGACACAGTTACCTCTCTTGATATGCGTGGTAGCCTCTCTTTATGTTTTCATTAAAATTGATCTGCGACTTGGTTGTCAAGGAAGGCGATTCTTAGTTTACAGGTATTTTTATTTATTATTTTAAGACATATGCTTGTAAATCATAGTTTTTAAAGTGAACCTCCGAGTGACTCTTAATTAATTGGACGTACATCTAGATGCGAAGTAAATATATAACTATGCCAAGTGAGTCACGTCAATGTAATTAAAATTAGTGAATGCGTAAGTTGGCATCTACATGCCGGACAGATTCTCTCCATTTTATTTTAAAAAGAAGAGCGGCTCTAAAACGAGTTGGACCCAGATAAGACAGCGTGTTAGAACAAGACTCACATGAATCTGGATTGTTTGCAAATGCAGCTGATTTAACTAGTTTAACTTTAACTTTAACATAAAAAAGTAGAGATTTTGTTTGCTGTGTACACTATCCCGGTAGCGCTGCGTAGGAAGTAGAGTGCTGTTGATAAATTTATGCAGACTACACGGTGATAAAGGGTTAATTTGTAATCTTCAGCATATATACGCCGACATACTTTTGCGACTCGTTATCAGGACCCAAACTGTCTGAATTTAGCAATTGTCAAAACTTGGTCTCAAATTTGTTTAAAGTGTTTCAATTAACACAATAATAAGTAGGGTTGGGAATCGGACCCAAACATTTTACTCGATTATCGGCACATGATCGCGATCGATCATCGATTATAAATCACAATTAAATTTAATATGGTGTCATTTGAGTTCATGTAAAGGCCAAATATGGGTTGTAGACTGTTTAAGTACCATGGATGGACTGTACACGCTATCAAAGATAACGATAAAAAATCTACATATGTTCTGACTGCATGTCATAAGTTAACCCTTTCCTTCATATAAACGTGTTTTCACGCACTTGCAAACAGAGTAGACCCAGATCAAACGGCTCCTATATGAGCCGTCTGATCATGTCTGCTCTGTTTCCTAATGGAATTCGAAAGATATGTTTCCTTACTTTCTAAAATGGCTAAAATGCACCACCTTCCAAATTTCATTATAACTATTTCATCCATGAATATTCAGTAGGTATTAACATTTTGAATAAACATAGAACAGGGAACGGTTTAAAATTACATGTGTATTAATCACTTGTTAAATGCACTCAGGGTTGATCTATAGATCGATTCAATCACCTGTTAAATACACTCGGAGTTGCTCTATAGATCGATTCAATCACCTGTTAAATGCACTCAGAATTGATCTATAGATCGATTCATTTCCCAGCACACTAATTTGGTAGTGTGTAGGAATAATGATATCGATCTACTCTAACCCATTTGCTCCCACGATCCCATAATGCGGCGTCTAATCAAAGTCTACACTGTTTGCTGATAGGAAATTCAATATAAAACAAAACAAAAATGAAAATTTAGACCTGACATCCCTTAGATTAAAGATAGACTAATCAAATATAAACATGGAAAAATCCACTGGGAGCAAATGGGTTAAGTTTAGTGACATGTAAAACGACAGATGTTACAAAATTAGCATTAGATATGATGACAGACTGCCGACAGGATTCCTTATGAAACTCAAAGGGACCTTTCGTTATCCCACATAGACAGCAACAGGGAGGGGTGTGATCGACCTGTTGCTGGGAGGCTCAATACCCCCCCCCCCCAAGAAGTACATGTAAAACCCCGCTAATGCGACCACCTAAAAGAGGTATAATTATTTGTGCATGATGCAGGTGGTAGCTTAATGCAGGACAAAAGTAATACAGAAAGGTCATAGAGGAGCTTTGTGCATTACCTTTGTCCCGCATTAAGCAACCATCTGCTTATAAAGACACCCATGTTTATTCATTAAGTGGTCGCATTAGAGGGGTTCTACTGTATTACAATATAGGATATACTATATAGCAATTGAAATGACCCAACTGGAAGTTTAACTCTTTTCCTATTCAATATGCATGCAAGAAATAATTATATCATGAACAGTAATTAGATTGTTTTCCATAATGGCATATGAACACGGGACATTTGGCTCAAGCAGACACTGTACAAGACTCATATCTACATTATAGCATAAACAAACAAAGCAGACCCTATAAGAGCCGTCTGATGTGGGTTTACTTCTGTTTGCCAATGCGTGAAAATGCGTATGTATGAGGGAAAGGTTTTAAAGCAGGCAGCATTTTGCTATCATAGTAGTTTATTGAGCGTTCCACCTGAACGAATACTAGAAATTTGTATATAGAGATGGATATTGCTGCCTTTGCTGTTTATGTCATCTGCTGGTGAGGTTGCTATTTATTGAGAAATGGCGAGGTTTTAAGCGGATGATCTTAAAAGCATTCTCTAATTAAAAAAGCAATTTACCCTTAAAGCAGAACATTTGGTGTGTTTAGAAAATGTATAGATAAGAAAGAAAATGATTGGAAAGGATTGCATAATCAACTAATTTTCATGCTTTCTGAAACTTAGTAACTTACAAAAAGTCATTATGTTTCAGAAAGTATTTGTTTTCAACACACACGCACGCACACACAAACACGCACACACAGAGACGCACGCACCCGCACCCCACCCCACCCATACACTATTTGTTGAAAATGTTTGCTTCTTTGTATTCTCAAAACATTCATTTGTTCCTATGTTTTATTCCATACTATGTATTATATTTTAAGTTATACATGTATTTTAAACATGTGCTTTTCTTAAATTATAGACACATACCGAGTAGAGGAATTTAATCAGCTATCAGTTCCTATATTTATACGTTTACGTTCAATTCGCCAGAAACACACTAATGTGCAAAACTCCCTTTCTTAATATAACAGCTTTACACAGACGATTCTGAGTTTCAACGGAAGTTATGGCCACCCCGAAGACACCCCGGAGTTATGAAGACTTTGACTCTGAAAGTTACCTTAAGGAGTATATCTTACCAGTGATGGGCGACACAGGGGAGAACGAATACATGAACTTCATTCTAGATTCGCTACACGACATTTACAGTAAAGGTAAAACACCGATCAAACACGTTTATGACTGATCGACACTACAGTAAAACCACTCTATAACGACCACTAAACTACAGTAAAACCTCTCTATAACGGTCACTAAACTACAGTAAAACATCTCTATAACGGCCACTACACTACAGTAAAATCTCTCTATAACGGTTACTAAACTACAGTAAAACCTCTCTATAACGGTCATTAAACTACAGTAAAACACTCTATAATGGCTACTAAATTACATCAAGTATTTTCTGTTAAAGGCAGGTGGCTGCTTAAAGCAATGTGAAAGTAAAACAGAACGCTCCTATAAGAGCGTTCTATTTTACTTTCACACTGCTTTAAGCAGTCACCTGTCCTAAATTCCAACTAATTAACACAATTTAGTGGTCATTACAGATATATTTTACTGTATGTATAAATATGTAACAGATTTTGCAAACTGTCTGGATTCAGATTAGATAAAAAGTAACTGCATATTTCGACATGGTCGTACATTTTTTTGACAAATTGATACTGTTTTTTAAAAGAGCATGAGAGAGGGAATGGAGGATAATAGACACATAGTATGGAAATGTTTACACTTCAAGTAGGAATGTGTACTTTCTTTTGTTTGTAATTTTGCATCAAGGATCCGAGTTTTTAAACAATAATAAATGACTTAAATTGTTAAAGAGTAAATTTGACGTTGCTGTTATGTGCATTAAAAATACAATGCTGAAAGGTCATCTATATAGGAAACACAGTAAGATCTGTAAAACGACCACTGTTAACAAGACTTGAAGATAGTTGGTAGCTTAATGTGGGACGAAGATTATGCAGGAATCTTTTATTATTACTTCCATAATGCATTTAGCAAGTGTTTGTTTTAAAAGACAGTCATATTTATTCATTAAGTGGTCGCCATAGAGAGGGTCTAGTGTATATATCACTGTTATGTTCCATATGTTCTTTCATTTCAGGCACCATTAGTGGTGACAAGCTTCTAGATATAGGAACAGGACCTACCGTGCATCCTGTCATCAGCGCCAGTCGCCATGTCAACGAGATATATCTCAGTGACATTGCACCCCAGAATAGGACAGTGCTACAGAAATGGCTGGATGGAGAACCAAATGTTCCTAGATTGTTTGAGTACATCACTAAAAAGGAGAATGAAGGGTAAATTGTAACAGCTATGTAGCAAGTAGCAGAAGTCTGAAGGGTAAATTGTAACAGCTATTTAGCAAGTACCAGAAGTCTGAAGAGTAAATTGTAACAGCTATGTAGCAAGTAGCAGACGTCCGACGGGTAAATTGTAACAGCTATGTAGCAAGTAGCAGAAGTCTGAAGGGTAAATTGTAACAGCTATGTAGCAAGTAGCAGAAGTCCGAAGGGTAAATTGTAACAGCTATGTAGCAAGTAGCAGAAGTCTGAAGGGTAAATTGTAACAGCTATGTAGGAAGTAGCATAAGTCCAGATAGGATGCGAAAATTAAATCATTTTCAAGAGTAACTTCTTTTTTCTCCACCAAACCCAATGTTGTGACCACCTTTTAGAATAGTCTCGAAGCGGCTATTCTAAAGAGTTGTCGCAACATTGGGTTTGATGGAAAAATAACGAGTTTAGTATTTGAGTACGCACATAAATAAGTAGCTCTGAAGTAAGATATTGTAACTACTACACTATTGTGCAATAAAAATATTGCAACACAATGTCAGATGGATGGATTGCATTTCTTTGTCATCCACAATTGTATTAAACTTAAGAAGTGAATTGCTAATAATAGTGTAGGTGCAGACCTGCCACACACTTTCTATATAAATATTCTGAATAGGAGTTACAAGCATGTGCTGTCATAATTGACATTTCACAACAGATATTTAGTACTTTAACCAGATTTTTCGAAGAAAATTTCTGATAAGTAGTTTATTACAATTCCAGTTTGCAACGACATGCAATATCGTTTTGAGCGTCTAAGCTTGTTTTGCATTTAGTTATTGCAAAATCCGTCGATATTACAATTGCGGTTGCATTTAACACATTCCCTCCTAGTGACGTATTTTGGTGCCTCTGTAAAAGTTACAAGTTGAAACCATTGAGATAAGTACAGCACTTGTTCCATAGGAGGTCTGTTTATAGCAATGGTTTCAAAACTACACAATTCTAAAAGTCTACGTTTCTATAGTTAATGCTCCTTTTCGGTATATGTATTCAAAGAGGTTGTTTCTAAAACTAGTCTAGGATGGAATGAGTTAAGAATTGCAAAACCTATTGGTATTGTAATAATTATAGAGAAAATACTCGTAGATATTTCAGTTGTGGTTGCTATTGAGATGCAATAAACGTAAGTATGCAGCCTAAATAGCAGACATCAGTCGGTCTTTATTTTAGAACAAAAGGAGTAGCGAAACTGCTTCAAAATGTTAGCATTCATACAGCTGTTGGACTTGATTCATTACAAAGATATATGCTACACTTCACAGAGATTAGTTTTACTATCATTTTAACAGAATACTGCAAACACTGAAACTTGATACGACACCGAGTTACTTTATCTGGAATGAAACCGTTTGCACCATCCTCCATAGATCTGAGGAACGCATTGTAACAACGCACTTTGAAAACGTTTCGCAAATTTGAAAACAGTGTGTGTTTTTGTATAAACGGGCCACTTTGCAAAATGATTTTCAAACTGCACAGGGTCTGCTCTGTTTGCTTATGAAATAATATAGATATGATTCTACAGTTTCTGCTAATACTAACAAATCCTTAGCATATATGTAATTGCAATAATAGTGCTAATTGATATTCATGATGCAATATTGTTTTTCCATGAATATCAAACAGGGAAAGGTTTAAGAAGAGAATTGTTAATAACAGGGTCCAGAACTGCCACACACTATCTATATAAATATTCTGAATAAGAGTAACAAGCATGTGCTATATAGACATTTCACAACAGATATCTAGTACTTTAACCAGATTTTTCGAAAAACATATCTGATAAGTAGTTTATTGCAGTTCCATTTTGCATCAAAATGCAATAAAGTTTGTGCGTCTAAACTTGTTTTTGATTTAATTATTGCAACCCCCCCCCCCCCCCGATATTGCAAATGCGGTTGCATTTAATTGTTGAAAACCCCGTTGGTATTGCAATTGCGGTTGCATTTAATTGTTGCAAAACCCGTTGGTATTGCATTTGCGGTTGCATTTAATTGTTGCAAAACACGTTGGTATTGCAATTGCGGTTGCATTTAATTGTTGCAAAACCCGTTGGTATTGCATTTGCGGTTGTATTTGATTATTGCAAAACCGGTTGGTATTGCAATTGCGGCTGTATTTGATTATTGCAAAACCCGTTGCTATTGCAAATGCGGCTGTATTTGGTTATTGCAAAACCCGTTTGTATTGCATTTGCGGTTGTATTTAAAATTATAGCAAAACTCGTTGATATTTGCAATGGCGGTTGCTATTGAAAGGCAATAAACTTAAGTATACAACATAAATAGCAGACATCAGGCGATCTTAATTTTAGAACAACAGGAGATGCGAAACTGCTTCAAAATGTTAACATTCATAAAGCTGCTGGACTAGATTTATTACAAAAAAAATGTTACATTTCACAGAAATTATTTTTACTCTCATTTTAACAGAATACTGCAAACACTGGATCTTGATACGACACCTAGTTTCTTATCTTGATTCAAACTGTTTGCGCCATCGTCGGTGAATCTGAGGAACGTATTGTGAAAACGCATTTTGAAAACGTTGCGCAAATTTGAAAACATTTTGTTTTCACGATGCTTTGTACAATCGGGCCACTTTGCAAAACAACTGTGCAGGGTTTTAGCCCTTTCCTTGATATAAACGCCTTTTTACGTCTGATCAGGGTATGCTCTGTTTGCTAATGGATGTTAATATATTTGTTTCTTTAGTTTCTAAAATGGCTACAATATTTCGCCTGCCATATCCCATTATAACTATTAATATTCAGTAGGTATTGAAATTTGAAATAATTAATGAACAGGGAAAGAGTTAAATACATTGTTACAACGCATCGCCAGAGATTACCCCACACAAGCTTTTATCCATCGTTTTTCATTGTTTAATAAGTAATCAAATAATTTCCGCCAGCAGACAAAGTACCTGAATACGCATTTTTACCCTTTACGAACCCTTTACTTCATAGACGCTTTAGACCCGGATCAGGCGGCCCCTGTAGGAGATGTGTGATCAGGATCTGCTAGGTTCTGCCCTGTTTGCTGATGGAATTAGAATATATTTGATTCTACAGTTTTGACCAGAGGCAAAATATTTTTTGTTCATTTGCCATTATAAAGATTAAGGTATTTACTATTCTTACATACATTATTCATGAATATTTATTGAGAAAGGGATTTAAATTAATTTTACTTCACTTTTTATACATGCATATCATACCATATATATCTCAAGCATTTAAATTTAAAATGCCTACGTGTGTTTTATTTATAATTCACAGTGTTTCTCCAGAATATCGTGCTCAAGCCTTAAGAGAAAAGGTGAAGAAAATTTACCCAATTGATTTGCAGCAGGCAAACATTATCGACAACCATGACTGCACATACGACGTCATTACAACAAGCACATGCCTAGAGGCAGCTTCCAGAACCAAGGAGGAATATTACAGTATTGTCAGGAAAATTGCTGACATAACAAATCCTGGTGGACATGTTGTCTTGGTGGGTGTGATGCAAGAAAGTTTTTACCGAGTTGGGGAATACACATTCAAAACTGTTAAAATATCGGGAGATGAAGTGAAAGATGCTTTCAGAAAGGCCGGGTTTGATGTCAAAGTCTGGAATGAATTACCGAATACACATTATCAGGAGCTTCTGGAACAAGGTTTTAGTGATTTTGGAAGCATGGTGATCATGGCAGCACAAAAGAAAACCTGACTGTTGAAACACAAGTGTTATAATGGATAGCTTTCTGCCATACAACTATCTTTTTTACATAGAATGTAAACATGCGTCCTAAGTCAGGTCGTCCTGCAAAAGAACCTGGTGATTCATGTATAGAAACTCAAAGAGAATAAACTGATACAACGTACGATCCTAAACTACCATAGGGCTGTATATAGCGTGGAAGACTGAGTCTCAAATATAATGCTACATTTTGCAATGAACACGTTACATTCATTCACTCTTGACATTTTCAAGAATAACACCTTCATTTCTCCACCAAACCCTATGTTGTGGCCACTCTTTAGAATCGCCTCAAAGAGACGATTCTAAAGAGTGGTGACAACATAAGCTTTGAAATGACGACTTCAATATTTGAGAACGCACGTTTATCTGTTGCTCTGCAAAAATGAAAATTGCATCTACATAGATATGATACTCTAACATTTTGTTGTTGTTAAAATACTTGAATACGATATTACAGTCATAAATAATGATGAAGTATCAGTATATTAATGGTGAAGTATCCGTATATTAATACGGATACATTTATGGTGAAGTATCCGTATATTAATGGTGAAGTACCCGTATATTAATACGGATACATTTATGGTGAAGTATCCGTATATTAATGGTGAAGTATCCAAATAATAATGGTATCCGTATATTAATGGTGAAGTATCCAAATAATAATGGTATCCGTATATTAATGGTGAAATATCCCTATATTCTTGCATAAAATGTGTTGTTGTAGTCCCGATAAAATTTCTCTTTCTCCCGATAAAATTTCTCTTTTTGCATTTCTACTTTTGCTTTCGAAGGATCACCTATTTTCAGAATATTTGTACTAGATCTATAGCATTTTTGCTGAAGATAGGCGAACGATGCGCATATTTTAGAGGCTTTGTAGCATTTCTTAGTAGTAGATGTTTTAAATTATATTCGGTGTAAAAGGTACAATCTATAGTTCGCTTACAGTGACATACTTTCTACTGCTGTTCTTGTGTTTACACGATTGAAAACATGTTTGTAACTAGGTATTTACTCCTAAATTAACTGAAAGCTGGATAGATTAGATGCATGTAATAGGTATGTACTCACAGTGCTTTATTTATGTCCTTTAAGCTTTAAATATTAACATCTAGACATATTTAAATCCACAGGCTGTCCCTTGCGTATTCCGCGCTTACATAAATGGCGCCTTAATTTGACTGATGCAATGACGTCAAAAAAACAAAACAAAACACTGGCCCGGTAACAGCATAAATCGACGGAACCGTCAAAGAAGTAGTGTATTGTTTTGGTTGTATTTGAACCGATTAAATGAACACAGGATAGCATTTATTTTGTTCTATGCAAGAATAGCGTTGATACACGTGTTTTTCGGGCAATGACATCCGCAGTGTGCCTTGGGACTGTTGTTGCCCTCGCCCTTCGGGCTCTCTACAGTCCCGGGGACACTACAGATGTTATTGCCCGAAAAACCGTGTATTAATCCTGTATTAATGGTGAAGTATCCGTATAATAATGGTGAAGTATCAGTATAGTAATGAAGTATCCGTATATTAATGCTGAAGTATCCGTATAATAATGGTGAAGTATCAGTATAATAATGAAATATCCGCATATTAATGGTGAAGTATCCGTATAATAATAGTGAAGTATCAGTATAATAATGAAGTATCCGTATAATAATGGTGAAGTATCCGTATATTAAAGGTGAAGTATCCATATATTTATGGTGAAGTATCCGTATAATAATGGTGAAGTATCCGCATATTAATGGTGAAGTATCCGTATAATAATGGTGAAGTATCCGTATATTAATGTTGAAGTATCCATATATTAATCCAGTAAATTTTAATTTTCAAATACAATTCGTCATTGTTTAACGTTAGAGTGCAAATATATTCCCATGTACCATGACAATAGTAATAAATGTATAATAGTAATAAACAAAGGCGAGTTATGTATATTATAACCCACTGAATACTGAGTTACAAAGTTGACCATTCTTTGTTTTACCGTATAAGTGCAGACTTAGGAGAGGAATAGATTTGCCAGAGAATTCTGGTAACAAACAGTACAGATTCACGTCAGAGCCATCTGATTTGAATGTATACTGTTGTCTGTGCCACTTACCCCAACCAAGGAACACTTCTGTAGAATTACTTTGAATCTGAGCCAGCAATTTCTTGAATTTTAGAAGATTGTTTTATTTGGTTGCCATGGCAACCAGATTATTCACTGATGACATATTGTTTAACTAGTTTGAGGATGGATTACTTAAGGATCTTTCCTGTGATATTTGACTTAAATATGCCAGAAGTTGAAGAAGAATTGTTCAGTTATGTACTTGCTGATGAGTCATGACACACAATGAGGAGGATGGATAACAAATATCACTTTTCAAATACTTACATTGACACTTTATGCAAGGTATGAAAATAAGCAAACTATCTTTCGATTATATTGTTTTATACTCTTTATTAAGAAGGAAATAAACAGTACAATTTTGGAAGCAATTTCAAAATTATGTAAATTTATCTACTACATTGTAATAGGTAAAAGTATATCTACCCCATTACTTACAACTGCCTGCTTATTGAATTTGATAATTACCCTGATTGTCGATGCTGGATTGCAACCAATACTCTTCCTATTTTTGGGGAAAAGGAGGAATAGTAGCTTATGTTTCGCACAGTGAGCAAATTGATTTTGCACAAGTTATTTCGGTTTCCAATTTCTTCACAAAAATGCTACCAGAGTGTATTAAAAACAGTTGGATTCTGTGGAGAAGCAAAGTTACTCGGTGTTCAAACTAAATTCAACCTGTTTACGAAGATTATCATAAAATCATCCATGTTGAAACATGAGACGAATGGTATCTCTGCACTAAGATATGCTGTAGTTTAGATATACAATTAGGCAAATGAGTTGAAAGGGTAAAACAATGGCAAACTCATTATTTTACAAAATCTCTCAGAGATAAGGAGATAACCTTTCAAACAAACAAAAGTCTATTTCAGATCTAATTCTTACAGTCGAATCTGAAGTTTTAAGATAATGTATCAGAGAACCAAACAGTTTGGATTCAGATGAGATGCTGACTTGTTCAGTGTCTCATCTGGACTTTCTAAGGTTACCATACATTCATCAATGTAGAAACAAGGGTCCTTTAGATGAGGAAATATTTGCTTTGTCAACGGAGGAAAACCAAATATGAGTAATTCCCAGGGAACCATCCAATTAACCCTTCGCTTGCTATTCACGTCAATAGACGTACCTGTAAATAGTGAAGACCCAGATGAGACAGCTCCTGCAGTAGCTGTCTCATCTGGGTCTGCACTATTTACAAGTTGAGTGTGCAACCAGTGCACTTCTCAGCAGTGATTGCACAGCGAAATACTTGTACGCAGTGAAGATATATGTAATTATACAACAGGGCATGGGTAAAGAAGGAGAAATGTATTTTACCTATTTCCTTATATAAACGCCCTTTTTACGCCTTTGCAAACAGAGTAGAAGTCTTCTTATTGATCAGGGTCTGCTAAGTTTGCTTATGGAAATCATATAGATCTCATTCTACAGTTTCTATTATGGGAAATAAATCCTGTATCCATACACTGTTATTGCCTAAACATCATCTGATTAATACGATGTCATTATTTCGTCCATAAATATGCATGTGGAAAAGGGTTAAAGTGAGCACTGTTAACCCTTTCCCTGTTTTATATTTAGGCCAATTTGCAGTACCTACTGAATATTCATTAATAAAAGTGTTATAAAGAATTCTTGAAGGTGGACCATTGTAGACATTTTAGAAAGTAAAGAAACAGATCTATCAAATTCTAATAGCAAACAGAGTAGACCCTGATCAGACGGCTCCTCTAGGAGCCGTCTTATCTGGGTCTACTCTGTTTGCAAATGCGTGAAAACACGTTTGTATGAGGGAAGGGGTTAATCATTTAAGAAATGAATGACGTGCTTCCGGTGTCCATGAGGTTATGCAACGCATAGCTTTACGAGCAAAGTTAGTGAAGCCCGAAGGGCTTCACGTGAATCTTTGCTCGTAAAGCTATGCGTTGCATAACCCATGAACACCGGGGGCACGTCATTTATTTCTTATATTTATATTCCATTGTATTTCTTATATTTAAGAAATGAATGACGTGCTTCCGGTGTTCATGAGGTTATGCAACTTTCTTTTTAGAATAAGGTTATATAAGGACGTTGCAGGGCGAATGTAAATACATGTATACTAATATATACCCCTGTTGTTGACCCCCTTCCCCGCCCCATGTAATGTAGATGTATTATAAAAAAACAAGCATAATACGGTTAGTAAAGATAATACAACTGAAAACTTGCTAAATCTCCAACATATCAAGAGAAACATGCTTAATTTTAAAGGAATATCCAGTAATATGTGTATCAAAAGCATAAGTGTGTGCAAAGGGCAAACCGATACGTTATATTAAGGGACGAGTTCAAGATAACAATTTGCCCATAACATTGTACTGTAACCATTGCCTTAGCTTATAATCCTTCTCTTGCTGAATTTTAAAATTTCTTCTTCTTTACCCATGCCCTGCGGTATAATTACATATATATTCACTGTCTACAACCTATTTCTCTGTGCAATCACTGCTGTGGAGTGCACTGGTTACACAATTAATTTGTAAATCTGCAGGAGCTGTCTCATCTGGGTCTTCACTATTTACAGGTAGGTATATTGACGTGAACAGCAAGCGAAGGGTTAATACTAACCGTTTGCCTGAGAGAGGGGCTTTTAAATGCCTTTACGAATACAGTAGATCCACATCAGACAGTCCATGAAGGAGCCCTCTGATCAGGGCAACTTTGCTTATAGAAACTACAGATCTAATACTACAAATTCTTCCATATCCAAATAATCATTGCTTCATTGCCTTTACAAAAAAACAACAACATTTAATTGGTATGCATACATGCATTCGTGCATGAATATTCACCAGGTAAAAGGTTAAACATCTATATACAAATACGTGGATTACCTTTGCAAATAGTTTGGATTCAGATGAATTATATCAGGATCTTAACCATCTGACACTCAAGGAGTGTAGCTGAATCCAAATGTAATGTGCGCACCGTGGATGTAAGGGTCCGGGAGCATGCTCCCCAGGAAACATTTAGAATTATGTAGCAAATGCCCTATTTGTCACAATGGTTTCAAAATATGACTTTTACAGAGGCGCCAAAAGGCGTCAGTGTGAGGGAATGGGTTAAAGCTTACATGACATGACAGGACATGATTCAGATTGTCGTTACACATGTGCATAAGAGCGTATCGCTAGCTATGTCGCTGCAAAAAGGTGTATGTATGTAGAATAAAACAATATGGCAATGTACAAGTTTGACAGGCAAACATAACTTTGCACAAAACCTGGATACAGATGAGAAGCTTATAAACTCGTCAGGGTGTGAACCATTTGACACTCAGTGTGTATGCATGTAGAACAGACATTATGACACAATACAATATCTTACAGGAAAGCATTTACCTCAATTAACTTTTTCTCTCCTACTGACGCCTTATTGCGCCTATGTAATCTTTATTTTGTGAAACCATTGTGATAAATAGAGCATTTGCTCCTATAGGAGCAAATGCTCTATTTATCACAATGGTTTCAAACTACAAAGTTCTAAAGTTTCCCTTTTCTTTAGTTAATGCTCCTTTTCGGTAGGTATATTTATTCAAAGAGGCTGGGTCTAAAAATAGTCTAGGGGAGAAAGTTAAACAGGTAAAAAGCTTTATATTTTCTGTCTTACGAATATATCATAAACGATAAATCAGACGAGATACTATGAGACAACTAAGGAAAGTTGTAAAAAGGTCAACAAATATAAAAACTATAAATGGTACCATTTTAGTATAATGGTTAATAAAAATTAACAATGTAAATTGATTACGGAACGAAATTCACAATAGTTAGAAGGATTTAAAGCAGGCAACTGTTTTTCATTTTGGTTCTGCCACAAACAATAGATCGAGTATGTTATGTTAGAACTACATACAACAACCTTCATCGGCACATTTCTGATAACTTTTGCAAACAGTTTGGATCGAGGTGAGACTGGATAACTTAGGTTCTCATTTGATTACTACAGTTTTCAAAAGAAATTGAAGCGGGCGACAATATTTACAGACGACAATTGCTAAGAGTGCAGATAATTAAAAACATTTGAGTCATGCCATAAGAAGTTTCCAGTTACTCTGTTTGATGCTCAACCATTGAGTACCCTAGCGATAGGTGAACCCAGTTTGTTTCATTTCAATATGTTTTCGTTTTAAATGAAATTACCGCTGTATTTGACATCGCGGTTGTTTTAGATTGGTCGGAGAGGGGATATGTTTATTTACTTTGACTGAAAAAGTTTACTTAACATATGTGATAGGTAAGAAACATAAGACAGTTTTCAAGATAGAGAAGCATTTGACTCTGTTATTATAAATTGCTGAAACTGCGAATACAAATACAATGTAAAATTATGATTGTATTGTTCACTGGTATGTAATGCAGTTCTTTTCAAAAAGTATTTAACAATATTACTTAAGCCTAATTTTTGTGTCAGTGGAACCACGTTTGAACCGACTAATCCTAAACATAGTCTTGTGAATGAGCTGTTACAACAGCATGCTAATTTAATGGTGGTTGTTGTCTTACAATCTTATGACAATATGTCAAAAACTGGGGAATATACGTCTTTTTGAAATACGGGGTGGGGTCATCTGTGAGGGATATGGTAAAAGCTCGACATCACTATTTAGAGTACTACTCACATGTGTACTACCCTAATCAAATGACGCAGTTTTATTCAAAATCCAAAATGTATGGCACCTGCAAGTTTATTTTTATGACACATACATTATGGCGTTTCCATCTATGCAAAAATGATATTCGAGTGATTTGGTGACTTTATTTTGGTGACTTTATTGTTTCTATATTTTGAATGGCAACACATTCAGATGACATGCGTAGCAAACGAGACATGGAACTTCTTATATCTGCATGTCATGTTTGTTTATCATATATCATTTCCCATTGTAATTTATCTCATTATAAGCATTGCACAGATCTACACTTTTTAATGATTTAAATTAACCAAAGAAATCACAGTATTGTTTTACAAATCGCATATTTATCATATCTATACAACTGGTCCAGTCTCTGAATCACATCTACTCTCACAAAGAGACTAATGATAAGTAACAGAACAATCTGGCCTTTCGGTGATTTTTGGCATTTTTGGAAATGTTCATACTTGTTGTCCTTCACAGCCGTTAATGCTGCTGTTTCAGTCAGGGTCACCACAGGAGCTAATGAACTTGTTGTCCTTCACAGCCGTTAATGCTGCTGTTTCAGTCAGGGTCACCACAGGAGCTAATGAAAATGTACATTTAACCCTTTACCTCATGAATAAAAAGGAAGAAAAATGGCTGGATGGATTTTAACCCTTTCCGTGTTCTGTGTTTATTCTAAATTTCAATACCTACTGAATATTCATGAGGACAATAGTTACAAGATAATCAAGAAAGAGGAACATTGTAGCCATTTTTATGAAAGTAAAGAAGCATATATTTCAACTTCCATTAGCAAACAGAGCAGACCCGGATCAGACGGTGCCTATAGGTGCCGTCTCATCTAAGCCTACTCTGATTGCAAATGCGTGAAAACAAGTTTATATGAAGGAAGGTTTAATTAGCTGAATGTTTATAAAGACATTGTGCACAAGAGAATATATACCCAGGCAGAATCCGTAAACTCATATCTATATTATTTCATAAGCTAATAACACAGACCCTGATCAGACAGATCCTGCTTAAACCGCCTGACCTGCATTTACTCTGTTTGCAAATGTGTGAAAAGGCATTTCTATGAAGTAGAGTGTAAATTACAATACTCTTTGATCAAGCATGATTATATATAGTTACCTCTCTTGATCTGTGATATTGCATGTTTATTTAATTTGTGACTCAGCCATTAAGGAAGTACGTGATTCTCAGTTTGCAGGTATGTTTGTACATTTATTAATTTAAGGCATATGCTTATATAGTGTTGAAAGTATGACTCTAATTAGTTGGTCATAAATATATGTATATAACTGTAGGCCAATGAGTCACATCAATATAATTAATAAATGCATATACTGACACTTGCACCTGTTGAACAGATTTTCTCCGCTTCATTTTAGAAGGTAAACAGCACTAAAACGTGTTCGATCCAGATCACAACACAACTCGATCAACTGAATCTAGATTGTTTGAAATGCTGCTTAATTAATCAGCATTAAATCAGTATTAAATGGTGTCGAAGAGAACATGTTGAGTCTACTGCCCTTTCTTGTTGGAAAAAACTAATTTTTGATATAATTGATAAACGCATTTCCTTTTACAGCTCTAATAAACACCTTCTTCCACCTAAACCTAGAACTTCATTTAGACATCTTAAAAAGGGTTTACAGGATTTCCATTCAAAATACGTTTTTGTTCCTGCTGATAAGGCATCAAATAATGTGATTATTATTTGACGATTACATTATATCGATGTCTTGAAGCAGGAAATTACTAATACCAAGTCATACATTTCAGTTACCACTGACGAAAAGACCATCATTTCAGACCATGTCAAAAAGTGTGAACAATTTGGAACCGATATTAAAATTACACAACATAAACTTCCTACTATGTATTGGTTACCAAAACTACATAAAAAACCATATAAAGCGCGTTTCATTGCAAATTCTAGTTCATGTACAACTACTAAATTGTCTATACTTTTGACTTCTTGCTTAACGAAGGTAAAGGAACATTTAAAATTTTACTGTGATAAGACTTATGAAAATTCTGGAATAAATCTCTTCTGGTCTATTAAGAACTCTTCAGAAGTCTTAAACAAACTTAAGAACAAAAGGTATCTTGCATCCACTGTAAGCACGTACGATTTTTCTACTCTGTACACAACTCTTCCTCATGTTTTAATTAAGGATAAGCTTACTAACTTGATCCAGAAAGTATTTGCCCGAGAAAAAACATCATTCTTGGCATGTAATGCTGAAAAAGCTTTCTTTACTGACGAGCAAATGAAGTATTACACCCATTGGACTTGCTCAGAAGTTTGCGAAGCACTAACCTTTCTTTTGGACAACATATTTGTACGTTATGGGAATGCTATATACCGTCAGGTAATTGGTATTCCCATGGGTACGAATTGTGCACCACTTGTCGCAGATTTGTTTTTGTACTGCTATGAGAGAGATTTCATGTTGAGTTTGAATCCTCAATCACAAGAAGATGTTATAAAAGCCTTCAATGATACTTGTCGATATTTGGATGATATTTTTAACTTAGATAACCCTTTCTTTAATGCTCTGATTCCTACAATTTATCCTAAAGAACTCAAATTGAATAAAGCTAACCCGTCCGACAATTATGCAGCGTTTCTTGACCTAGACCTTAAAATTAATAATGGAATGATTTCTTCTAAAATATATGACAAAAGAGATGATTTTGATTTTAATATTGTAAATTTTCCTCATCTTGACGGGGATGTTCCCCGTGCTCCATCTTACGGGGTTTATATATCTCAACTTATTCGTTTTGCTAGAGCTTGTTCATCTATTGACGATTTTAACAGTCGAAATCTCATTTTAACTGAAAAACTGCTTAAACAAGGATATAGATACCATAAACTAAGAAAAACTTTCTCTAAATTTTACTATCGAAATCTCTCGCTTATTGGCAAGTACAAATGTAATCTCAAGGTACTTTTGCGACACGGTATTTCACATCCTGAATTTTATGGTGATGTGATTTACAAACTTCGTAGAATTATTGGACATAACCATTTTCTCACTTTGTTCATCAAATATATAAAACAATTCATTAAAAAGGGATATGATCCTGTATTATTACAACATACTGCATGTTTGGTTGTGAACCCTTTTACAGTTGGCAATCACGCTGGCCTCTTTGCATGTACGCCGACAAGAAAGGTTTAGTACTCTATGAAGGCGACCTCTTAAATCCAGAAATGGAAGGAGAACGTCGGATATCTGTACTATTTCATTTTTGTCGTACCCTTTATTACTTTTCTACAGTTACTCTGTTTGCAGCTCAATCATTGAGTACACTAGCGATAGGTGGATACAGTATGTTCAATTAAATGTTTTTTTGTTATACATGCACTATACCACTGTATTTGCTGTCGCGGTTGTTGTAGATTAGTCGGAGAGGGGATACGTTTATTTACACTGTTTGTCTTTTAGGATGGGGATGGAATAAGGGTGAGGTTGGGCGCCCATAAACCGGTTTAAACCCCCGGTGACTTTTGTCACTGACCGTTCCAAGGCGGTACTTCCATCTTCCTCCTATTGAATGTTTGTTTTGTCTTTGTGCGTCTCTTGTTGTTTTTTCTACCCATGTACATTTGCTGTTTCCTTGTGTTGCTGTTCGGGCGAGTGTTTGTTCTGTATGTGGTATTTCCTGCATGACTCATTTTTGTACTTTTAACATGAACATTAGTCTAGATACCTAGTTTACTGTGTACAATTTATCGAGGGAGTGCTCAGTGCGCATGAAGTAAAATGCTGCTGATAAAGTGATATTGGTCATTTAGTGTAAACGTATATACGCACAGTTTGGATCAAGATTAGACGCTGACATTACTTTGCGACTCGTTATCAGGACCCAAACTGTCTAACATTCTGAAATTGTTAACAATATTGTATTTTAAAACGTGCACGCTGCCTTGTGCAGTGCATAGACGGCAGGTGTAAATGACCTTGAGCAATGTCAACATTTGGCTCAGTTTGTTTAGGGTTTTAATTAAACCAGTACTAGTAAGGATGTTAGTGTTAAATCATGGTTGGACTGTACAAGCTATGAAAGACAGCGTTCTGTGAATTAACCCTTACTAAATATAAACACGTTCTGATTGCATGTCAATGATTAAAATTACGTATGTGTCAATCACCTTTACCTCATAGATAGACTATTTTAGATACAACATCTTTGAATAAATCTACCGAAAAGGAGCATTAACTAGAGAAAAGGAAAATTTTAGAATTTTGTAGCTTGAAACCGTTGTGATAAATTAGAGCATTTGCTCTTATAGGAGCAAATGCTCTATTTATCACAATGGTTTCACAAAGTGATTTTACAGAGTCGCCAATATGAGGGAATGGGTTAAATGCACTCGGGGTTGATGGCTACATACTGATTCATTTCCCGTCATACTCACTGGGTATCCTAATATGTCAACTCGAAATAGTGATATCGACCTATTTTCTGGTATGGCGATTTTTCCGATGTCGACACATGTCACAAAATTAGCTTACCATTTATATGGCGCATTGACGAGACTACTCACAGGATTCCTGATAAAATATTCTAAAGGACGGATCAGTATGGTGATCGACCCAGTTGCTGGAAGGATCCATGAATGGTCCCGAGAAGTATCCGTCAATCACAGCATATAAAATATATCAAAATAAATGGCCAAACTTGAAGTTTAAAGCGGACGACAATTTGCTGTCATATACCAGTTTATAAGGCGTTCCACCTGAACGCGGACTAGGAATAGAAATAGAAAATATGTAGAGATTTGCTGTTTTGTGTTCGCGCGTTATGTCTTCTGCTAAAGCTTTTTTCTGAGAAAAAAAATGCAAACTCTCTCTAAATTAGAACACCTATTGTGTTCTAGAAAGTAAATAAATCAGAAAAAAACAATTTGAAATGATTGCATTATTAACTTTTACCAGCGGGCATAAACTTTTTACCGCGACTATGTTGTAGCCTAGTCCAAATATTTAGACGTATCGACATGCCCCTGTTTTACAATCAACTTTCATTAATCTGATATTTTCATTTTATATGTATCGTGCATGTAACGACCTGACATACCAGAAAATTTAAAAATGTGAAATAGCTAGGTCAGGTCTTATTTATAGGACTAGACTATGCAACAGAACTACACAAAGATTATGTATGTTAGCAGCCTTGCATCTACACAGAGATTATGTATGTTAGCAGCCTTGCATCTACACAAATATTATGTATGTTAGCAGCCTTGCATCTACACAAAGAGTATATATGTTAGCAGCCTTGCATCTACACAAAGAGTATGTATGTTAGCAGCCTTGCATCTACACAGAGATTATGTATGTTAGCAGCCTTGCATCTACACAAAGAGTATGTATGTTAGCAGCCTTGCATCTACACAAATATAAACAAATGGACAAACATACACACAAAACATATACACACGAAGACAATGGACAAGTACAGAAAAATGAGCATTCACATAAATGGACATATGGATCAACATAGCCATATACAAAGACAATGGGTAAAAATTAATGGACACACGCATAAACAATAAACAAATGGACAAACATCGACATAGGCTATTTATTCAACAATGCTGCAACGGTATACAATCAAAAATTTCATTGCTCATCTGAAATTACAAACAACTGGTTTTCGTACACGGGTAGGGACACTAGATAGACATAGACACACCAACAAAGAGGATATGGCATCTATAGTCAAATGGACCGCCGTCTTGGAGCAACGGGTGCTCACTGGTAGGTACAAGATACACACAGAAAGTCACAACTTAGATGCACTGACACACATATGGACATAGATGCAATGACACATACCCAGAAAAATGGATCCCGCACACAGAATTCTCAACGGAGATACTGTACATACGTGTTTTCGCTGTGGATTCAGAGTTCCTCGGACATATTGAGATTCCAAAAGAAGGACAGTTTGGACCGCCATGCAAATCAGGGAACTTTATGCCTACCACCTACACACATATCCAACACGCAATGATTGTTTTGTGAGCTACTAAACAGGTCTGCTTGGCTACCTGGAAGAACTTCGATTCAATCGAAGTGCAGTGCAACTACCCGGAGACGACAGAACAAACTGAAGCCAAGTAGCAATGGGCAAGCCTGGCAGACGCATGTCCAAGAGTGCATTCTAGCTGTGGACCAACTGAAACAGATAGAAGAAAGAGCTTGCGGTTAGAAGAAATCTCAATGCGTGCGAGGAAATGTGGGTCTACTAAATGCATAGACAAGAGATAGACAGCCAACATCAAAGTAGCCTGACCGAAAGCAGACTAGCTTGGGGACAGAAAACACGACTACGGTCAGTCCCATCGACCATCAAGTGAAAGGGGATGAAGAAGTGCTAGCGCTGCAATCGACCGCAAATGCATAAAAATAAGTGAAAAGGCAGGAAGTAGACCGAACCTGACACCTGTCGCGTAGCAATAAATGCATTCATACACACGACAACATTTTGGATTTATCCATTCCTCCGCCCGTATAGCTCATTTTGCTAGCGCGGATACCTTTTTGATAAAGAACGGATAATTTTCTGCTGGCCATGGCTGTTGCAATTTTGTGACCGATTGTTCCCTCTTTTTGACTCTAGCAGGTGGACAGGGTGGTTGTTGGCGGTTTTCACGCGGCTAGTCTTTTTTCAGCCATCTTCCAGACGAGAAGTACAATACGTACATGGCTGTATATACAGACCGGTATGCGCTTAGTGTCCCATTCAAGCGACTTTATTGTTTTCCCTACGTGTGTCCTCTTAACTATATCTTGGCTCCACCGTAGTCACTGTATCCAGGTTGTTCGTTTGCCCTTGGAAGACGATTGAACACGTGCGGAGACGTTTCCAGTCTTGATGAAAACTTTGTGTCCGTCCTGAAGCGGTAGACCACCTTTGACAACTCGGTGATTGGTACGTCACCGTGCAACACATACCGAACAGACGCTTGTCAGCATCAGAAATATGGAGACATCACTGCGGTGCGCAATCGTTTGCGGCAAAATGGTGACCCGGTTCGTCCGTACAGTGGAAAGTTTGGCTAAATGTTATCCAGACGTCATCGGGCTGTGAGATTTGACTGGTGCCGATGTTACTGGCGTTCCAGCGTGCTGACTAGAAATAACTATTGTTTTCCGAACAACCTCGATTTATTGCGACATGCCGATGGACGTGAGGGAACTGAACGCAATCAAAGCAAATACGCTGATGCATGCGTCACTGAGAGAGACCGTTTGGGAGAAGGTTCGGCTTTAGTCCCGGGAGGTGTTATGAATTGTTACAAGACTAGCTTAATCATAATTGACGGAAATATTAATGTTCAGACTAACGACAATGACGTTCTTGTAACAGAAAGTGTTCATCTTATTCAGCGTCATGGACCGAACGTACGTCAACCTCAAGCTTGATAACGCCTGTCCCCATGTGGCTGAACCAACCCGATGGGTTATGGTGGATAATAATCATTGATGTTTAAGAATGACCGGCGAATAGCCATGACTTAAACCCTATTGAGCACATGTGGGATGAGTTAGGACGCCGTGTTCGAAGAAACTAGGCAATCAACACAGTGCATTAGCCTACAAGGCTGTTTTGGAACAGTTTTCCGGTGTAACGAAGTAAAGTGACCCCCATAGAATACTGACCCCCCGGTCACTATTCATCAGAAAAAGCGACCCCCTTTCTGAAAAATATCGACTCCCCTCTGAAAAATAGTGACCCCCTCAGCGATATCTATAAAATATTGACCCCCGCCCCAACTATTACTAACAAATTAGTAACCATTGCAAATACTTGAATACCTAATATTGTTGCGGCTGCAGTTTTGTTTTTGTTGTTGCTGCTGCAGCATCGGTGGGTGGGTATGTGTGTGTGTGTGTGGTTTGTAATAGCGTGGGGGTTAAACGAAATTTAACGGAAACACTTTATTATTTAGAAACTGTCAATATTTTGAAAAATGTTGACACTAGCAGAAGAGTGACAGTGGGTGTGAAAGTAGTAGTTGTATTAGTAGAAGTAGTGGTAATATAACTTATTTTAAGGGGACATTTACAATGCATTTTGAGTATAACAACCTTTCCTGTGCGATCTAATAAATGGTTCTATACTTCTAACAGTGACCGACCTTACTTGCCAAATCATGTTTTTAAATCTTTACAGGAAGTAAACTCTTCTTTTTATAAAGGCAAATACTACTACTTGTGTATTTTATTGTGTACCCTTGAGTAATAATTCACAATATAAACGAACACAAACGCAAATTAAGTTCAATTGAATATAAAAGGATAAAAAGTTGACGATTAATCTCAGTCTGATTGGCAAACTGTTTTGAAACACAACAGGTGCTGATATTTTCGATGTCATACATTTGACTTACTAGGCAGCCACAAATAGGTGACGAACACACAAAGAAAACTATCTTCTCTAGGTTATGTTATGAATAGAATATAAGACTCGTGTTCGTGATTTATTGGATCTATTAAACTCGTCCTTTTAGACAAAAATAAACACGCAACAAATCCCTGCTGTGTGGTTTTCTGTAAAGCTCGTTTAAAATAAAAGTAAACACATTATGAAAAACTAATCTAATGTTTATTATCTGCAGAGGAAAATGGCATGTTGCAAATGTACACACTATATTGCTATGGTATATGTCACACGTGCTTGACCTTTTATATAAGAAAATCAACAGCATCTCTTCGACAATAATTGACACAATTCTCTATAAATGAAATTGTATTCCGATGTTGTGTAGGGGTGTGTGAATGTGTGGGTGCGTGCGGAAGGGTGTTTATTAATAAGTGATTGTGTACGTGCATGTGCGTGTGTGTGTGCATGCGCGCGCGCGTGCGTGCCTGCTTGCGTGCGTGTGTGTGCTATTCTGTACGAACAATGATTACAAGTCGTATTACTTGGCGTCCATTGCGCGCATTGGTCATGATATATTAAACGGGGCTCAAAATGGTATTACTAGGGGTCACACACCTGTAACAATTATGACCAAGGTTAAATATTTTTTTCGAAATACGTGAAACCCTTTCTTTAAAGTATACTTGAGGCAAATTAAAGTTGCTGGTGTTGTTCAAAATATCACGAAGGTGGGCCAAAGCATTATTACCGGGGATCACTATTGTTTAAAAAATACTGACCGGGGTTCGATATTCTTCCGAGAAAAATTGACACCCATCCTTTCTACAACTGACTTGAGTTCAATTAGCATTGGGCGCATTGGTCATTATATAATAAACGGGGCTAAAATAATATATGAAAGGAAGTCACTACATCTGTAAGAATTATAACCAAGGTTAAATATTTTCGAGTAAAGCTAAACCCTTTCCTTAAATTATACTGGAGATAGATTTGAGTTTCAGGGAGTTGTGTAACATATCATGAATGTGTGTCAATGCACTATTACCGGGGTCGCTATTTTTTAAAAAATACTGACCGGGGGTCAGTATTCTTCAGAAACTGTGACCCCCTATGTACAAAATGCTTGGGTTCAATTAACAGTGTGCGTATTAGTCTAGTATAATAAACACGGTCAAAATGCAATGACTGGGGTCACTACATCTACAAGAATTATGACAAAGGAAAGGGTATTTTTCGATTAACGTGAACCCCCTTTTTAAAAAATAAATAAATACTAGAGTTGTTTAACATATCATGAACGTGATTCATAGAGTTATGACCGGGTTCGCTATTTTTGACAATATACTGGCCGGGGTCGATATTCTTCAGAAAATGTGACCCACTATGTACAAAATACTTACGGGTCACTACATTTGTAAGAATTATGACCAAGGTTAACTAAAAATCGAGTAAAGTTAAACCCTTTCTTCAATTATACTGGAGATAGATTAAATGAAAAAGTAGTAAAGTCAAGCAGGAAAAGCCACACACATAAGTACGCAGGAGCTGTTCAACATATCATGAACGTGTGCCAAAGCACAGTAACCGGGGGTCACTATTTGTTTTAAAACAAAATACTGACCGGGGGTCGATATTCTTCAGAAAATGTGCCCCCCTATGTACAAAATACTTTGGTTCAATTAGCCTGGCGCGCATTAGCCATGATATGATAAACACGGCTGAAATTGCTATGACCGGGGGTCACTACATCTGTTAGAATTATGACTAAGGTTAAATAGTTTACGAGTAAAGTTAAACCCTATCTTTAAATTAAACTGGAGGTAGATTAAGTTCGCGGGAACTGTTCAACATATCATGAACGATTGGACGTGTATCAAAGCACTATGACCGGGGGTCGCTATTTTTCAAAAATACTGACCGGGGTCGATATTCTTCAAAATATGTGACTCCCTATGTACAAAATACTTGGGTTCAATAAGCATAGTGCGATTTAGTCATGATATAATAAGCACGGCTGAAATTGCTATGACCAGGGGTCACTACAACTGTAAGAATTATGACCAAGGTTAAATATTTTACGAGTAAAGTTAAACCCTTTCTTTAAATTATACTGGAGGTAGATTAAGTTCGCAGGAGCTGTTCAACATATAATAAACGTGTGTCAAAGCACTATGACTGGAGGTCGCTATATTTTGAAAAATAATGACGGGGGTCGATATTCTTCAGAAAATGTGAACCATATGTACAAAAAACTTGGGTTCAATTACCATGGCGCATTAGCCATGATATAATAAACACGGCTGAAATTGCTATAACCGAAGGTCACTGCATCTTTTACCACTGTATTTGCCATCGCGGTTGTTGTAGATTAGTCGGAGAGGGGATACGTTTATTTACACTGTTTGTCTTTTTTTCAGGGTGGGGATGGAATAAGTGTGAGATTGGCCACCCATAAACCAGTTTAACCCCCAGTGGCATTTGTCACTGACCGTTCCAAGGGGGTACTTCCATCTTCCCCCTATTGTTTGTTTCTTATGTCCGTGCGTCACTTTGTGTCTTTTATATTCATGTACATTTGTTGTTTGTCGTTGTGGTGCTGTTTGGGCGGTTGTGTGCTTTGTATGCGGTGTTTCCTGAATGCCTCATACATATGCTTATATAATGAGCGTGTGTCAAAGCACTATGGCCGGGGTCGCTATTTTTAAAAAATACTGTCCGGGGTTCGATATTCTTCAGAAAATGTGACCCCCTATGTACAAACAACTTGGGTTCAATTGGCGCATTAGCCATGATATAATAAACACGGCTGAAATTGCTATAACCGGAGGTCACTGCATCTTTTACCACTGTATTTGCCATCGCAGTTGTTGTAGATTAGTCGGAGAGGGGATACGTTTATTTACACTGTTTGTCTTTTTTTTCAGGGTGGGGATGGAATAAGTGTGAGATTGGGCACCCATAAGCCAGTTTAACCTCCCAGTGGCATTTGTCACTGACCGTTCCAAGGCGTTACTTCCATCTTCCCCCTATTGTTTGTTTCTTATGTCCGTGCGTCACTTTGTGTCTTTTATATTCATGTACATTTGTTGTTTGTCGTTGCGGTGCTGTTTGGGCGGTTGTGTGTTTTGTATGTGGTGTTTCCTGAACGCCTCATACATATACTTATATCATGAACGTGTGTCAAAGCACTATGGCCGGGGTCGCTATTTTTAAAAAATACTGACCGGGGGTCGATATTCTTCAGGTAATGTGACCCCCTATGTACAAGATATAAAATATAGTTTACGAGTAAAATTAAAGTTACGTTCGCGGGAACTGTTCAACATATCATAAACATGTGTCAAAGCACTATGACCGGGGTCGCTATTTTTTAAGAAATACTGATCGGGGGTTCGATATTCTTCAGAAAATGTGACCCCATATGTACAAAATACTTGGGTTCAATTAGTATTGCGCGCTTTAGTAATGATAGGATAAACACGATTGAAATTGCTATGACGGGGGGGGGGGTCACTAAATCTGTAAGAATTATGACACAGGTTAAATAAAATCGAGTAAAGTTAAAATCTTTCTTAAATTATACTGGAGGTAGATTAAGTTCGCAGGGAGTTGTTCAACATATCATGAACGTGTGTCAAATCACTATGACCGGGGGTCGCTATGTTTTAAAAAATACTGACCGAGGTCGATATTCTTCAGAAAATGTGACCCCCTATGAACAAAATACTTGGGTTCAGTTAGTATTGCGCGCTTTAGTCAAGATAGGATAAACACGACTGAAATTGCTATGACCGGGTGTCACTACAACTGTAAGAATTATGACAACGGTTAAATAAAATCGAGTAAAGTTAAACTCTTTCTTAAATTATACTAGCAGTGGATTAAAAATTCTGAAGGGTGGTGATCCCCCGAAAGCAAAAAATTGCAACAGAAAAAGAGAAAATTGCAGACTCGGTTTTATTGAGTCTGTTCATGAGCAGTAATTGAAAGTGCAACACTGCTCTCGCCCCCTAGCACCGGCTTAAGCGGTATTCAATTTTCAGAACAATGAGTACTGAAATTCATGATCTCGAAGGATCAGAAGGTATAACAACACTGAGAATGAAGTACGGGGCGACGTTTTACGGCCGCCACACAAGCACTTAACACCTGTTGTTGTGAATATTATAAATTCTGAAGGGTGGTGATCCCCCGAAAGCAAAAATTGCAACACAAAAAGAGAAAATTGCAGACTCGGTTTTATTGCGTCTGTTCATGAGCTGTAATTGAAAGTGCAACACTGCTAAGTTCGCGGGAGTTGTTCAACATATCATGAACGTGTGTCAAAGCACTATGACCGGGGGTCGCTATTTTTTAAAAAATATTGACCGGGGGTCGATATTCTTCAGAAAATGTGACCCCCTATGTACAAAATTCTTTCTTAAATTATACTAGCAGTGGATTAAAAATTCTGAAGGGTGGTGATCCCCCGAAAGCAAAAAATTGCAACAGAAAAAGAGAAAATTGCAGACTCGGTTTTATTGAGTCTGTTCATGAGCAGTAATTGAAAGTGCAACACTGCACCTGTTGTTGTGAATATTATAAATTCTGAAGGGTGGTGATCCCCCGAAAGCAAAAATTGCAACACAAAAAGAGAAAATTGCAGACTCGGTTTTATTGCGTCTGTTCATGAGCTGTAATTGAAAGTGCAACACTGCTAAGTTCGCGGGAGTTGTTCAACATATCATGAACGTGTGTCAAAGCACTATGACCGGGGGTCGCTATTTTTTAAAAAATACTGACCGGGGGTCGATATTCTTCAGAAAATGTGACCCCCTATGTACAAAACTCTTTCTTAAATTATACTAGCAGTGGATTAAAAATTCTGTTCATGAGCTGTAATTGAAAGTGCAACACTGCTAAGTTCGCGGGAGTTGTTCAACATATCATGAACGTGTGTCAAAGCACTATGACCGGGGGTCGCTATTTTTTAAAAAATACTGACCGGGGGTCGATATTCTTCAGAAAATGTGACCCCCTATGTACAAAATACTTGGGTTCAATTAGCAAGGCGCGCATTAACCATGATACGATAAACACGGCTGAAATTGCTGTGACCAGGGGTCACTACATCTGTAATAATTATGACCAAGGTTAAATAGTTTACGAGTAAAGTTAAACCCTTTCTTTAAATTACACAGGAGGTAGATTAAAGTCGCGGGAACTGTTCAACATATTATGAACGTGTGTCAAAGCACTATGACCGGGGGTCGCTATTTTTTAAAAAATACTGACCGGGGGTCGATATTCTTCAGAAAATGTGACCCCCTATGAACAAAATACTTTGGTTCAATGAGTATTGTGCGCTTTAGTCATGATAGGATAAAGACGGCTGAAATTGCTATGACCGGGTGTCACTACATCTGTAATATTTATGACTAAGGTTAAATAAAATCGAGTAAAGTTAAACTCTTTCTTAAATTATACTGGCGGTAGATTAAGTTCGCAGGGAGTTGTTCAACATATCATGAACGCGTGTCAAAGCACTATGACCGGGGGGTCGCTATGTTTTAAAAAATACTGACCGGGGGTCGATATTCTTCAGAAAATGTGACCCCATATGTACAAAATACTTGGGGTCAATTAGCAAGGCGCGCATTAGCCATGATATGATAAACAGGGCTGAAATTGTGCTATGACCGGGGGTCACTACATCTGTAGCAACTATGACCAAGGTTAAATAGTTTACGAGTAAAGTTAAACCCTTTCTTTAAATTATACAGGAGGTAGATTAAAGTCGCGGGAACTGTTCAACATATAATGAACGTGTGTCTGTCAAAGCACTATGACCGGGGTCGCTATTTTTTAAAAAATACTGACCGGGGTCGATATTCTTCAGAAAATCTGACCCCCTATGTACAAAATACTTGGGTTTAATTAGTATTGCACGCTTTAGTCATGACAGGTAGATATGTAGATAGTTAGATAGTAGTAGTATAAGTAGTAGTATAGGTAGTAGTATAGGTAGTAGTAGTATAGGTAGTAGTAGTAGTAGGTAGTAGGAAGTAGGAATAGTAGTAGTTGTAGCAGCAGCAGCAGCGGCAGTAGTAGGTGGGTGGGTTTGTGGTGGGTGGTTTGTGCTTTGGTGTGTGGTTGGGTTTGTGCTTTGGTGGGTGGCTGGGTTTTGGGTGGGTGGGTGGGTAGGTTATTAGGTAGGCAGGTAATAGTAGTAGTAGAAGGAGGAGGAGTAGGAGTAGTAGTAGGAGGAGTAGTATGTGTAGTAGTGGGTTTAAAAGCAGTAGTAGTAGTAGTGGCAGTAATTATAGTAGTAGTAGTAGTAGTAGTAGTAGTAGTAGTAGTAGTAGTAGTAGGTAGTAGTAGTAGTAGTAGTAGTAGTAGTAAGTAGTAGCAGTAGTAGAAGTAGTAGTAGTAGTAGCAGCAGTAGTACTAGTGACGGTGATGGTGATGGTAGACGAAGCAAACACAACAGCAACAACAAATATTATTTCCCACTTCGCTAAAATAATTCAAAAGGCATGATGTCGAACCCCTATGTTGCCTCACTTCGATGAGATTTATTTCAATTAATTTCAATAGGTGATAAATTACAAATGTTTTCAAAATATGGATATGATATATGGCATTGCACACAGCATTGATCATACGAAAATCCACTGCCAAATGACGGTTTTTTTAGTTTTACATTGACTGATACAGTTTTCAATCCACGAAGTTAGAACTTAGATTATTGAAATCTTAACAGCTATTTAAGTCAGATAGAAGTCAATACAACATTTTACAATTTATTAAGTGATCTCTTTATATATGCATGCTGGTACATGTGCTCCTGCGTGCGCGTGAGTGCGTGCGTGAGTGTTTGTGTGCTTGCATGTATGCGAGTGTTTCTAAGTGTATGTGTAAGTATCGGTATATGTGCGTGCGTGCGTGCATATGTGTACCGGTATGTGTGCGTGCATGCGTGCGTGTTTGTAATTGTGTATGTACATGCGTGTTGTGTGTGTGCGTGTGTGCGTGCGTGTGTGCGCAGGCGTGCGGGTGTATGTTTTGTTGAAACAAAGACAGGGAGTCACTATTCTATGGGGGTCACAATTCTTCGTAAGGGGTCAGTTTTCTTCGTGTGTAGGGGTCGTAATATTATGACCGGGGGACAAAATACTATGACCGGGGTGTCACTATTTTTTAAAAAATACTGACCGGAGGTCAGTATTCTATGGGGGTCACTTTACTTCGTTACATCGGCGCCGTTACGTCAACAGCATGCGACGTCTGATCAAACCGTGCAGTGCGCAACGCGATTGACACATGAGATACAGACTCCTTCCCATGAAGCTTACAGCCCAGCTTTGTAAGAAATAATCTAAACTAGAAAATTGTGTCTGAAAGACAGAGATGCCCCCGTGTAGGTGCTTACCTAGCTGCACTTAAAATTCCTTTTGACCTTGACCTTGGGCTTGCGGGCAGTATGGGCAGGGTACATAATGAAAGTATGGATGGTGTCCATGCCAATAGCTATAGCGGTTAGTGAGATATAAGACGATGAAACAATTGTGACAACCAACTGCACGTAAAATTCTTATGTCATTTTACCTTGACACTGGGCTTGCGGGCAGCATGGGTTGGGTGTACAATGAAAGTATAGATTATATTTAATGTGTATATGCAATTCCATGCGAATAGCTACAGTGGTTAGGGAGATATAAGACAATGAAACAAGAGGGCCATGATGGCCCTTAATCGCTCACCTGTTCGTAACAGATTAATGATTTCAATGACAGATTGCATAATTTGAAAAATCTTGGTTATAAAACCATCAGATGATGCTACATACTAAATATAAAGAGTCTAGACCTTAAAGATTTTCCTATGAAAAACTGTTAAGCCCCAGGGCGGGGTCAATTTTGATCCGGGGTTCATAATTTGAAAATCTTGGTAGAGGACTATTAGATAATGCAACATACCAAATATCTAAGGTCTATGCCTTACAAGTTCAGAGAAGACTTTTAAAGATTTTTAAGAGAAGATTTTTAAAAACTTTCCTATAAAAAACTGATATGCCCCTGGGCGGGGAAGTTTTCAACCCAGGGGACATAATTTGAACATTCTTGGTAGAAAACTATTAGATAGCGCTACATACCAAATATTAAAGGTCTGCCTTACAGTTTTGGAGAAGAAGATTCTTAAAGCTTTTCATATGAAAAACTGATAAGCCCCAGGGCGGGGCTATTTTTGACCCAGGGGTAATAATTTGATTAATCTTGGTAGAAAACCATTAGATGATGCTACATACCAAATAGCAAGGGCCTAGACCTTACAGTTCTGGAGGAGAAGATTTTTAAAGATTTTCCTATGAAAACTGATAAGCCCTTGGGCGGGGCCATTTTTGGTCCGGGGGTCATATTTTGATTAATCTTAGTAGAGGACGATTAAATAATGCTACATACCAAATATCAAAGGTCTATGCCTTACAGTTTCAGAGAAGATGATTTCTTCAAGATTTTCCTATGAAAAACTGATAAGCCCTGGGGCGGGGCCATTTTTGTCCTGGGGGTCATAATTTGAACAATCTTAGTAGAGGACCATTAGATGATGCTACATACCAAATACCAAAGGTCTATTCCTTACATTTTCAGAGAAGAAGATTTTTAAAGATTTTCCTATGAAAAACTGATAAGCCCCGGGGCGGGGCCATTTTTGGCCCAGGGGTCATAATTTGAACAATCTTAGTAGAGGACCATTAGATGATGCTACATACCAAATATCAAAGGTCTATGCCTTACAGTTTCAGAGAAGAAGATTTTTAAAGATTTTCCTATGAAAAACTGATAAGCCCTGGGGCGGGGCCATTTTTGTCCTGGGGGTCATAATTTGAACAATCTTAGTAGAGGACCATTAGATGATGCTACATACCAAATATCAAAGGTCTATGCCTTACAGTTTCAGAGAAGATGATTTTTAAAGATTTTCCTATGAAAAACTGATAAGCCCTGGGGTGGGGCCATTTTTGGCCCAGGGGTAATAATTTGAACAATCTTAGTAGAGGACCATTAGATGATGCTACATACCAAATACCAAAGGTCTATGCCTGACAGTTTCAGAGAAGAAGATTTTTAAAGATTTTCCTATGAAAAACTGATAAGCCCTGGGGTGGGGCCATTTTTGGCCCAGGGGTCATAATTTGAACAATCTTAGTAGAGGACCATTAGATGATGCTACATACCAAATACCAAAGGTCTATGCCTGACAGTTTCAGAGAAGAAGATTTTTAAAGATTTTCCTATGAAAAACTGATAAGCCCCGGGGCGGGGCCATTTTTGGCCCAGGGGTCATAATTTGAACAATCTTAGTAGAGGACCATTAGATGATGCTACATACCAAATATCAAAGGTCTATGCCTTACAGTTTCAGAGAAGAAGATTTTTAAAGATTTTCCTATGAACAACTGATAAGCCTTGGGGCGGGGCCATTTTTGGCCCAGGGGACATAATTTGAACAATCTTTGTAGAGGACCATTACATCATACTACATACCAAATATCAAAGCTCTTGGCTTTGTAGTTCCAGAGAAGAAGATGTTTAAGTAAATTGTTGACGCCCGCACGTACGCACGACGCACAACGCACATACGCACATACGCACGACGCACGACGACGGACACCGGACATAGGATCATCCCAATAGCTCACCTTGGCACTTTGTGCCAGGTGAGCTAAAAACTAACAACCAACTGCACGTAAATGTGACAACCAACTGCACGTAAAATTTCCAAGTCATTTGACCTTGAACTTGGGCTTGCGGGCAGCATGGGTGGGGTGCAAAATGATAGCACATAAGGTAATTGATGTATATCTGGAAAAAACTGTGACAACCAACTGCACCTAAAAGCGTGACACACGGACAGACAGACGGACAGACGAACGGACGGACATGTGCAAAACATAATGCCCCCTGACTATCGTAAACGGGGGTATAACAATGAGTTTAAAGCTTTCCCACTGGTAAAGTTGGAACAACGGTCCTATAGGGAGCGCCACACACAAAAGTGCACATGCACCTAAAACTGGAAACATCACAATTACAAGACTTATCAAAATACTTGCCATTTTCGAAATCGACCCAAACGTCATATCGCTCATTTTGTTTGGCTGAAAGACATACCGCATCATTTTTTTAAAGAATGTCAAGAATATAATTATTGTTCTTTACTTAACTTAGAGAAATTATTCCGAATATATACACATTCTCTTTATATAAATAGAATGCAGCGTAAGTATTTTCTTTTTTGACTCAGTATTAATTTAACTTCTTAATAGAACAGTTTACTGGTTTCAACGGCAAATATGTCCGACTTGAAGACACCCCGGGGTTATGAGGACTTTGACCCTGAATGCTACTTTAGGGAGTATGTCATACCGGAGCACGGCAACACGGAGAAGCACGAATATCTGCAATTCATTCTAGATTCACTACATGACATGTTCAGTACAGGTAGGAGCTGATGAACATTTTTATTGTTGTTGTTCTACTCGTACAATATTTATAAGTACATGACACACTTTTCAAACTACCCAGACTCAGTTCAGATGGAAGTAACTGGATGTTTCGGGAGGACAAATTGATAAGTACTGTTCTTGAATAGAAAAAAAAGTAGTCGGAGAAAAAGACAAATTATTTATACAGAAAATAGATACATATATACGTAGTGATAAAATGCTAACACTTCAAGTTGGGATGGAAACTTTTGTTTGTTATCTTTGCATAAAAACCTTGTGAATATAAAACATTGACTCCTAAGTGACCCATTACCACAAAGGCTAATTTAGATACAACCTCTTTGAATAAATATACCGAAAAGGAGCATTAACTAGAGAAAAGGAAAAGTTTAGAATTTCGTAGTTTTGAAACCATTATGATAAATAGAGCATTTGCTCCAAAAGGAGCAAATGCTCTATTTATCACAATGGTTTCACAAAGTGAATTTTACAGAGTCGTCAATATTAGGGAATGGTTTAATTGAACAGTCCGTTCAGTATACAGAAAACCATTCCCTACATAATTTTGGACAACATACAATGTGGACTCTGTTTTGAACATCCCATATGAGCCTCTTTTATTTGTGTCTACATCGTTTGCAACTGCATTTTAACCTAAAAATTACCTCATAGAGTATTTTTAGATCCAACCTTTTCAATAAATCTACCGAAAAGGAGCATTAACTGGAGAAAAGGATTTTTTTACAATTTTGTAGTTTGAAACAATTGTGATAAATAGAGCATTTGCTCCTATAGGAGCAAATGCTCTATTTATCACAGTTGTTTCAATATGTGATTTTTGCAGAAGCGTCAAAATGCGTCAATATGAGGGAATGGGGTAACCATTTTCCTGTTAGAACTATGTTTATTCCAAATTTCAATACATGTACCTACTGAATATTCATGGACACAGCAATTATAACGAAATAAGGAAGGTGGAACATTGTAGCCATTTTATAAAGTAAAGAAACATATCCATTAATAAACAGAGTAGACCCACGTGCCGTCTGATCTGGGTCTACCCTGTTTGCTCTCTCAAATAATTATAGATCTATCTATGCGCGAAGACGCGTTTATATGAATGAAAGGGTTAACTTATTCAAGCATTTCGTGCCTAAGACTAGGAAAGTGCACATTAAAAGATGTGTCATAGATACTTCAATACATGTATTCAATTTTCTATGCACTTTCCACACGAACGGTTGTTATGAGATTCGTATAAAACACGATGTAACGTGTTTGCTCATCATGATCCAAGATGATTGACACAATAATAAATGGTTTGAAATGTTAAAGAAGAACGCGTTCTTTAAGTATTAATGACTTCAGTTCTAGCATTCAAAAAGTATAATGTTCAAAGGTCGTCCATATAGGAAACGCAGTAAGACCAGTAAAAACAATCACTTTGCCAAAGAACGGATATTCTGGTTCTTGAAGGTAGGTAATAGCCTAATGAAGGGACATTTCATAAGAGCTTTCATCATTACTTTCATTATGCTTTTAACCCTTTCTTCCATAAATACGACTTTCTATGCCTTTGCAAACAGAGAAGACCCAGATCAGACTACTTCTATAAGAGCCGTCTGATCAGGGTCTGCTCTGCTTATGCTATAATATAGATATGATTCTACAGTTTCTGCCATGGCAAAAAATTTACATGTCCATGTGTTATCATAACACATTAATCTATTTGATATTTATGACGTTATTATTTCTACATAGATATTCATGAAGTAAAGGGTTAAAGTCAATCATGTTTATTCATTAAGTGGTGGCAATAGAGATGGCCTAATGTTTGTATCACTGTAATGTTTCATATGACTTTCGACATCAGGAACAATTAGTGGAGACAAACTACTGGATGTAGGGTCAGGACCATCCGTGCGTGCAGTCGTTAGCGCCAGTCGTCATGTCAACGAGATACATCTCAGTGACTTGGCACCCCAGAACAGGGCAATGCTACAGAAATGGTTGGATGGGATCCCATGTGTTCCTGAATTGTTTGAATACATCACTGAGAAAGAGAACGAAGGGTAAACTAAAGTGTAACAGTTATGTAGCAAGTGGTATTGCAATAACAACTAGAGGTTTTTGTCACAAAAACGGATGTCTCCCCTCTAATAAAAACAATATGTAAAGGGAAATCACTAAAAATGTTATGGTCTTGATGAATGATACTTCCCCTCATTATGCGTTTTCCACACTACATTTTTCAAGAAGAAAATGATAACAGCTAGTAACTCCAAAAATACTGATACCAGATTTATGGCCCTTGTGCATGACACTTACTTTCATCATGCTCTTTCCAAAAATAAAATGTCATTCCAATAGCATCAGTCGAACAGGAGTTATTGATCGGCCAAAAAATGTAACAAAGGGCAATAACTCCAAAAGTATTGAGACCAGAATTATGGCCCTTGTTCATGACACTTTCTCTCATCATGCTCTTTTCATGTATGAAGTTTCAATACGATGGCAAGAGCCATGTAGGAGTTATCGTCCGGACAAGAAAGAATTAAACAAATGTACAAGGGGCAATAACTCTAAATTTATTGAAGCTCGAGTTAAGGATCTTATGCATGACACTTTCTCTTATCATGATCGTTCCCATGTATGAAGTTTCACTCCAATGGCATGTGTCACATAGGAGTAATCATCCGGACAAAAAAATGTGATTTTTTTTACAAAGGGCAATAACTCCAATATTAGTGAAGCCAGAGTTATGGACCTTGTGCATGACACTTCCTCTCGTTATGATCTTTCCATATATGAAGTTTCAATCCAATGGCATGAGCCATATAGAAGTTATCGTCCGGACAAAAAAGTGTGAATTTTATTTAAAAAGGGCAATAACTCCTATATTAGTGAAGCCAGAGTTATGGACCTTGTGCATGACACTTCCTCTCATTATGCTCTTTCCATATATGAAGTTTCAATCAACTGGCATCAGGCATATTGAAGTTATTGTCCGGACAAAAAATTATGATATTTTTTACAAAGGGCAATAACTCCAATATTAGTGAAGCCAGAGTTATGGACCTTGTGCATGACACTTCCTCTCGTCATGATCTTTCCATATATGAAGTTTCAATCCAATGGCATGAGCCATATAGGAGTTATCTTCCGGACTAAAAAGTGTGATTTTTTTACAAAGGGCAATAACTCCAATATTAGTGAAGCCAGAGTTATGGACCTTGTGCATGACACTTCCTCTCATTATGCTCTTTCCATATATGAAGTTTCAATCAACTGGCATCAGGCATATTGAAGTTATCGTCCGGACAAAAAGTGTGACGGACAGACGGACAGACAGACAGACAGACAGACAACTCTCACGAAAACAATATGTCTCCCCCATATAAATATGGGGGGAGACATAATAAATTGGATCCTGGTGAGACACTGAGTTACTAGGTGCCCGGTCTGGATCTGAACTACATTTTTACCATCGCCACGTATCATTGAATCGTCAGTGGATATGAGGGTTGGATCACCAGAGATTTTCCTCCAGCTATCTCTATCTGTAGCTTTCCATGGCCTTGCAACATTGAATAGGTTATCAAACATTTACCACCAGCATACAAACTATCAGATTATGCATGTTGTATTAAGCCTTTATTTCACAGACACCTTTTTGGTACCTTTGCAAACAAACTAGGCCCAGATCAGACAAAGGTCTGCTGTATTTACTTACGAAATGATATAGAGCTGATTATACAGATTTTAAAAGAGCCAAAACGTTTCTTGATCATATGCCATTATATGTAATTAAAATTTAGCCTGCTATGGGCGGATGAGTGAATACCTATGCAAACAGTTTGGATCCAGATGAGTAACTTGGCGTCTCATTAGGATCCAAACTGTTTGATATACTGATTGCATTTTGGTAGAAATTTGATTATAGCTTGAATTTTGAAAATGTAGTAGGTGGAAATTCCATAAAATGTATTTGCTCAGCAGGCTAAAGGTAAATGCTATGCTAATTAATATTCTTATATATATTATTCATGAACATTTGTGGAGAAAAGACTTAATATGATTATCCCTACACTTGTCACACATGCACGCACTTCATACCATATATACGTCGGGCGTTTAAATGTAAAATGCATATATGCTATTTATAATTCACAGTGTTTCTCCACAATCTCGCGCTCAGGACGTTAGAGAAAAGGTGACGAAAATCAACCCAATTGATTTGCAGCAGCCAAACATTATCAACAACCATGACTGCACATACGATGTCATTACAGCCAGCTTATGCATGGAGATGGCTTCCAGAACCAAGGAGGAATATTACAGTATTGTCAGGAAAATTGCTGACAAAACGAATCCTGGTGGATATGTTGTCTTGGTGGGTGTGATGCTAGAAAGTTTTTACCAAGTTGGGGAATACAAGTTCAAAACTCTTAGCATATCGGGAGATGAAGTGAGAGATGCTTTCACAAAAGCCGGGTTTGCTATCAAAGACTGGAAAGAATTACCGAATAAGCGTTATAAGGAGATGGTGGAAAAAGACTTTAGCGATTTTGGAAGTATGGTGATCATGGCAGCACAAAAAAATCCTGTTGAAACACTATTTTGGAACGAATAGCATTCTGTTAAACAAACAATATCCATTCCCAGGCCTTCCTTCAAACGATACTGGTGAATGATGTATAGGTACTCAAAGGGAATTAAAGAACTTTAGTGAGCAAGCTCACATACCGCTCGACATCATGAATTTTTTAATTACATAAATTATTATAATAGCACATGGACACAGGAATGTTTTAGCCATGGCAGAAAATGTAGAATCATATCTACGTGTATACAATATAAGTAAACAACAGACCCTGATCAGATGGCTATAATAGGAGCCATCTGATCTGGGTCTACTCTGTAAAAGTGGAAAAAGGTGTATCCATGGAGTAAACGGTTGTTAACGATGCATGGCACACAAAGAATAAGGATGGAAAACAAAAACAAACAGCACTTTCCAAATACATATTTACCCTAGCACTTTGTTTTGTAAGCAAGGTGAGCTGAAAATAAGCAAACTATGTATTAATTTTATTATGTTTTATTCCCATAATTTAGAAGCACAAAAACAGTACAGTCTAGAAACATATTACAATTATTTTGTGTTCAACAAATGTAAATTCATTGACTGTTTAATAAAGGTGTATTTAACCCAAGTGCAATTGCCTCTCTGCTTTATTTTTAACCCTTTACTCCGTGAATATTCATGTAAGAAATGATGACATCATGAATATTGATTGGAATAATATTTATGATAGGACATTAACAAAGGAATGTTTGGCCATAGCAGAACTGTAGAATCTGATCAATATTATTGCATAAGCAAACAGAGCAGACCCTGATCAGACGGCTAATACAGGAGTCATCTAAACTGGGTCTACTCTGTCTGCAAAGGTGTAGAAAGTCATAATTATGGAGTAAGGGGTTATTAATGGTCTTCATTTCAATGTTTGATTGCTGCCAAGACTATTCCTATTCTGGGAAAAGGAACCTTTCGCACTATGAGCCAAATGATTTTGCACAAATTGCATTCAAATCGATTTAAACCCTTTAAACTCCCTAGATACAATTTTCTATGCCTTTTTGCAAACAAGGTAGACCCAGATAAGATGGCTCCAATTGGAGCCATCTGATCAGGGTATGCTCTGTTTGCTTATGAACTAATATAAACATAATTCTATAGTTTCTGTCTAAGCCAAACTTTCCTGTGTTTATATGCCATTATAAAGATGAATCTAATTAATATTCATGACATCGTTACTTTATACATGAATTTTCATGAAATAAAGGGTTATGCAAAACCCCTATATAGATAATATCACAGGTAATCACACACTTGTACTTGGTTTTATAGTTGCTTAACTTTTTACTCCATTAATACCGGTATTTAAGTAACAATTAATGACATCATGAATATTAACAAGATTAATTTTACTATGGTATATGAAAACATGAATATTGGCCTTGGTAGAAACTAGAATCAGATATATTTTATTTCATTAGCAAATGGAGCAAAAACTGATCAGATGGCCCCTACAGAGCTGTCTGATCTTTGTCTACTATGTTTGTAAATGTGTATTTATGGAGTAAAGTGTTTATTCAATTTGGTAAAGTTTGATAATTTTTAAATTAGACTGACATGGTAAAATATAATGCACAGTAGAACCTGTCCTAAGTGGCAATTCATTTATTTGAAGATAGCAGGTAGTTGCTTAATGCAGGGCAAAAGTAATGCAGAAAGTCTTATAAGAGCATTCTGCATTACTTTTGACCTGCATTAGGCTACCACCAGCCTTACATATTCGTAATTAGATTCTTTTGATGGTAGTCTGGTTAGGGTCTGCTCTGTTTGCCTACAAAATAATACAGATATGACTCTAGTTTCTGCCATGGTTAAATTCAGAAAGGAGGATTAATTCCCTCGGTCACGATGCCATTATAAACATTCAGCTAATTAATATTCATGAGGTCGATATTACTAAATGTTCATGAGGTAAAGGGCTAATGATAGAATACAGTGCCTTGAATTTTTAATCATAACATCTCGTATATATATATATATATATATCTGTCCTGACAGAATGAAATAAAGAATCGGGACTCAAAGTATATGCAATGTTTAATTCACTGCTGACAATAGGAATACATTTAATAAAGTGGTCATAAAAATGACATTATCAGTTTTCTGTACCTTAACGCTTTCTCGGATAAATATTCATGATGGAAATAATGACTATGAATATTGTCTGAATTTTTATGAAGATGGAATTTTTTATCATCTACATTATTTCATTAGCAAACAAAGCAGAATCAAATCAGATGGCTCCTGTAGGACCAATCTCTTCTGGGTCTACTCTGTTCGCAAAGGGAATGGGTTAAACCTTTCTATATTGTGAACTGATTTAGACTACCTTTAAAAAAGAGTTTGGATCCAGATGAGATGCAAAGTAACTTGGAATCTCATCAGGATCCAAGAGTTCTGACACTAATTTTTTACATCTTTTGCAGCCAACGGCTACTCTATAATTACTCCAAATGAGAGATCAAGTATCTTAACCCTTTCCTCCATAAATACGCATTTCTACCTCTGTAATAGACACTTATTGAAACCATAGGAGCAAATGCTCTATTTCTCACAATGGTTTCAAACTACAAAATTTTACTTTTCTCTAGTAAATGCTCCTTTTGGGTAGATTCATTCAAAGAGGTTGGGTCTAAAAACAGCCTATGTCATTAGAATCCAATCTTTAGTTACTGTAACTATGTTTTTCGAAACAAAAATCATTTTTTCTGCATTACTTATGCCTGCGTTAAGCAATTACTTGCTTTTTAACCCTTTACTCCAATGATACACTTTTCTATGCCTTTGCAAATAGAGCAGACCCAGATCAGACGTATCCTGTAGGAGCCTTTAATCTGGGTCTGCTTTGTTTGCTTAAGAAATAATATAGATAAGATTATACAGTTTCTGCCGTGTCCAAAAATTGTGCCACTATAAAAATGAATCTAATGAATGTTCATGATGTAATTATTTCTTACATGAATATTCATGGAGTAAAGGGATAAGACACCTATGTTTAATCAATAAGTGGGTGCCTAAAACAGGTCTTACTAAATGTAACAAGAGGGCCATGATGGCCCTAAATCGCTCACCTGGCCTTACGGTTTCAGAGAAGAAGATTTTTAAAGATTTTCCTATGAAAAACTGATAAGCTCTGGGGCGGGCCATATTTGGTCCAGGGGTCATAATTTAAACAATCTTTGTAGAGGACCATTAGATAATGCTACATACCAAATATCAATGGTGTAGGCCTTACAGTTTCAGAGAAGAAGATTTTTAAAGATTTTCCTATGAAAAGCTGATAAGCCCGAGGGCTGGGCCATTTTTGGTCCGGGGGACATAATTTGAACAATCTTTGTAGAGGACCATTAGATAATGCTACATACCAAATATCAACAGTCTAGGCCTTATGGTTTCAGAGGAGAAGATTTTTAAAGATTTTCCTAAGAAAAACTGATAAGCCCCGGGGCGGGGCCATTTTTGGTCCGGGGGACATAATTTGAACAATTTTTGTAGAGGACCATTAGATAATGCTACATACTAAATATCAAATGCCTAGGCCTTACGGTTTCAGAGAAGAAGATTTTTAAAGATTTTCCTATGAAAAACTGATAAGCTCCGGGACGGGGCCATTTTTGGCCCCGGGGTCATAATTTGAACAATCTTTGTAGAGGACCATAAGATGATGCTACATACTAAATACCAAAAGTCTAGGCCTTACAGTTTCAGAGAAGAAGATTTTTAAAGATTTTCCTATGAGAAACTGATAAGCCCTGGGGCGGGGCCATTTTTTGGCCCAGGGGTCATAATTTGAACAATCTTTGTAAAGGACCGTTAGATGATGCTACATACCAAATATCAAAGGTCTAGGCCTTACGGTTTCAGAGGAGAAGATTTTTAAAGATTTTCCTAAGAAAAACTGATAAGCCCAAGGGCGGGGCCATTTTTGGTCCGGGGGACATAATTTGAAAATCTTTGTAGAGGACCATTAGATAATGCTACATACCAAATATCAAATGTCTAGGCCTTACGGTTTCAGAGAAGAAGATTTTTAAAGATTTTCCTATGAGAAACTGATAAGCCCCGGGGCGGGGCCATTTTTGGCCCGGGGGTCATAATTTGAACAATCTTTGTAGAGGACCATTAGATGATGCTACATACTAAATACCAAAGGTCTAGGCCTTACAGTTTCAGAGAAGAAGATTTTTAAAGATTTTCCTATGAAAAACTGATAAGCCCCGGGGCGGGGCCATTTTTGGTCCGGGGGACATAATTTGAACATTCTTTGTAGAGGAACATTATATGATGCTACATACCAAATATCAGAGGCCTAGGCTTTACGGTTTCAGAGGAGAAGATTTTTAAAGATTTTCCTATGAAAAACTGATAAGCCCCAGGGCGGGGCCATTTTTGGTCCAGGGGACATAATTTGAACAATCTTTGTAGAGGACCATTAGATGATTCTACATACCAAATATCAAAGCTCCAGGCTTTGTGGTTTCAGAGAAGAAGATGTTTAAGTAAATTGTTGACGACGCACGACGCACACCGCACGACGCACATACGCACGACGCACGACGACGGACGCCGGACACTGCCCCCTCACAATACCTCACCTGGCACTTTGTGCCAGGTGAGCTAAAAATGTATGCTGACACAAAATATACTTGCCAGAAGAATGTGTGGGATAGTCAAAAGTCTTCTTTGTGAATATGTGATTACATTTACAAACAGTCTGGATCCAGATGAGACGACAAGTAACTCAGCATCTCATCAGCATCAAACCTATTCGACATTCAGATTGCATATCTGTGAAGAAATCATGGTCCATGCTTATAAAACTTTTTAGTTGAGTCTGAATTCGTTCTCAAGCTTTTGATTGTAAGATTTGAGTTCTCAAGCTTTTGATTGACCAATCAAAAACCAATCAAAAACTGACCAATCAAGAACTTGAGAACGAACTCAGACTCAACTAAAAGTTTTATAAGCCTGGATAATAAAAAACAAAAGGCAATGATTTTTGTACATGAGGGATTCCAAGGTTTTAATGGGTTAGCAATAGTAAAAAACATGATTTTACAAAAAAACTTTCTCTAATACAATGAGCATCTTTCAAACAAACAGGTGTCTATTTCAGATCTAATTCTGACAATAGAATTCATAACTGCTAGAAAACACATGCTGAAAATGACATAATTCATTCTCATATTAAACCTAATACATCATTGACATTTATGATAAAAACATAACACAAATTATTCCTTTATACATGTCCATTTGACGAGTTTTTAACAAATCATGACATTCAAAAGTTCAATGTAACATAAAAATATGTGTTTGTGTCCTATAATATATTAATAAAAAAATCAAAGAGGTGACAAGGATTATATTTGATATAAAAAGTCATATATTCTCTGATGTCGACCCAAACATAAAGTTTATACAAAACTGACATAATTATGCAGCTTAACCCTTACAATGCTGGATAGTTCATCACTGTTTAACCCATTACCTCATAGGCTATTTTTAGATACCTCTTTGAATAAATCTATCGAAAAGGAGCATTAACTAGAGAAAAGGATTTTTTTTTAATTTTTAACTTGAAACCATTGTGATAAATAGAGCATTTGTTCCTATAGGAGCAAATGCTCTATTTATCACAATGGTTTCACAAAGTAACTTTTACAGAGTCGTCAATATGAGGGAATGTGTTAAAGGCAGAGTTCATTCAGTATGAAGGAGTATAATTTGTATGGGGATTTTGAATGACAAACAGTGCACACCTTGACCACAGAGATCCTCTAGGAGCCCTCTGACCTGGGTCTACAGTGTTTACAAATGACAGCCAACCTGATTCCTGTTGTTGTTGGACTTAACCCTATGCTTCATGACCGTTTATAACAACTCATCACAACATGAATATTCATTAGTGATAATGATCAAAGGAACTTTTGGCCATTCAGAAACTGCAGAATCAGACCTACTGGTATATTATTTCCAAAGTGAACAGAGCAGACCGTGATCAGATGGCTTCTATAGGATTCATATGCTGTGTTTGCTTATGGAATTTTACAAATTTGATTTTACAGTTTCCATCATTGTGAAAAAAAAATCCCCTTTCAATGCTCCATTTTACTGATTCTGTCCATGAATATTAATGAGGCGATAAAATCTTGAACAAATGTTAACCCTTTCCTCCATAAACACGCCTTTCTACGGCTCTGTAAAAGTCACTTTTTGAAACCATTGTGATAAATAGAGCATTTGCTCCCAAGGAGCAAATGCTCTATTTATCACAATAGTTTCAGAATTACAAAATTCTAAAAAAATCTCTTTTCTCTAGTTAATGTTCCTTTTCGGTAGATTTATTTGAAGCGGTTGGATTTAAAAATAGCCTATGAGGGAATGGGTTAAACAGGGAAAGGGTTAAAAAAAATACAGTGAGAGCATCAAACAGTTTGGATGGTGAGATGCTTGGTGTCTCGTCTGGATCCAAACTATTTGTAGAGGTTGTCATGCAGTCATCTACGGTAGCAAATCAGTTCAGTCCTTTGGCTGAAGAAATCTAGTACAAACTATTTGCTTTGTAAGACATCGCTGTTTATTATACTGTATACACTGTTGTGGAAAATCACCTCATATTACGTATATCTCCTATAAAAACAAGCACAGAATGATAAGTAAACAAAATACAACTCAAAACTTTCTAAACATCTAACATGTCAATTGAAACACAGTATAAACAAGACTTCAAGCAATGCGTGTAACAAAATTATTTATCCCAGATATAATCTGATATGTTATACTAAGCAAGAAATAAAAGAGGAAACACTTGCCTGAAATCATTGTATTGTTATGATTTAATTGCAAATTACCTACTGAATATTCATAGAAAAAAGAATTATAATGAAATATGAAAGGTGGAACATTGTAGCCATTTTAGAAAGTAAAGAAACAGATCATTCAAATTCTACTAGCAAAAAGAGCAGACCCTGATCAGATGGCTCCTATAGGAGCCGTCTGATCTGGGTCTACTCTGTTTGCAAATGTGTGAAAACATGTTTACATGAGAGAAAGGGTTAACTTATCTTTTACCTGCTAGATTAGCCATCTTTGCAAACAGAGTAGACCCAGATCAGACATCTGATCAGTCAGTTGTTTGCTTATGGAATACTATAGATCTGATTCTACAGTTTATGCCATAGGTAAATTTTAACTTCCTGTGGTTACATGCCATTATAAAAAAATTAATATTCATACATTCATTTTTAAATGAAAATTCATCAGGGAAAGAATTAAACATCTATATTTACACCAATCAGTGATTACCTCTGCATACAACCTGTATCCAGGTGAGAAGTCTATAAACTCATCAGGGTCTAAACTGTTTAACTCTTTGCACGCTAGCGGTGAAACTGTGATTACCTATGCAAACAGTTTTGATCCAGATGAGACGCCGCATAATGCGGCGTCTCATCAGGATCCAAACTGTTTGTCACTTTGAACATATTTTTGCAAAGAAATGAGAGAAAAATTATTTTTAGAATTTAAGCAGACGACAATTGTTGCCGACGAAAAATTACTTAGCGTGCAAAGAGTTAACACTCAATTCGTATATTTGTAGAACTAGACAATATGGCAGAATACAATATCTTACAGGCAAGTATTTACCTCAAAAGCAAGTAAAAAGCTCTATATTTTCTGTCTTACAAAAATATTACAAATGGTAAATCAGACGAGGTACTATGGCACAAATCAACAACTAAGAAAAGTCGTAAAAGAACTCAACAACAGTAAAACTATAAATGAAACCATTTTTTTGATATTGGAATGAGTTAACAATGTAAAAATTGAGGTTTGATTAAGCAACAAGAATTCACATCAGTGCGAAGGAATTCAAGCAGGTAGCTGTTTTTTCAACTTCGAATTCAAGCAGGTAGCTATTTTCGCAACTTGTTTCTACCACAAACAATTAGCTTAGTATGTTCTACATACAATTAGCCTTCATCACTCTAATGGACAATTTGTGATAACTTTTGCACACAGTTTGGATCATGATTAGATGCGGAGTAACACAGGCTCTCCCCATGTTTCAAACTACTGGTTACAGTATCACATCTCCGTTAACCCTTAACTCCATAAATACACTTTTCTATGCCTTTGCAAACAGAATAGTCCCAGATCAGAAGGCTCCTATAGGAGCTGTCTGATCTGGGTCTGCTGTTTGCTTATAAACTAGTATAGATATGATTCTAGTTTCAGCAATGGCCAAACATTCCTGTGTTCATGTGCCATAAAAACTATTCTAATTAATATTCATGATGTCATTATTTCTTACATGAAAAATTATGGTGAAATGGGTTAACCTTTATAACAGATATTAACCCTTTACTCCAAAAATATGTTTTTATGCCTTTACAAAAAAAGTAGACCAAGAAAAGACAACTCCTGTAGGAGCTGTCTGATCAGAGTCTGCTCTGTTTGCTTATGAAATAATAGAAATATGATTCTAGTTTCTGTAATGATATAAAATACTCTTTGTCATTGTGCCATTTTAAAAGATAAGTCAATTAATATTTATGATGTCATTATTTCTTGCATAAATATTCATGGCGTAAAGGGTTAATTCAAAACAATCGTGTACTATATTTACAAATTAACCTATATCAATGTCAGTAATTTCTGCAACGTTTTCTACAAGACAATCACTAAATATACAGAACTAGATGTATCAGTAAAAGTGGCTAACTTTTTAAATATAGAATGACACATCACAGTTTAAACATAGAGTCCATAAGTATGAAGGCTTAACCCTTTCCCTGTTCTATGCTTATTCAAATTTCAATACCTACTGAATATTCATGGACAAAATATGGGAAAACGTATTATGGAATGTGGAATATTGTAGCCATTTTACAAAGTAAAGAAACATACCTATCAAATTCCATTAGCAAACAGAGCAGATCCTGACCAGACGGCTCCTATAGGAGCCGTCCGATCTGGGTCTACTCTGTTTGCAAATGCGTGAAAACATGTTATATGAGGGAAGGGGTTAAAACCTGCTAGATGATTTTGAATGACAAATAGGGAAGATCCTGATCAATGGCTCCAGAAGGAGCCCTCTGATCTTGGTCTAGTCTGTTTGATAATGCCAGCATCTGTTTCCCGCATTCAACAAACTGTTACTTAAACCACGAATAAGGAATTCAATTACCATGGCAACATGTAGTAAATCAGATCTGTACCATATAAGCAAACAGAGCAGACCCTGAACAAACAGCTCCAACAGAAACTGTCTAATCTTGGTCTACTCTGTTTTTGAAAACATAAACCTGTGATAAATCAAATATTACATGTGTACAAAAAATGGTATAAAAGGGTTAAAAAACGAAAAAAAAAGATAACTGAAGACTCACAAATATCAACAGATATTATCAATAATGCTAATTTAACCCTTTCTCTCATGTAAAAACTTTTCCATGCCTTTGCAAACAGCCCTTTGATCAGGGTCCATGCTTATAAAACTTTTAGTTGAGTTTGAGTTCGTTCTCAAGCTTTTGATTGGTCAGATTTGAGCCTTTGGCTCAAATCTGACCAATCAAAAGTTTGAGAACTCAAATCTGACCAATCAAAAGCTTGAGAACGAACTCAGACTCAACTAAAAAGTTTTATAAGCATGGACCCTGGGTCTGCTCTGCATGCTTATGAAAGTATAATATATCTGAGTCTTTGGCTTCTACGAATAGCAAAATATCTTATGTACAAGTCAATGCATAATAAAATTTCAGCTGATAAATATTCATGATGTCATTATTTCTTGCCTAAATCTTCAATAGAGAAAGGGTTAAATATTATAAAAAGTTTGTTTCACAGAAATGACTACATAATACATACATGTAGAAGTAGTGACAGGAAGAAAAGCATATTTGGTGTTTTACAAACTGCAAATCCAGATCAATCTCCACATTTAGAGGCATAGATAAGATAAGCAAATGAAATCTTTTTATGCCCCATTGACGATAGTCAGGGGGCATATTGTTTTTGCCCTGTCTGTTTGTCCGTTTGTCTGTTTGTCTGTTTGTCAGCAACTTTAACATTGGTCATAACTTTTGAGCCAGTACAGATAGAGACTTGATATTTGGCATGCATATGTATCTCATAAAGCCACACATTTTGAGGGGTGACATGTCAAGGTCATATTCAAGGTCAGAGGTCAAGTATATGGGTCAAATCACCGATTTTAACATTGGCCATAACTTTTGGACCAGTAGAGATAGAGACTTGATATTTGGCATGCTTGTGTATCTCATGAGGCTGCATATTTTGAGGGGCGACATGTCAAGGTCAAGATCATCCTTCAGGGTCAAAGGTCAAATTGTCTGTTTCTTTGTCTGTATCTTTAACGCAACCTTAACATTGGTCTTAACTTTTGAGCCAGTACAGATAGAGACTTGATATTTGGCATGCATATGTATCTCATAAAGCCGCACATTTTGAGGGGTGACATGTCAAGGCCAAGGTCATCCTTCAAGGTCAGAGGTCAAATATATGAGGGGACATAGTGTTTCACAAACACATCTTGCTTAACCTATTCCTCCATAGGCTATTTTTAGACCCAACCTCTTTAAATGAATCTACCCAAAGGGGGCATTTACTAGAGAAAAGGATTTTTTTTATAATTTTCTAGTTTGAAACCATTGTGATAAACAGAGCATTTTTGCTCCTATAGGAGCAAATACTCTATTTATCACAATGGTTTCATTAAGTGACTTTTACGGAGGCGTAGAAAGGTGTATTTATGGAGGAAAGGGTTAACTCTTTACTCCATAAATACACCTCTCTACACCTTTGAAAACAGAGTGGACCCATATCAGATTACTCCTGTAGGGTCCATCTGATCTGGGTCTGCTCTGTTTGGTTATGATATAATATAGATATGATTTTACACTTTCTGGGATGGCAAAAATTCCTGTGTCCATGTGCTATTATAACAATTAATCCAATTGATATTCATGATTTAATTATTTCTTACATGAATATGCATGGATGAAAAGGGTTAAGAATAACTGCTTTATGTCTGCACCAAATCCTATATTGTGACCACTCTTTTGAGACAATTCTAAAGAGTGGTCACAACATAGGGTTTGTTGGGAAAATGGCAAATTTTGTATTGGAATAAGCACCTTTATCTGTAAACTGATTCCATAAAAATAGCATCTGATGAAGGTCTACACTAATACCCACCCCAAAGCATCTACATTCTATAATCAAACTTGGAAAGCAGTGTAGATCTAGATCAGATATTATCACAGTGGCTGATCTGTGTTTAACCCTTTCCCTCATATAAACGTGTTTTCACGCATTTGCAAACAGAGCAGACCCAGATCAGGGTCTGCTCTGTTTGCTTATGGACTTTGATAGATCTGTTTCTTTACTTTCTAAAATGGCTACAATGTTCTACCTTCCATATTTCATTATAATTATTTTTCCGTGAATATTCAGTAGGTATTGAAATTTGGAATAAACATAGAACAGGGAAAGGGTTAAATTGTTGGCAAATTCCATTGGTATTTTTTCTTGTATATTAGGTATGTGCAATTACAAATATTATGCCACTCAACACAACCATCAATCATATTGTAAAATTCATCTCTTTCAATTGCTAACTCTGTCCAATACAAGACCATGCATACTCTAATTCATTTTAACAAAACAAGTAATGAATATTGTAATGATTAATGGTCAATGAAATTCTGATTTACTAACAAGTATTTGTAAAATCCTACATACACGGCAAATAAACACAGCAAAAAAACAATATTTTTTTTAATGGTAATGCACATATGAGTATTGATATGAGAAGAGTGCTGTGGTTTTCATTATTCTGAGAATATCCCTGCAATAATAGGACTTAAACAGTATGAAATGTACAAACTTGTCTCCATTTCTTTCACCCTTTACTCCATAAATACACCTTTCTATGCTTTGCAAACAGAGTAGACTCACATCAGATGGCTCCTGTAGGAGACATCTGATCAGGGTCTGCTCTGTTTGCTTATGAAATTATATAGATATGATTCTGTCGTTCCTACTATGACTAAAAATTCCTGTGTCTATGTGCCATTATAAAAAATAAACTTAATTTATATTCATGGTGTCATTATTTCTTAAATGAATATTCATGGAGTAATGGGTTAACAGTGAGCATCAAATACAAGTATAAAAAAACAACTGCACTGTTGTGTGTGCAATGACACAGAAAAAAACCCTCGTGAAGCCTCTACAGAAATTATGAATTCAATCTTTATCATTTAGGACTACCTGTACTAATCTCAGTATTATATTAAGCTATTTCATAGCACACAATTTGTTATTGCACTGACATAATTCAATCTCCTATTATTGCTTAACTCAAGTACTTGTGTTATTCTGCCAGGCATATTTTAACCCTCTACTCCATAAATACTCTCTATGCATTTGCAAACAGAGAATACTAAGATTGGGTGGCTTCTATAGGAGCCATCTGATCAGGGTCTGCTTTGTAGGCTTATAAAACAATACAGATATGAATGTTCAGGTCCTGCCATGGCCAACCATTCCTGTGTCCATATCCATGAAGTACAGTAAAACCTCTCTATAACGACCACTAAATTACATCAAGTATCTATGTTAAAGGCAGGTGGATGCTTTAAGCAAGGTGAAAGTAAAACAGAACGCTCCTATAGGAGCGTTCTGTTTTACTTTCAACTTGCTTTAAGCAACAACCTGCACTAAATACCAACTAATTAACACAATTTAGTGGTCGTTATAGAGAGGTTTTACTGTAAAAGGTTAAACCTTTGCCAGCAGAATATTCATTGGGTAAAATCTTAAAGGGATTCTCCTTTTTACATATATCTTTTTTTCAATATCTAACAGATAATAATGTAGTTCAATATATTAATAATTATCTTAAACTATATACCCCTTCGACATATACAGTTCATAGTACACTAACTGAAATACAGTAAAACCTCTCTATAATGACCACTAAATTGTGTTAATTAGTTAGTATTTAGGACAGGTGGCTGCTTAAAGCAAGGTGAAAGTAAAACAGAACGCTCCTATAGGAGCGTTCTGTTTTACTTTCACCTTGCTTTAAGCAGCCCCCTGCCTTTAACACAATATACTTGATGTAATTTAGTGGTCGTTATAGAGAGGTTTTACTGTAGAATGCATTATTGTAACATGAAAACAAGATACGGCAATACCACGAAAAACTATACATTCAATCACAACTTATAGCATTCTTTGTCTTAATAAAAAAACTTACCAAAATTCAAATATGTTTTCTATACACTATTCCCTGCTATAGTCAATGTCAGGAAAACCAAATTTTACCTTTAGCAACAATGACCTTAACCTTGATCTCAGTTACTCACAGAGTATTTCAAGCCTTAGTCTTCATGTAACCTATCCATATTTCAATTTTGCAGCCATACAGCCTTCCTCCAAAACATTATAATCTGAAAACCTATTTCTATTTTTTAGCCAATGATCTTGACCTCAATATCCCATAAAGCAATCTAAACCTTTGTCTTAATGTAAGCTACCTATATAACAAATATAGCAGACATCCTGCCTTTCTAACAAACATAAGTAAGGGTGAAACGATTAATCGCGATGTGAATTGAACCGCGGTCTTTTGCCCTCGATTCGGTTCGGTTCAATACGATTCAACAGATCTCATTTTCGATTCGATTTTTATTATAAAAGGCTAGTTTCTTAATGATTGGTAGCGAAATGAAACTAACCTATGAAAATTCGCCGTGTAAAGTCGAAATACTTGTTTTCCCACATTAGAGGGTTCTGTCAAAACAAACATACTCATCGAATTCTGATAGACCCAAATCGATTGGATGAAGGCCAATTGTTTTAGCCAATCAAATAACACGTTGCAATCGTTGCACTTAGTCTGATCGTCTGGGCGCTTTATTCAAGCGTCTTTGTGTTCTCTCAAAATGTCGGATGCTGAAGCTGTCAATCTACGTGCTACCCCGAAAAACTATCGCTCCAAAATGTGGAGATTTCAGATTCCGCGAGAGCAACAACACAAATAAACCATTATGTAAGATTATTTTACAAATATTCTCTGCAACACAGGAAATACGACAAATCTGTCAAATCGTATGGAACGGAAACACTATATTGCAATTTACATTTCGTCTTTTCCAGTAAACTTGGTTGAAAATTTGTGTATGCTTAAAATTTATGAAGCTGTGTATTGATAACTGGCTAAAATATACTCGCAGCAATGTCTAGTGATTTTTGCTCAGAGACAGGGAGATGTCATATCTCTCTTCAAATGATAGCTATCTGTATCAGATGAAGAGAAACATAACATCTCCTCCAAGTGCTCAAATTCTTTTTCAGAAAAACTTACATGTTCTACAGAGTTAGGCTGTTTAGTCAATGTTAGTGTTACCATATTGCTTGGTTTTAGTGACCAGTTATAAAAAAGAACTTCCAAAAACAAATTGCAGAAGGTTTGGCTGTTAAAGTCAGATCTATCTATGACTAGGCTATTATGATTTTTTCCACCTGTATATGTCCAAGCAGTCTGTTTTCAGAGTTGTTAAAACACAGGATTTATTCGACAAAGTGCATTCTTTTTATTACAATCATAAATCGAATCGAATCGAAAATAATCGAATCGTGTTGTAAAAAATCGAAATCGAATCGAATCGAATTTTTTTGAATCGTTTCACCCCTAAACATAAGACAAGACATGGCAACTAACACAAGACATTTGTAACTGAAATCCAGGCCTTTGTATTAATTACAGCTACTTAAACATGAGAATACTCTTATCCGATTTACAATATCTGGTTACTGGGTGTACACTGTGAGAAAAGTACCGAATGTCTACACTATTTACAAAACAATAAAAGGACATTTTCTCACGCAGCAATAAGCTATATTTATGAGGAGTACTGAACTATCAAAATATTTTTATTTCAAAGCCAAACTCTATCTTGTTGGTCCCTTTATCTATCTCGTTGGTACCATTAACCCATTCCCTCATATTGACGACTTTTGGCGACTCTGTAAAAGTCACTTTGTGAAACCATTGTGATAAATAGAGCATTTGCTCCTATAGGAGCAAATGCTCTATTTATCACAATGGTTTCAAACTACAAAATTCTAAAATTCACCTTTTCTCTAGTTAATGCTCCTTTTCGATAGATTTATTCAAAGAGGTTGTATCTAAAAATAGCCTATGAGGGAATGGGTTAAGAATTGCCTCTGAGAGGCATTTCTAATAATTACCAGCAAGATACGGTTTGGAGGAGAAATATCTAAACCATTTTATTCAGATTTTTTCTACATACGTGTACACTTCACATCTAGAGCTTCAAAGCAACTCCAGTATCACAACATGATTTGACATCACATACATGTACAATGTAATTATTTTGATTTCCAAACCAGCCCCACAACCATTCTATTATGTTTCCTCCATCCATCATCCAAGGGTTACTACTTTTCTCTTATATGTTGTATTAAAGCATATGCCATGATTTGAGAAAATATTTTTTAGCACCAATCCAAGTGCTTATTTTTTCTAATTATAAATCAAAGTACATACTACTTAACCCTTTCCCAGCTGAATATTCATGTAAGAAATAATGACATCATGAATATTTATAAGCCAACTTGTTTATGATGGCATATTTACTACTTATGTTTTGGTATTGGTAGAACTAGAAGAGTCAGATCTATTATAACTGTAGACATGTCAAATGCTAACAGAGCAGACCCTGATCAGATGGCTCCTATAGGAACCATCTGATCTGGGTCTACTCTGTTTGCAAAGGCGTGAAAATGTGTTTATATGAAGGAAAGGGTTAACCCTTTCCCTATCGTATACTACTTCGTCAAAAAATATAATCCAGCTGATTAACCCTCAGCTGATACATGGGGTGAAACAGAACCAGTAAAGTGTGGGTATCATCGAGTGATGAAATAATTATCACAGTTATCTTAAATCTAAAATCTACAAAAGCACACACTCCTAGCTGTTAGTATTACTACCACAACACAATAAGTTCATATATTTGGCATCCAATAAATAATTCTGAACCACATCATGAGTAAAAACCAGGTGTAATATACATGGTGTAATATACAGTAAAACCTCTCTATAACGGCCACTAAATTACATCAAGTACTTTGAGTAAAGGCAGGTGGCTGCTTAAAGCAAGGTGAAAGTAAAACAGAATGCTCCTTATACCTATAGGAGTGTACGGTTTTACTTTTACCTTGCTTTAAGCAGTGTGCTGTCCTAAATACCAACTATTTAACACAATTTAGTTGCCATTATAGAGAAGTTTTACTGTACAATCATGAACATTTGGTGATGTATTACTGTAAAACAGGTTTTATTAGCGACAATATATATTTCGCGCTAATTCGCGAATGCGTTGCCCCGCGAATTCAATATTTTCGCTAATAAATCAGTAACAAGTATAAAATGGAGTAACATCCGAAATCGGTATATCCGGAATATGGTCAGATTTATCAAGTCGTCGTCCATGTGTATTCTGCATTCTTAAAATTCTTCGTTCAACACAAATGTTGGATGAAGTGTATTGCTTCCATATATAGTTTGTTTAGTAAACAAAAAAGTGATTAAATAATTATACAGACCGAAAAATGGAAGAATGTTTCTCTTATTCATTGATCTCCGTGAAAAGGGAAGTAACTCTTATATACATTCATGTATACATGTACCACTCGGAACACCTCGGCTATTTCTATCGAAATAAGACCTATATTCCGAACTCTGACGGAATACGGCGAGTAGTTACGATTGTACATGTACGGCAAGTGGTAAATTGTCGTAGATAACATCTGGTTGTTTTTGTACAATTACGGACTTTTGAAACAGTTTTAACTCTATGTGTTTGTGAAAAACAATTCACTCATTTTGACTATTGAATACCGGCTTATGCCAAGCAGCGTTTAACAGATCAACACGTATACACAAACTTATCAATTTGTTTTCACACGTTTACCATCCAAGTTTCAATAGGGGCACTGATTTAACCTTTAGCCTCATAATGGACAAATCGTGATGACCATTTCTTTTGCAGACAGTTTCGATCCAAATAAGACCTCGAAGTAATAAATGGGTAATACGCTCGTAACTTTGTTGCTTACATTTCCACCATTTCATCAGTAGACCGGTGTGTCACGCTATGCCATACATCCGAGTTTTGGGTAAAGTTCTCAAAACAATTACAAAATTGAATACTGGTAAATACAGACCTTAACGCATGCTATAAATTATCGATTGATAACCCCTAAATTGCCGACGGCAGTTACATACATTCGGCAGAAATTTATTCTTAGCCCTTTTTACAGCGTTCAGCAGTTTTATACGATTCTATTTCCGTTATGTTAATTTAGCGAGACCGACGCCGTAGCGAAATCATCATGACGCGAATTAATACAAAATCACATTTACGCGAAATAATCATGACGCGAATATAACCTGTTTTACAGTACTTAAGCTCTATCCCACCGTAAAAATATGTCTGCTTTATTTAACCCTTTCCTTCATATAAACACCTTTTCACACCTTTGTAAACTCCTACAGGAGCTTCTGACTGCGTCTAATTTGTTAACAAAGGCATGAAAAGGCTTTTCTATCAGGTAAGGGCTTAAATGAGACTTTTAACCCATTCCTGCATAGGCTATTTTTAGATCCAACCTCTGATTAAATCTGCCGAAAAGGAGCATTAACTAGAGAAAAGAAAAATTTCAGAATTGTGTAGTTTATAAACCATTGTGATAAATAGAGCATTTGCTCCTGTGAAACAAATGCTCTATTTATCACAATGGGTTGACAAAGTGACTTTTACAGAAGCGCCAAAAGGCGTCTATATGCGGGAATGGGTTAAAGACCAAAACTGGTCTTTATTTTAACATTCTGAATTAAATTAACCACCTTTAAAGTATACCATATCTTAGCCAAAAATGTTTTTAACCCTTTACTCCATAAATACGCCTTTCTATGACTTTGAATACAGAGTAGACCCAGATCAGACAGCTGCTGTAGGAGCCATCTGATCAGGGTCAGCTCTGTTTGCCTATGGAATTATGTAAATCTGATTCTACAGTTTCTGCCACAGTAAAAAAAAATCCTGTATTCATTCACCATTATCATCAATTCAGGTGATAAATATTCATGATGTCATTATTTCCTACATAAATTAACTAGACACACCTTTAAATGGCATCTAACCATGGCCATGGCAGAAAGTGTAGGATCAGATCTATATAATTTCATAACCAAATTTGTTTCAAAAACAGAGCAGACTTTGACTGGACAGCTCTGGGTCTATGCTATTTAAAAAGTGTTTCTTTGGGGTACAGGGTTAAACTCTGATGAAATGCATTTTTTCATTGGTTCAAGCTTTTGAGAAACTGTTGTCAAACAATTCAGGGTCCATGCTTATAAAACTTTTAGTTTAGTCTGAGTTTTGTTCTCAAGCTTTTGATTGGTCAGATTTGAGTTCTCAAGCTTTTGATTGGTCAGATTTGAGCCAGAGGCTCAAATCTGACCAATCAAAAACTTGAGAACGAACTCAGACTCAACTAAAAGTTTTATAAGCATGGACCCAGATTCAGATGGGATGCCAAGTTACTATGCATCTCATCTTTATCCAAGCTGTTTGGAAGTGCAAGTCAAGTGGTGCTAACTAGGATAAGGGATAAAATCAAATCTCAGTACAATATGACCCTATTCAAGTTACAGGGAAACATAAAACATATATATGTGCACCAATGTTATTTTACATAAATGAAAGAGTATAAAAGAACCTGTCCTAAGTGGCAATTAATTTATTGGATATAGGAGTCTTGAAAATCAGGTGACTGCTTAATGCAGGGCAAACGCAATGCATTAAGCTCTTATAGGAAGTTTTTGCATTACTTTTGACCTGCATTAAGCTACCACCTGCCTTATATACCCATAATTAGACCCATTTTTGATGGCTGCTTAAGACAGGCTCTACTGTATACACACTGGCAATCATGGTCTTGTCAAATTGTATTCTCTTTGAGTTTCATGTGTATTAATGAGCATTTACGTTGTAATATGTAATATAACAAGGTTTGGGATTAAATACATAAATTGAGCTAATCTTATTACACCTTCACCTGAAGGCACTCAGTAACATAAAGTTGAGACAAACTGGTACAGTAAAACCTCTCTGTAACAGACACTAAATTGTGTTAATTAGTTGGTTTTGGGCAGGTGGCTGCTTAAAGCAAGGTGAAGTAAAACAGAACGCTCTTATAGGAGCGTTCTGTTTTACTTTCACCATGCTTTAACAAGCCACCAGCCTTTAATTTAGTGGCTGTTATAGAGAGGTTTTACAGTAGTGGAATGGTTATCTATTACTATTTCAGAGATCTAACAAACAAATAATTTATGCTTGGCTGATGCAGTGTCCACTATAAGGAATCTATTCATGGCTGCAACAACTACAGTGCCTCTTACAGCATTATCACGTGAATATGAAATTAACAAAAACAAAATCTGGCAAAGCCATATATGGGAAATTTTTTAAAAATACTAGAAACTGTTGACGATTTCAAAACAGTTTTGATGAACAAAATGTAAATCTCTAAAAGATCAGTTATTTTTATTTGTTTGACTTGTTTCAGGTTAATGGTATTCTGCCATGAAAACATACAAAAAATTAGAAAATACAAAATTCGGGACCATTTCTCTTTATGGCTGTTGGATTATCAATTTCCATCAGAAGAACCAGCTCCTAATGAATATATCTGTATTGAGAGGTAGTCCGTCCTATCTACCTGCCACTTTCTGTCATTTCTTTTCAAATCTGAGATCCTAATGCAACATCATCTCCTTTGCCATCTCATCTAAATCCAAACTGTTTGCAAAACGCTTCATAAATCTAGATACAGAATATAATGGTCCCTACAATGCACCATAAGCACTCGAAAGGGGCTTGGGCCCTATTGCTATTGGGTGAACTGTAATGATTGCTTATCCATTTACATGTACATGTATATAGTTTGTATGTGAAATACTCAAAATATAATTATTTTGAACAACTTATTCAATGATTATGGCTTTATGAAATATATCAAAACGTAAATTTTCGCAAAATTGAGACTAAAAGAATTCTGAAGGTAAAATTCTTAAGAAAATCCAATGAGAAAGCATGTCAAAGGGACAGTTTCAAATGATAAAGTTTAAAGATTATGTGCTTAACAAATCTTTTTAACTAGAAATTCAGGAAGAGTGAACACTTGCTTATAATATTATTTTGGTTATGTTGTATGAAAGTGAAACTGTAAATCAGTGTTTAGGTATGCTTTTAGCAGCTACTTGATGGCACTAATTTCTAAACCTTTTGAGTCCAATCATAAACAGAACATGACATCCTTTCTACACATGCCAATAAACCACAGGAACATACGCTTGATTTTGGTAGAGTACTGGGCCAAGTTGTACACATCATTCTCTGGGGTCCATTTCAGGGCATCTGTCTGGTTCTAAAAATGGAACACAGAAACAGTAATAGCAATCATCCATACTTCATGCTGGGATAAGTTATAATCATGTCTATCAGTGTTAAATTTACATATTCCATATGTATACAAATAAAGTACAAACTAGAAATGTGTCCATAGGACACTGATGCCCCCACTTCAGACTTTTTGTCACAGAAAGTAAGGGCCATTTTGAAGTCATTTTCGCAAATAAAGGGCCGCAACTCCTAAACGACTGAAGCAATTAACATGGCTATCACACTTGACCAAGATATAATGGCCACAAACATGTGTGGTGTGGATTGGACAAATACTTTCCAAGAAGAAGTCCGGACAAATTCTTCTAGATGTGCGTACGTACGTACATATGGATAAGGGCAACCCTATGCCACCACTATGTGGGGGCATAGAAAAAACCCATAATGTTTAGTATTCTATCACATGGTCAGCAGAAACAACGTAAATTAACCTGTTCCTTCATTTAACCCTTTACTTCATGAATACGCATTTCTACACCTTTGCAAGCAGCGTCGACGCGAACGTCAGAGTTATGACAATAGCTAGTATCTATTACCTCATGATGTCATAATAAAATTCATCCAGTGAATATTCATACATTCATTATTTCTTAGATGAATATACACGAGGGAAAGGGTTATTTCTATTGACGACTATAACCAATTACTCCATAATTACGCCTTTCCACATCTTTGCAAACAGAGTAGACCCAGATCAGACAGCTCCTGTAATTCATGATGTCATTATTTCTGACATGAATATTCATTGAGTAAAGGGATAATATCAAAGGCTGTTGGGTGATTTATCATTTCAGTTAAATAGTTATAGAAAAGAAAAAATAGCCAACATTTAAGTTTCTGGATGACAGTGACGTCAGCGCAGACGCTGGAGTTACAAGAATAGTTCATATTTTTTACTTCGAAAAACAGACAACGAAACATGTAAAACATGTATGCCCCCTAATTGCAGCCACCCTATAAGTCTTAACTTTAAGACTGACCTTGACCATGGCCTACTGACCTCAAAATCATTAGATATCATCTGCTCATCATGACCAACCCCTTACTAAATATGAGGACTCAAGTAAAATGGTCAGTGAGTTATTGATCAGCAACTATTTAGTCTACTGACCGATTGCTGGATCAACAGACCAATGGACATGTGCAAAGCAATATCCCTTTCCTCCATAGGCTATATTTAGACAAGACCTCTTTGAATAAATTTACAATAATGGAGCATTAACTAGAGAAAAGGAAACAAATGCTCTATTTATCACAATAGTTTCATAAAGAGAATTTTACAGAGGCGTAGAAAGGCGTTTTTATGGAGGAAAGGGATATACCTCCCATTTTAAGAGATAAACATATAATACACATCAACTTGCAAACAGTTCAGACATAGGTAAAGCTCTAGTAATCTCATTTACAACAACTATAAGCATGTTAGAGCTTAAATTTCAATTTATGTTATATATGACTGTTTCTCTTCAAAATGTGTTGATAAACCATTTCACTGTTTTATACTCATGTAAGAAATAATGAAATCATGAATATTTATTTGCTGAATTTTTATGTTGGCATATGTACACAGGATATTTTGGCCCAGGCAGAAGCTGTAGAATCAGATCTACATTATACCATAAGCAAACACAGCAGACCCTGATCTGACGGCTCCAACAGGAGCCATCTGATCTGGGTCTACTCTGTTTGCAAATGCGTGAAAAGGCATTTATATGCGGGAAAGGGTTAATGAACATTCGTCACATACCAGTCTCGGTGGGAAGACTCGGACACTGGAGCCTCTGTTGATGTGTTCGAGGTAGGCATCTTGGTATATCTGTCTGCTGAGATTAGTCAGGCATGGTATACACAGCATACATTCCTGGAGAAACAAGACAATCAAGGGCATAAATAACTAGAGGTACAGTTGAACTTCGATAAGTCGAACTTCAAGGGACCGTACAAATTAGTTTGAGATAACAGATGTTCGAGTCATCCTACAGGAGCTTTCAGCATTACTTTAGACCTGTATTAAGCTGCCACATGTGTTTCTAAATATCTGTAGCGATACATTTTAGAGCAATTCTGTAGTGCTAGTTTTGGAAGGACTGGACTTTTTGTTCGAGTTATCCCGAAGTTCGAGTTGTCCGAGTTCAAGATATCGAAGTTCAACTGTATTTGCATAAAAACAGATGAAGTTTCAATCCAATTGCATGAGCCATATAGAAGTTATTGTCCGGACAAAAAAGTGTGAAAAAAACGTACAAGGGGCAATAACTCCAATATCAGTGAACTCAAAGTTATGGACCTTGTGCATGACACTTCCTTTCTTCATGCTCTTTCCATGTATGAAGTTTCAATTCAATGGCATGAGCCATATAGGAGTTATCATCCGGACAAAAAAGTGTGAAAAAATGTACAAGGGGCAATAACTTGCCTTTTGATGTGTACCAGGTTTTGGTTCAATACTATGTTTGTTTTGTTTAATGGCATATTCTTATTGAGATGAGAAAAAATGTTAAAAAATTATTGCATATCCTTCCCCTAGACACATCTGAAAGTTGATCTGTATCCATGCTTATAAAACGTTTTAGTTGAGTCTGAGTTCGTTCTCAAGTTTTTGATTGGTCAGATTTGAGCCTTTGGCTCAAATCTGACCAATCAAAGCTTGAGAACGAACTCAGACTCAACTAAAAGGCTTTATAAGCATGGACCCTGCTCTACAAGTTGCATTTTGCACCTGTATCCATTCAAGTCCTAGTTCCACATATAACTTTGTTATTAAAATCAACTCTGCTCATACAAATGATTCAAAATTATAGTTCACACATGCATGCACACCCCCACCCCACACACATACACTAAATAAAGTCTTTGACTTAGGAATCTAACACACATTTTTTATGCTTAAACGTTTTTACTTACTGTTAGAACACAGTTGTCCTGGCACTTATCTGTACTACAGTAATCTGAGAACACTGAAATGTCTCTGTCTGATACCTCCATTTCTTTCACGACATTTTCACTGAAACATTACAACAATACAAAATAAGTAAATCTTTCATGTCATTTTACAGTGACATATACTACATTTGGAATGAAACGTTTTACTCCATGAATAATGACATTATGAATATAAATTAGAATAATTGTAAAAATAGCATATGGACAAATGAATGTTTTTCCATGACAGAAACTGTACAACCATATCTATTTGGTTTAAACGTATTTTATTTTTTGCAATTTACAACATGCATAAATATACACAACTCTAATTAGGATTGGAATGGAAGCTATTAGCTTATTAAATTCCTCTCCTTAGTATATAGTACAGTACAAAAGCAGTTGTTCATCACAACGAATGGTAAACATTAGTAATACATGAAAACTACCAACTTCTCAAAATGAATGGATGCTTGAAATATCAACCTGTCGAATTGAGAAAGAAAAGAGACGTGAAAGTGAGAGGTACAGTATAAAATGATTAGAACGAGAAGCGAAAGTCCGTGGCGGATATGGAACATTTCGTGCTAGTATTAAATTACCATGTCCAACCATATCTATTTTATATCATAACCAAACTGAGCAGACCCTAATCAGATCACTCCTACATGAAGGTGTAGACAGGTGTATTTGTAGTGTAAAGGGTAGACCCTTTACCTCATTACGCCTTTTAACCCTTCGCTTGCTGATTTTTAAAACACATTCTCCTTCTTTACCCATGCCCTGTTGTATAATTACATATATCTTCACTGTGTACAAGTATTTCGCTGTGCAATCACTGCTGTGGAGTGCACTGGTTGCACAGTCAACTTGTAAATAGTGCAGACCCTGATGGGATATTGACGTGCATAGCAAGCAAAGGGTTAACACCTTTACAAACAGTGTAGACCCAGATCAGTGTCCACCGTTGCTTACAAAATAATATTGATCTTTTTCTCCAGTGTCCACATTGTCAAAAATGACCCATGTTCATAATGCCATTATAAATATTCAGCTTATTAACCTTTAGCCTGCTGAGAAAATTATTTTTACAGAAAATTTCACCTAATCCATTTTCAAATTCAAGCTATAATCAATTTGTCTACAAAAATGCAATCAGGGTGTCAAACATTTTTGATCCTGATGAGATGCAGAGTTACTCGGCGTCTCATATGGATCCAAACTGTTTGCATAGGTATTCATTCATCCACCTATAGCAGGCTAAAGGTTAAAAAAAAAAGAAAATCTGTAGAAGCAATGTGAGCTGACTGTGGGAGATTAGCTATATTGTTTTATAAACTAGGAAGCGATTTATGATAACTTTAGCAAAAGAAAATTTCCATTTCAACAGGATCATATTAAATGACACACTGATTGTAATTTTCCCATAAGAAATGACTTCATGGATTTGCAAACAGAGGAGAACCATCTGACCAGGGTCTGCTCTGTTTTATTGTGTAATTATATAGATCAGATTCTACAGTTTCTGCCAAAGCAAAACCAGCCTGTGTTCATAAACCATTATCTGCAAGTACAGTAAACCCTCATTATACTGTCATTCATTACAATGGCACCCTCGTTATACCGGCAGTATGCATTGAAACAAAATATTACTGTTAAGTCTTTGAAACAACCACTGAATAGATAGGTGCAATTCCAATAAGACAGGTGATTGCTTAATGCAGAACACAAGAAGTGCAAAAAGCTCCCAAAACACAAGAAGTGCAAAAAGCTCCCAAAGGGAGCATTTTGCACTTCTTGTGTTCTGCATTAAGGTGGCGAGATAGTTTAGCCCCAAATCTCGAAAAATCATATTTAAAACTACCAAAAGTCATTTTTTCTAAGCCTGATTGGTTAGTTATATTAATTTATTTGATTATTTATCAGAAAAATCGATAATCCTATCAAAACCGACATTTGAAATCCATTTAAATGTGCCATTTTGAATTTTTTTAAAACAGCGATTACAAAGTTATCCTTTGGACTAAACGTTTTGTAATTGGCCAATATGTAAATCATGTGCATGTCTAGGGAATCGTGTCACAGATTTTTGATAAAACTCTCCGTTTAGGAGTTATGCAATATTTTAGTTTTAAGACCCCTAAAATTCTGCCTCCTGCTATGTTTCTTTTGATGTTAGGCGAACAAAGTAAGTTATCAAAAAACTGTGACACAGATCCCTCGCTGAGACAATGCTTTTTGATATGCCGCAAACCGCATATAATTTGGACACAAATTACAGAAGTTATAGCTGTTTGAAAATGCCGACGACTTAAAATTTGCATTGTTGGAAAACATCAAAAATATACAAAAGAGAACCCCAACCGAGTTGCGTAATCCGATAATTATCAATAGCTTGACCAATGGAGAGCTTATATCGCAAGTAACATTTTCCACTAAGCTCCTCCTCTTTTCTTCTACCGGATCATTTAAAAAAGCTGATTTTATTGTATTTTACCCATAAATCATGTGTCGCACTGGGCTTATCTAGTCACGTGACCTACATAGTTGAGGCTACCGAGGGGGAAATATGGCTGAATGAGACAACGACTTGCGGAATGCTGTATCTGACGCCGGGTAAATTACTTTAAGTTTATAGCTGTCTGTTGTTTTAATTATAATTATTTTTATTGTTATTATTATCAATTCAAATTGAATTGAAATGATTATTATTATTTTCCTCATTATTATTGTTGTTGTTACATGTATTATTATTAAAACTCTTTCTTGAAAGAGTTTAGGTAATAACGAATACAGTAGATCACTGTGAATTAACAGATTACGCAAATTTGTTTGCAATACTGATCTCTATGCATTGGTTAATCCTTTACTCCATAGATATCCCCTTTAACGCATTTGCAAACACAGCAGACCCAGATCAGACGGTTCTGATAACGGCTTGGCTTGTTCTGTTTGCATATAGTATAATGTAATATTATTTGACAGTTTCTGCCATGGTATTGTAATGTGTCAGCTTCTTCATGTTTATAAGCTGTCAGTTGTTTTGATTATCATTAATATTATGATTATCATCATTATTATTGTTCTTGTTATTATTATTATCAAAACTCGACTCTTGAATTAGTGTCAGTAATAACGAATACAGTAGATCACTGCAATTTAACAAATTAAGCCAGTTTGGTTACAATACTGATCTCCAGGCAGTGGTTAACCCGTTACTCCATAGATATCCCCTTTAACGCATTTGCAAACAGAGAAGACCCAGATCAGATGATTCCAAACAAGTTTGGCTTGTTCTGTTTGCTTATGGAATAGTGTACTATATGAGTTGACAGTTTTGACTATGACAATTGAATTTGTGTTAATATTATGTTTTAATTACATGAATATTCGTGGAGTAAATATGTAATGACGACTGTATAGTTTGGCACTAATAATCATCAATTTTATTATTTTTCAGGTTCGCCACAATTTTTTTCACCTATGCATTAAAGATGGCGGTTGACATGCAAAAAAACCTATCTCCAATTATTATTTTTTCACACCAAGTATCGAAATAAAGTGTTAAATAAAAGCAATATAATTTGATTATGATCGCTTATTCTTTTATCACACGATTATCTACACGCATGCTCTAATTCCCCCCTTGGTGCCCCCGATAAGCCCTCCCCCATAAATGGCTGACTGGTCAAGCCAGAGAAAAACTCGATGCTAATAAAGTAAACTGGATTTTCACGGCTTTTGTGATATATTTAGTGGTGTTTCGTGAATGCAATAGATAGCAGAGATTAGTGGCTATTAACTAATGCAAAAATAAAAAAAAAAAGATTTTTCGGGTTCCTGCCTATCATGGCACCTTAAGCGTTCAACTGTTGGTACTAGTTTAAATATGGTTCCTTTCATATTTAAACTCGTTATAATGGCAACCTCTTTATACCAGCAAAATGTCTGGAAACAAACACCTCCTTTGGAACGAGGGTTCACTGTAGATATTCACTATCGGAACAGTTTACATTCAGCATTTCAAAGGACTAACCCTTTCCCTGGAGTATGTTCATGTAAGAAATAATGACATCAAGAATATTTATATGCTGAATGATTAACCCTTTCCTCCATAAATAAGCCTTTCTACGCCTCTGTAAAAGTCACTTTTTGAAACTATTGTGATAAATAGAGCATTTGCTCCTAAGCAGCAAATGCTCTATTTATCACAATGGTTTCAGAACTACAAAATTCTAAAATTCTCCTTTTCTCTAGTTAATGCTTCTTTTCGATAGATTTATTCAAAGAGGTTGGATCTAGAAATAGCCTATGGAGGAATGGGTTAAATAGCATAGGTATATACGCAGAATGTTTTGGCATTGGTAGAAACTGTTGAGTCAGACCTATTACAGTTTCATAAGCAAACACAGCAGATCCTGATCAGAGGGCTCCTGCAGGAGCCATCTGATCTGGCAGGAGCATGAAAAACTGCTAATATGAGTGAAAAGGTTAAAAGTCATCCACATGTATATTAACCCTTTATTCCATCAATGTGCCATTCTACATCTTTGCAAAAAGAGTAGACACTGATCACATGGCTCCTATAAAACCTGTCTGATCAGGGTCTGCTCTATTTGCTTATGAATTATATAGAATTGATCTGACAGTTTAAGCCAAAGCTGATAGATACTGTGTTCATATATCGTTATAGAAGTCAAGTATTTAATTTTCATGATGTCATACTTTCTTACATGAATATGCAACAGGGAATTGCTTAAACAAGAAATGAAATGCATGTATAGGAATAATATTACCTGTTATGAAAATGATTATCCACCATGGAGGCCACACGAGTTACTCTTAACAGATTGTACAATACTTGTTCATACAACATCCTGTTTCCAGCAAAATGATTGGTTGACAGATTTGGTGACATATTCACCTGAAAATTTCACATAATATTTTTCCCTGTTAATCAAAGTTATAAATATTTATTAACCCGTTAATCCATAAATATGCCTTTCTATACCATTGCAAACAGAGTAGACCCAGATCAGATGGCTCTGCTCTGTTTGCTTATTAAATAGTAAAGATATCATTCTATAGTTTTTAATATGGCCACATTCCGTATGCCATTATCAAAGTTAATCTAATCATTATTTCTTATATGAATATTCATGGTGTAACGGGTTAACCAATTTACAGATTCTGGGTCCATGCTTATAAAGCTTTTTAGCTGAGTCTGAGTTTGTTCTCAAGCTTTTGATTGGTCACATTTGTCAAGAAAACCTATAGTATATCGCTAGGTAAGCGATTTGAGTTAACTGTAGTTTTGTATATACAGGATTATCTCCCTTTTTTTTAATTGTTAGTTAGATTTCATTGATTTGTTGTTTATAAAAGTAAGTTCACTTTTAAACTTCATTTTGTTTGTTTTATACCTTATAAAACTTAGTACTGTGTATATATTCAAATGAGTGAGGCGGTTGGTCAATCGAAATAATTAATATGAATAAAATGTTTATATGCTAGTTTTCTGAAGTACCTCAAACTAATGGAAGCTGTATACAAATGCTGAGACTGGCGCAAGCTTATTCAACGATCACTGCTGGTTATTTTGTGATCAGGGCACTGAATATTCATAGAACTTTCAGTGACGGCTTTATATACTTATGTATAGAAGCTATATCGTTGGTTTTTGACTGATAGAGTATTGCACTCATTAAGGTTAAAGACTGGCAAGTATATTGTCTGCTTGGGCTACGTAATTGTGCAGTTACCTGTTCTTTGAATGGGCTAAGTAACTGTCCTCTGAGTTTTCTCTTTGGGCATGAAAATTGCACGTTTAGACAGTCCAACCAGCCTTTAATAATATTATACTACTATTTCATAGCGGTCTCAGAGTAGCTGAGGCATTGAGATAAGTGTTGCTCAGACTGATATAGCCTGGGGTTATATTCGGTTTGAAGCAGGTTTGCTGAAGACCGTGCTCAGGGTTCGGAGCGTTGCTGAACCGTCTGCCTGAGGCTGTCTTTTTGAAGCCGTCTTTTTGAGGCTGTATTTTTGAAGCGTCTTTTTGAAGCCGTCTTTTTGAGGCAGTGTTTTCGAGCCGGGCTCGGAACATACTGCAGGCAGGCTTCAAAGCGTTAGTTTTATAAGCTTCTTGAAGCAGGTTTCATACACTGCTCAAGATAGGTTTCAGAGCGTAGGGTTACATGCATGCTTTGAGACATAGGGTCTGATACGTAGGTTTGAAGTCACAGTAGTGTTGAGATAGCTTCAAACCACAGGTTTCAACAGGGTTTGATGCTTAGGGTCTCAACTCGCATAGTATAGGGTTATATAGCTCACATTTATACAGTTTCATGACATAGCTTGAGGATTGTGTTCCAAGCACCATTTTGAAGTTGAGGCATCGACCAGCCGTCTCGCTGGCTTGGGGCTGTAGTAGTTGTTCACAGTTATAGTTTATTGTTTAATTGTTGGCCCCAAAGCTGAGGTATTGTTGATCACCATAACATAGGTTTTTGTATATAATTTCGTGTTTTCATAGTGTTCGTCTCAGGCAAAGTAGCCTCAGAACACCATACTATCATCATCGGCTAGCATAGCCCAGCCACATCAATTTTTATAGTTTCAAGCCCTGTGCTGTGTTTGGCTCAAGACATTGTCACCTCACGGAACGCCCGAAATATTTAAAAAGGTCTGAAGCTGGGTCTTGTCATTGGGGCATCACCCAGCATCCTGACAATTTGGGGGCTCGTCCGGGATAGTTCTCAGAAGGTTTTTATAGCTGAAGCTACATAGGGTTGAAGCATTAGTTTGGTGATCATGGACATAGATAAATGGATTTCGGCTGGTGTGCGTTTAGGGTTGACTGGGCAAGACCTCAGGGACTATGCTGAGAAGAAAGAGAAAGAATACTTAGATAGGGAAGAGCGTATGTCGAGACGAGAAGATGAGCGACAGAAACGTGAAGATGAGCGGCAGAAGCGTGAGCATGATCAGTTTGAGAGAAAAGCCCATATGAAGCGTGAAGAACAGGAGCGTGAGATCGCGCTGGTCAAGTTAAGGGCTGAGACAGGCATGAGGGGGCCTACCTCAGAAACAAGCAGTAAGGCTCCCAGACCAAAATTGCCGAAATTTGATGAGCAGAAAGATGATATGGACTCATATATAGAACGGTTCGAGCGCTTTGCTCAGAGTCAGGGCTGGGAAGAGAAGACATGGGCAGTTAGTTTGAGCTCGCTTTTGACAGGCAAGGGTCTTGAAGTATATACCAGCATGCCTCCAGAACAAGCTCATGATTACAAGGCTCTGAAAAAGGCCGTGCTGAGGCGATATCAGCTGACAGAAGAAGGTTTCAGGCAGAAGTTTAGAGAAAGTCGACCCGAGCATGGGGAGACTGTTTTTCAGTTTATGGCTAGGTTGACAAGATACTTTAGTAGATGGACAGAGATGGCTGAGGTTGAGAAATCGTATGAAGGCTTGATGGACTTAGTGGTTCGAGAGCAGTTTATACAAACCTGTTCGTCCGAACTTGCTTTGTTCTTGAAGGAGAGAGTCCCGAAGTCGGTTGATGATGTGACGAAGCTAGCTGAGCAATACATAGAGGCTCATGGTGGCTCCATATGCTCGAACAAGCATGCTAAGCTCAACTCATCATCAAATAGGCAACATCAGAGGCCTAATACTAACCTCAGACCTAGCCCAGCACCGCGGTCTGAACCTCAGAAAAAGGTTTGTTTCATATGCAGAAAAGAGGGACATTTCGCCAGAGACTGTCGCCAGAATGGCCCGAAGAAAATAAGTGCTGGAGCAATGTGTTATGAAGACTCTGGACAGCAGCAGCATGGTGCTCAGACATACAACAAAGATGTCAAGCATAGGCGTTATCAGAGTCAACGTCAGTCTCCAGACAAGCAGAAAATATCTGCTCTGTGTATGTCGGTTTCATGCAACCAGAGCCACATACAAGAATGTATCAGAGATGAAGAGCTATGCTTAGCTAACGGAGAGTCTGTGCCGATCATAGCAGGTGGCTGTACCGTTGAATCGCTTGAAGGCGAGAGAAATTTGAATTTGCAACCAGGGTTAGTTGATGGTCGAGCAGTCAAGGTTTTGAGAGATACTGGCTGTGAGTTGGCGGCCATACGAAAGAACCTGGTGCGAGACGACCAGATGCTGGACAAGAGATATATTATGATAACTATCGATGGCGGGGCCAAGATAGTACCAGCAGCATTGGTTCAGGTTGATACACCATACTACACTGGCACTGTTGAAGCCATGGTGTTGAGCTCACTCATATGTGATCTGGTGTTGGGGAATATACCTGGAGTTTCAAACACCCCAAACCAGGAATGGTTCGAAACCATGGGTCATGAAGCACAGAACCCCGAAGCTAGAGTTTCGGCAGCTGTCATGACACGAGCTCAGACCAAGAAGGAAGAGAGACCTCTCAGGGCATTAAGTGTTCCAAACTCTCCTGGGGATGAGGTTACTATTGATGAGCTCAGGAAGGCTCAGACTGAAGACACATCTTTGCAAAAGTTGTGGTCTTATGCCCGAGACAAGAGTACGCTGACCACAAGGGGTGGAAACAGTTATAGATATGAGGTACAGAAGGATGTTCTGTATAGGTTGTTCACAGAGAGCAAGGGCTCTGGTTCAACTGAGGTCAAACAAGTAGTTGTCCCAACAAAGCATAGAAGACGTGTGATGAGCCTGGCACACGAATCAATTGTTGGTGGACACCTCTCAACGAAGAAGACGGTTGATAGGATTACAACAAGCTTTCACTGGCCTGGGGTAACCAGTGATGTGACAAGATTTTGTCGCTCATGCGATATTTGTCAGAAGACAGTACCAAAGGGAAGAGTCTCAAAGGTACCTATGGGAGAGATGCCAATTATGGATGCACCATTTCATCGGGTTGCCGTTGATCTTATTGGTCCCATAACGCCTGTATCTGAGAAAGGGAATAGATACATACTCACTGTAGTTGATTATGCTACAAAGTACCCCGAGGCTGTGGCTTTGCCCAAGATCGAGACAGAGCGGGTGGCCGAAGCACTGCTCGATGTATTTTCAAGAGTTGGTTTCCCATCTGAGATACTCAGTGACAAAGGAAGTCAGTTCACCTCAGAGTTGATGAGGGAGGTTTGTCGGCTGATATCTCTGAAACAACTATTTACTACCCCATACAACCCAAAGTGTAATGGGTGGTGTGAGCGGATGAATGGCATTTTGAAGAGCATGCTCAAAAAGATGTGCCAGGAGCGACCCAAAGATTGGGACAGATATCTCTCTGCTGTGCTGTTCGCCTACAGAGAGGTACCACAAGCTTCAACGGGTTTCTCACCGTTTGAGCTCATGTATGGTCGCACTGTTCGAGGTCCCATGCAAGTGCTGAAGGAACTCTGGACTGAGAGAGAAACGCCAGAAGTCATGACCACATACCAATATGTGCTTGACCTGAGACACAGACTCGAGGACACTTGCAAGATAGCTCGTGAAAGTTTGAACGATGCCCAGGGCATGTACAAGCACCACTACGACAAGTCCGCCAGGAACAGGAGGCTCATGAAAGGAGACAAAGTTTTGCTGTTGTTGCCTACTTCGCACAACAAACTGACTCTGCAGTGGAAGGGGCCGTTTGAAGTCGTTGATGTTGTTAACAGAATGGACTACAAAGTCCAAGTTGGTGACAGGGTTGGCACATACCACATCAACCTCTTGAAGAAATACGAAGAGAGGGAGCTCGAAGATGTTGTTTCATGCATGTCGATCATAGAGGCTGAACACAGTGAAGACGACGGGGTTGTAGATGATGAAGGTTTGATCGAGCTGGCAGGCTTGACCAGTTCTGAGACATACAAAGATGTCATGGTGTCAGAAAGCTTGACACGTGAGCAACGGCACGATGTGCTCAGGTTGCTTGAAGAATTCAAGAATATTTTCACAGAGAAGCCTGGAACAACTGAGCTGGAGGAGCATAAGATAGAGCTCACCAGCAAGACACCGGTTAGGGTTCGACCATACCCCATACCATATGCGAAGAGAAAGGAAGTTTCTGATGAAGTTCAGAATATGCTTGATGCTGGAGTGATAGAGCCAGCACAGTCAGATTACAACTCACCAATTGTGTTGGTGAAAAAGAAAGACGGCACAAATAGGTTCTGTATTGATTTCAGAAGGCTCAACATGGTTACAAAGTTTGACACAGAACCTATGGGCAACCCTGAGGACATTATGTCAAGCTTGAAGGAAGATAAATTCTTCACGAAGATCGACTTGAGCAAGGGTTATTGGCAGATACCTGTTGAAGATAAGTCGAAGCACTTGACGGCTTTCACAACCCCAGATGGAAGTTACCAGTTCAAGAAGATGCCTTTTGGCATGGTCAACTCGGGAAGCACGTTCAACAGGATGATGCGCAAACTGCTGCATGATTGCAGTGATGCCGACAATTATGTCGATGATATCATGGGCCATACCCAGTCCTGGGGGCCACATCTCAGAATGTTGAGAGAAGTCTTTACAAGGGTGCGAGACGCCGGCTTGACCATAAGACCATCCAAATGCATGATTGGATATGAAAACATTTCATTCACAGGACATGTAGTTGGCAAAGGTATGTTGCAGATGGAGCAAGAGAAGCTTCATAAGATCAAGAATGCAGATAGACCCAAGACCAAAAGGCAAGTACGAGCATTCTTAGGTTTGGCGGGATACTACAGGAAGTTTATCCCAGCATTCGCCGACGTTGCGTCTCCCCTCACAGACCTGACGAAGAAAGGAAAGCCGAACACAGTTGTTTGGATGGATGAACATGAGCAGGCGTTCAATACGCTCAAGGACATGTTAACTCGTTCACCCATCCTCAGGCTACCAGACTTCCAGAGGCCCTTTGTTTTACAAACAGATGCCTCAGACAGTGGAGTTGGAGCAGCCTTGATGCAAGAGTTTGAAGATGGCTTGTTCCCCATAGCATATGCTAGCAAAAAGCTGCTACAGAGGGAGAAGAACTACTCCGTCATAGAGCGTGAGTGCCTAGCCATCATTTTCGGCATTAGAAAATTTCAGAAGTACCTGTATGGTGCGGAGTTCATACTCCAGACAGATCACGCACCATTGTCATACATTCAGAAATGCAAGATAGAGAGTGGTAGGATCATGAGATGGGCTCTGTTCCTACAAAATTATCAATTCAAGGTTCAAGTAATCAAGGGCTCAGACAATGTATGTGCTGACTACCTGAGCCGGCAATAGAGTAACAGATTTTCTTGTATTAGTTGAAAACAGTAGAGCGTTTTCTTGAGAAGGGGGCTGTTGTCAAGAAAACCTATAGTATATCGCTAGGTAAGCGATTTGAGTTAACTGTAGTTTTGTATATACAGGATTATCTCCCTTTTTTTTAATTGTTAGTTAGATTTCATTGATTTGTTGTTTATAAAAGTAAGTTCACTTTTAAACTTCATTTTGTTTGTTTTATACCTTATAAAAATTAGTACTGTGTATATATTCAAATGAGTGAGGCGGTTGGTCAATCGAAATAATTAATATGAATAAAATGTTTATATGCTAGTTTTCTGAAGTACCTCAAACTAATGGAAGCTGTATACAAATGCTGAGACTGGCGCAAGCTTATTCAACGATCACTGCTGGTTATTTTGTGATCAGGGCACTGAATATTCATAGAACTTTCAGTGACGGCTTTATATACTTATGTATAGAAGCTATATCGTTGGTTTTTGACTGATAGAGTATTGCACTCATTAAGGTTAAAGACTGGCAAGTATATTGTCTGCTTGGGCTACGTAATTGTGCAGTTACCTGTTCTTTGAATGGGCTAAGTAACTGTCCTCTGAGTTTTCTCTTTGGGCATGAAAATTGCACGTTTAGACAGTCCAACCAGCCTTTAATAATATTATACTACTATTTCATAGCGGTCTCAGAGTAGCTGAGGCATTGAGATAGTGTTGCTCAGACTGATATAGCCTGGGGTTATATTCGGTTTGAAGCAGGTTTGCTGAAGACCGTGCTCAGGGTTCGGAGCGTTGCTGAACCGTCTGCCTGAGGCTGTCTTTTTGAAGCCGTCTTTTTGAGGCTGTATTTTTGAAGCGTCTTTTTGAAGCCGTCTTTTTGAGGCAGTGTTTTCGAGCCGGGCTCGGAACATACTGCAGGCAGGCTTCAAAGCGTTAGTTTTATAAGCTTCTTGAAGCAGGTTTCATACACTGCTCAAGATAGGTTTCAGAGCGTAGGGTTACATGCATGCTTTGAGACATAGGGTCTGATACGTAGGTTTGAAGTCACAGTAGTGTTGAGATAGCTTCAAACCACAGGTTTCAACAGGGTTTGATGCTTAGGGTCTCAACTCGCATAGTATAGGGTTATATAGCTCACATTTATACAGTTTCATGACATAGCTTGAGGATTGTGTTCCAAGCACCATTTTGAAGTTGAGGCATCGACCAGCCGTCTCGCTGGCTTGGGGCTGTAGTAGTTGTTCACAGTTATAGTTTATTGTTTAATTGTTGGCCCCAAAGCTGAGGTATTGTTGATCACCATAACATAGGTTTTTGTATATAATTTCGTGTTTTCATAGTGTTCGTCTCAGGCAAAGTAGCCTCAGAACACCATACTATCATCATCGGCTAGCATAGCCCAGCCACATCAATTTTTATAGTTTCAAGCCCTGTGCTGTGTTTGGCTCAAGACATTGTCACCTCACGGAACGCCCGAAATATTTAAAAAGGTCTGAAGCTGGGTCTTGTCATTGGGGCATCACCCAGCATCCTGACAACATTTGAGTTCTCAAGCTTTTGATTGGTCAGATTGGAGCCAAAGGCCAAACTTGAGAACGAACTCAGACTCAACTAAAAGTTTTATAAGTATGGACCCTGTTTATATTTCTGAGCTAAATGATGAATATTCATGTAAGAAAAAAAATGATATCACATATATCTATTAGATAATTTTTCAGGGTTGCCACAACTCAGAGAAAAAAAAATCCCCCGACATAAATTCAAATTTTCCTGACATGTTACAATGGAACATTTGGTCTTCCTATCAGTCTTCCTTGTGACGTTGTCATAATTTAAGTAATATTTTTTAGGAAGTTTAAAACATATGGCTTGAATCTCATTTTCCCTGACATTTCTCTGACATTTGCCTATATATATCCCTGACAGTTTTCTCACCAATGACGACAACACAGACGCCAGAGTTATGACATGTCGTATTGTTTTGTTAAGAAAACAGATGAGCTCAAAATACAATTCAAAATTCCAACAGTCTTAACAAATACTGAATGACTCAAGTGTCTCATCTGGATCCAAAGATACCAAGGTCATTACAAGGTTGCAGTTACAACAGATTTACTCTAAGCCTATGATATACCAACATCTACATGAACTTGTTAGGAACCTTACCTCCATCAGAAATAGTCTCATATTTTCATCTAATACAAAGTCAAACCTCACCAATTCAAAAAAGTTTCTGTAATGAGAAAGAACAAAATGTTAATTTTATCACATTATGTTTCTCCATTCATATCTGATCAACTGAGAAGAAAAATTGTTTGGCAGTGAAAATCAATTTCAAACTTAAATATTCAAACATGAAATCATTTTCTCTTTAACCCTTTACTCCATGAATATTCATGTAAGAAATAATGACATCATGAATATTAAGCAGATTTTGTCTGCAAAAAATTTATGGCCATCTCAACTCTGACATTCAATTTTTCTTCCTTTCCATTTCAAACTTACAATCATTGTGCAAAGCAGTTTTTATACTATTGACACACCAAGATATTCTGTAACTCATCTAGATCAAATCTTGTGTTATCCCAAATTCTCCAATTATCACTGACATCAGAAATACTGCATTTGATCAGGGTCTGTTGTAGTGGTAATACTGACCCATATACAGTAAAACCTCTTCATAACGACTACTAAATTGTGTTAATTAGTTGGTATTTAGGGCAGTTGGCAGCTTAAAGCAAGGTGAAAGTTTTACTTTCACCTTGCTTTGAGCAGCCACCTGCCTTTGACACAATATACTTGATGTAATTGAGTGGCCGTTATAGAGAGGTTTTACTGTAAACCCAAACTTTACACAGGAAAACAATGCAGACCTTGATCTGACAGCTCCTGAAAAAGCCCTCCCTCTAGTCAAGGTCTGCAATGTAAATGCTTTAAAGACCAACGTACCATCTTTTGGTGAGTACAGTAGAACCCCTCTAATGTGACCACTTAATGAATAAACATGGGTGTCTTTATAAGCAGGTGGTTGCTTAATGCAGGACAAAAGTAATGCAGAAAGCTCATCTAGGAGTTTCTGCATTACTTTTGTCCTGCATTAAGCTACCACCTGCATCTACCACCCAGAATTATACCTATTTTAGGTGGTCACATTAGCAGGGTTTTACTGTACAATGCAGAGTTATTTTCTGTATGTTGGATACTAAGAAGGGGTGTGCATACTATATAGGCTGGCTATGGCATAGTATGATGGTGATATACTGACCAATAAGACAACGGCATTTGCAACACACCTCAATTACCCTAATTAAACAAGACCTTTCTTGCTAATAGTGCAAAAATCTTGAAAACCACAGCATTTTTCCATGTTTATACATCTTATTTATCTAAAGACAAATAGTTAGTTAACCGTTTACTCCATAACTATGCATCTCTATGCCTTTGTAAACATAGAAGATCCAGATCAGATGGCTCCTGTAGGTGCCGTCTGATCAAGGTCTGCTCCATTTGCTTTTGAAATAATATACATGTACATAGATATGATTCTACAGTTTAAATATTCATGATGACATTATTTATTGCCTGAATATTCATGGAGTAAAGGGCTAAGGACTTAAGGTATTGATGATGCATGTAGTAGGGGTGAGTGATCTCCCTTATAATGCCATTTTGATACTGAATCAAATGGGTTACTTCCTGGAGTTAAAAGCAATCCTCTAGGAGCCCTCTTATCTTGGTCTACACTGACTGCAAATGGCATTAGTGACTCATGTCCCGCACAGTAAGGATTAATCATATAATCTTTCATATGATGGATCCCTGATTATTTGAACCGTTGTTGTGCATAGGTCCTAATGTTTTAGGCAATTTGAAGTTTAGGGACCCTTGCCCATTATAAGCCAATGGACAGGTCTTAGTTTTTGAGGGACACTGGTCTTCGTGAGGTGGACAAATGTCCCCCTAGTTCACCCTTGACACAACATTGTGTGCAATACATTACCTTGAGGAACTCAACTTCTTGGCGGCTGGAACAAGCTGGAACAATTTTTTTTGATAAATCTGAGCAATGGTTTCTTCAATCTCTTTCCATACTTTTGCCATGTCTTTACCTACAGAAGATAAATGCAATGTTTTAATTCATTACCCTTTACTCCAAGGCTATTCATGTAAGAAATATGACATCATGAATATTAATCAGATTACTTATGCTTTTCAGTGTCTCCCACCCGCACCTCCTCTCCACCCAGGAGTTAAAATGGGTACCTGTGAGGGTCATTAGCCGGTACTGTGGCTACATGATTGCACCATATGTTAGCAGTGCTCAATATTGTAGGTGAATGACTCAATGACCAGGGAAGTAAATGTACAGTCAGCTGAGCGATCCTTCGGACTGAAAGTACACCAAACTAGGTACTTTACTTTTTTCTTTTTTTTTTTACAGTTGAGTTCCTACAGGAGCTGTCTGATCTGGGTCAACTCTTTTTGAAAAGTCATATGAAGGGGTATTTATGAAGTGAAAGGTTAACCTGCTGAATAACTGACACAGCCTCCTTCTTGTCTGAATATCAATTAACCCAGTCCCTCATAGACTATTTCTAGACCCAATCTCTTTGAATAAATCTGCCGAAAAGGAGCATTTACGAGAGAAAAGGAAAATATTTAGAATTGTTTAGTTTTGAAACCATTGTGATAACTAGAGCATTTGCTCCAATGGAGCAAATGCTCTATTTATCACAATGGTTTCATAAAGTGAATTTTACAGAGGCGTCAAAATGCGTCAATATGAGGGAAAGGGTTAAACACAACTTGTATCAAATTTATCACTGAAGTGAATGATTTTTATGACAAATAGTGCAGACTCTGATCAGAGAGCTCCCGAGAGACCCTTTTAATATGGGTCTAATATACTTGGTTCCCACACTTCAAGGGTTCATATGGATAAATGGTTCTACTTCATGTAATAACTTTTTGCATGCTAGTAGATGTCTACTTTTCTTCCATTTCTCCTTTAAATTACAGTTGGAGCGTCAACCATGCTGCATCACAAGGAGACACTGTTACTCTGCATCTCATTTGGATCCAAACTGTTGCAGTTATCACAAATGCCCAGCTTTAGAGTGGATGACAATTTTGGAAAATGAAAATTACATAAGGTTTGAACAGATTCATGCTAGTAAACTGTAAAAATGATTTCACTGGCTGCGGCGATAGCCGCGGCCAATCTTTGATGGGAGTTGATGCCCTACTGTTATTATCAACAGATTTTCTCTGGTTCTCTTAGATGCTCAGTGTATAGCACTAACACATCAGATCTTGGTTTATAGTCTCGTCTGAAGGACTTGGATCAGATCTGATAAGAGTCTACACAATATGACTATATACAGTATATGCAGCATTATATTATTCAGGGATCTGTCTTATGAAACATCGTACAACCAAGAGTCCTAGTTTACACCTTTACTCAATAAATACACCTTTCTATGCCTTTGCAAACAGAGTAGACCCTGAAGAAGTCATCCGATCAGGGCTTGCTCTGTTTGCTGATGCTGTAATACAGATATGATTCTACAGTTTCTACACTGGCCAAATATTCCTGTGTCCATGTGTCATTATAATCTAATTTCTAAACGTAAGTTCTTACAAACACCACTATTCGCATTGCCAATATAACCATACTTTCTAGCATTTCTTCATGAATATTCATGTAAGAAATAATGATGTCATGAATATAAATTTAAAGATTAATGTGTTATAATAGCACATGGACACAGGAATTTTTGGCCATGGCAGAAACTGTATAAGTTTAACTATATTACATGAAAAGCAAACAGAGCAGACCCTGATCAGACAGTTCCTATAGGAACCATCTAATCTGGGTCTACTCTGTTTGCAAAGGTGTAGAAAGTCGTATTTATGGAGTAAAGGGTTAAGGAACATTGAAGTGGGGAGATTGGGAGTCCGCATATTAAGGAATACATACAGTACTAAAGGGTTTTGTTCATTCTCGGTAATCCAAAAATAATACAATTTTTCTCCATACTAATATTCAGCTAATGAAAAACCTTAGCAAAGTACTGTAAAATCCTTCTATTCCGAAATTCTAGTAGAAGGGAACTTAGATACTTTTAGGCAGGTGGCTACTTAATGCAAGGTGGAAGTCAGGCAGAGAGCATAACTTCCACCCTGCATAAAGCTGCCACCTGTCTGCAAGACGGATATTTGTACTTAATTGAATGTCCAGTTTAGAGGGGTTTAACCCTTTACCTCATAGGCTATTTTTAGATCCAACCACTTTGAACAAATCTACCGAAAGGGATCATTAACTAGAGAAAAAGAAAATTTTAGAATTTTGTAGTTTGAAACCATTTTGATAAATAGAGCATTTGCTCCTATAGGAGCAAATGCTCTATTTATCACAATGGTTTCACAAAGTGATTTTTACAGAGTCGTCAAAAGTCATCAATATCAGGGAATGGGTTAAAGGTGATGAACTGTAATACTAACCTTCATTTAACATGTATCTATTTAAAGTTTCCTTAAAGCTAAATAACTGTTTGGTATACAAGTCCTTCAGTGCAGGAATCTGAAATGAAGAGAAAATTCATATACCCTTTGCATGTTAAATTTACAAAGTAGAATGGTCTATCATTGTTTAATCTTTTTTTTCCATAATTATATAATTCTACACCTTTGCAAACAGAACAGACCCAGATGAGACGGCTCCCATAGGAGCCGTCTCATCAGGGTATGCTCTGTTTGCTCATGGTATAATATAGATCTGATTCTACAGTTTCTGTCTCAGCAAATATTCATAAGCTGTTTTAAAAAATAACATAATTAATATTCATGATGTCATTATTTCTTACATGAATATTGAACAGGTAAAGGGTTAACAATAACATTCAGTTAGGATGAAAGGGTAAAATTTGCAAGAGGATATTGAATGATAAACAGTGCAGATCTTGGTCAGAGGGCTCCACAAGAAGCTCTCTGATCTTGGTACACGTATACTGTTTGCAAATGCCAGTGCACTCATTTCCTGTATTTAATGGCTTAACGCTTTACTCCATGACATGAATATGCCTTTCTAGGCTTTTGCAAACAAAGTAGCCCCAGATCAGATGGCCCTTGTATGAGCCATCTGATCAGGGTCTGCTCTGTTTGCTTATGACTTAAGATAGATATGATTCTACAGTTTCTGCAATAGCCAAAACTTCCTGTGATCATGTGCCATTATAAAAAATAATCTAATCAATATTCATGATGTCATTGTTTCTTACATGAGTATTGATGGAGTAAAGGGTTAAACGCAATGTTGAGGCAACCAGTAAAACCAGTATACCTCTGACAGGAGTTGTCTGATCTGTGTCTACTATGTTTGCCAAAGTGTATATATTGAGTAAACAGTTAAAAAGACCTGAAGGTGACACTTACTTTCCACACAGGTGTGTAGTTGTCACTGACCACATATTTGCCTGTGTCAGTTGTGTCAAAGGGATAGTAATCTTTGGGACAGAATCTGCAATTGAAAACGAGATAGAACAATATAAATTTGTACATGTATGTACAAATGACCCCTGCTATACAAAAATAAACAATCAAAGTTGGCAAACTGGGTAGTGCCCGTATCCATGCTTATAAAGCTTTTTAGTTGAGTCTGAGTTTGTTCTCAAGTTTTTGATCGGTCAGATTTGGCCTCAAATCTGACCAATCAAAATCTTGAGAACAAACTCAGACTCAATTAAAAGCTTTATAAGCATGGACGTAGTTCAGTCACCACATTTATAAAAGCAATGTCTGATCAGGTTCTAAATTGAAAACAAATACTGCTCAGGGTGCTAAAGAATAACCCTTTACTTCATAGATATGTCTTTGCAAACAGAGTAGATCCAGATCAGATGGCTCTTGTAGGAGCCATCTGATGAGGATCCGCTCCATTTGCTTATGATATTATATAGGTATGATTCTACTATTTTTGCAAACAGAGCAGACTAAAGGAGCTGTCTGATCTGCATCTACTCTGTTTGCAAAGGAATAGAAAAGTGTATTTATGGAGTAAATGGTTAAATTATCATCAGGTACACCTGTGTGACTTAACCTATATCGAACACAGCACAAATCTGAAATTATAATCTAATATTGCTCATTTGAATAATGTAACAGTAGTGATAAAGTTTATTTTATCACAATATATGTTCATCATGATCAATATACAAAAGCACTGTATACTATACATGTATATGAAAAACATACAGTAAAACCTCTCTATAACGGCCACTAAATTGTGTTAATTATTTGGTATTTAGGGCAGGTGGTCGCTTAAAGCAAGGTGAAAGTAAAACAGAACGCTCCTATAGGAGCGTTCTGTTTTACTTTCACCTTGCTTTAAGCATCCACCTGCCTTTAACACAAAATACTTGATGTAAGTTAGTGGCCATTATAGAGAGGTTTTACTGTACCACTAATGAAAATATATATGCTTGCTAGGACTTAATTATTTTTGGGTTAAAGTAATTCCTGTTGGACAGCAGGCAGACTATGGGCGGTCGCAAAAGCACACCTGAGCATACTCAGGTGAGCTAAAAAACTTAGTTATTACATAGGGTATATTTGATCTGCAGGGCTTACCTCAGCAATATGTCGTCCGATAATATATACATTCGTAGTGGGTCTATGGAGGTGATGTAAGTGTACATACCAATGTCAAATTTCCTAAAATGAAATATAAAATAGAACATAAAATAAAATAGGCTGGTGATGCTGGGTTATAATATGTGGCAAGCAAGAAAACAAGAAAATGTTGACGAAATGCTACATTTTCTGACATCGCATCTAATTAGGATCATAATAGTTTACCCTAATCATGTAGACGACTGTTAGCACCTCTGCAAACAAAGTAGACCCAGATCAGATAGCTCCTGTAGGACCATAAGGGTCTACTCTGTTTGATTATGGAACAATATATATTCCGTCAGACCATGACTTGTGTAATCATGAAAATTCATATAATATTTTTTTAAATTAATACACAAAGAAGAAATGATAAAATGAATTACACTGCAGGTATGCACTATTTGCATACAGGGCAAATTTTCATCATTCGAAAACGTCTTTTGACAGATATTTTCTTCCATTTCTTGTCAATGACATGGTCAGAGAGAGTCAGACAGTCTCATCAAATAGTTTCATCTACACCTCTGTAAAAATCATTTTAAGAAACCATTGTGAAAAATAGAGCATTTGCTCCTATAGGAGCAAATGCTCTATTTATCACAATGGTTTCAAAACTACACATTTTTTAACTTTTCCTTTTCTCTAGTAAATGCTCCTTTTTGGTAGATTCATTCAAAGAGGTTGGTCTAAAAATAGCATATGGAGGGATGGATTAAAACTATTTGCAAAGGTTATAATTAATTTAGTGCCATCTTCAACCCTTTATACCATGAATATTCATTAACCCATTCCCGCATATTGACGCCTTTTGAAGCTTATGTAAGTCACTTTATGAAACAATTGTGATAAATAGAGCATTTGCTCCTATAGGAGCAAATGCTCTATTTATCACAATGGTTTCAAAACTGCACAATTATGAAAATGTCGTTTTCTCTAGTTAATACTCCTTTTTGGTAGATTTAATCAAAGAGGTTAGGTCTAAAAATAGCCTAAGTGGGAATGGGTTAAGAAATAATGACATCATCAATATTAATTAGATCAATTTTTATATAGCACATGGACATGGGAAGGCCACGGCAGAAGTTGTAGAATCATATCTATATTATAAGCAAACAGAGCAGACCCTGACCAAACAACTCTTACAGGAGCCATCTGATATGGGCCTACATTGTTTGCAAAGGCTTAGAAAGGTGTATTAATGGGGTAAAGAGTCAACAAATAAAACACATTAAAAAATGTGTTTATATTCTTAAGATGATAGACATGTCACAGCTGTTAATTACTCCAAGTTTTAACCCTCTGGATTTGGAAAATGATGAAAACCCTCTAATCAGGGTCTGCATTATTTGTCTATCAATATCCTGTATAACACATTATACCTTGTCATACAGAACAGACCCCATTATTAACCCTTTCCTTTATGTAAACGCCTCTTCATACATTTGCAAACAGAGTTGACCCAGATTAGACTGATCAGGGTTTGCTCTGTATGCTAATGGAATTTGATAGATCTGTTTGTTAAGTTTCTAAAATGGCTAAAATTGTCCATTTTTTGTCCTAAACTATTTTTTTCCATGAATAGTCAGTAGGTATTGACATTTGGAATAAATATAGAACAGGGAAAGGAAAGGGTTAACCCATTCCCTCACATTGACGCCATTTGACACCTTTGTATAAGTCAACTTTTGAAACCATTGTGACAAATAGAGCATTTGGTCCAAAGGAGCAAATGCTCTATTTATCACAATGGTTTAAAAACAACACAATTCTAAAATGTCACTTTTCTCTAATAAATGCTCCTTTTCTGTAGATTTATTCAAAGAAGTTGGATCTAAAAACAGCCTATGAGGGAATGGTTTACACAATGATGGACCATTCAGCTTTGAACATTCAGTGTTCAAAGGGTTGGGTTTTTCATTGACTAATTCTTACCTTTTGCTTATTAGTAAAGGTTTTGAGACATATTCTTGAATAAAGGTGCCATCAGCGGTTAGGTCCAGGTCTGAAAATATAGTGAGACAAAATTGTAAGAGCTAAACGCAAGCAGAAAGGTTTTGGAGGTTTCAAGAAGAAAACATAACAATTAATTAAACCCAAACTGGGACAACAGCATGATATCATGAATGTCAATTAGCTGAATTTTGATAATTCACGTAGCATATAAACACAGGAATTGTTGGCCATAGCAGATCTATTATCACTTCATAAGCAAACAGAGCAGACTGTGATGAGACGCTTTCTACAGGAACTGTCTAATCTGAGTCTACTGATACTCTATTTGCCAAGGTGTAAAAAAGCTTATATATGGAGTAAATGGTTAACCCATTCCCTCAAATTGACGACTTTTGACGACTCTGTAAAAGTCACTTTGTGAAACCATTGTGATAAATATTGCATTTGCTCCTATAGTTTAACCCTTTCCTCCATAAATACGCCTTTCTAACCTATTGAAACCATTGTGACAAACAGAACGTTTGCTCCTATAGGAGCAAATGCTCTATTTATCACAATGGTTTGAAACTACAAAATTCTACAATTGTCCTTTTCTCTAGTTAATGCTCCTTTTTGGTACATTTATTGAAAGAGGTTGGATCTGAAAATAGCCTATGAGGGAATGGGTTAACTTATAGAAGAGAGAAAATATCTAAAACCATTGTTTTTAACACATTCCCTTATAGACCAAGATCAGACAACTCTTATAGGAAGTATCTGATCAGGATCTACTCTGTTTGCTTATGAAGTGATAATTGATCTGCTATGGCCAACAATTCCTGTGTTTCTTACATGAATACTGAACAGGTAAAGGGTTAAGTTTGTATTTTTAACCATTTACTTCATGAATGTAAATTACATGTAGCTGAATTTTTAGAACTCATAATTATGAACACAACACCTCTTCATCATGGCAGAAACAAGATTCACATCTGTATTACTACATCAGCAAACAAAGCAGACCCTGATTAGACAGCTCCTATAGGAGGTCTCTGGTCTGGGTATACTCTGTTTGCAAAACTGTTAAAAGTATAGACTTAATCAATTAAGTTAACCCTTTCCTCCATAAATAAGCCTTTCTATGCCTCTGTAATAGTCACTTTTTTGATACCATTGTGATAAAAAGAGCATTTGCTCCATGGGAGCAAATGCTCTATTTATCACAATGGTTTCAATGCTACACGATTCTAACATGTTCCTTTTCTTTAGTAAATGTTCCTTTTCAGTAGATTTATTCAAAGAGGATGGGTCTAAATATAGCCTATGATGGAAAGGGTTAAGGCTTTTTTCTGAGGACAACACTACCACAAACACTATAATTAACCCTTTCCCTGTTTCATATTTATGCAAAATTTCTTCACGACTTGAACATTCATGCACAGAATCAATAAATGGAACATGCAAAAAGGCTTTTTTTCAATGTTGTGGAACCCGCATAATCAGATCTATAAATTTCCATAAGCAAACAGAGCAGACCCTGATCAGACTCTTCTTATAGAAGCCATCTGATCTGAGTCTACTCTGTTTTCAAATGCATGAAAAGGCGTTTACATGAGGGGAAGGGTTAAAGAATATCATGCCTCTGACATATCAGCCCTTAACACATTGAATATCCATGCAAGAAATAACAACTTTAGGATCATTACATAGCTGAACATTTAGAGAGACATGTCAATACTAGAATGCTTTGCCATAGCAGATATTGTAAACCAGAGCTATCACTAAGCACAACCAACCCTAGAGGAACACTCTAATCAGGGTCTGCAGAGTTTGATATTCAAATCCTATCACAAATGTTACCTTTTCATCCTGCAAGGATTCTAACAATAGACCATTCCATGTAGTACATTCAGTATTCAAATTAACCATTTTCCCTGTTGAATATTCATGTAAGAAATAATTACATCATGAACATTCATTGGCTGAATTTTTATAAAGCATATTTACCCTGGAGTTTTAGGTACTGGTAGTAACTAGTAAGATCTATTAACCCTTCGCTTGCTGAATTTCAAAATACATTTATCCTTCTTTACCCATGTCCTGTTGTATAATTACATATATCTTCACTGTGTACAAGTATTTCGCTGTGCAATCACTGCTGTGGAGTGCACTGGTTGCACAATCAACTTGTAAATAGTGCAGACCCTGCAGGAGCTGTCTCATCTGGGTCTTCACTATTTACAGGTAGGTATATTGACGTGAATAGCAAGCAAAGGGTTAACCCTTTCCCTCATATTAACGTGTTTTCACACATTTGCAAACAGAGAAGACCCAGATCAGACGGAGCTGTCTGATCAGGGTCTGTTCTGTTTGCTAATGGAATTTGAAAGATCTCTTTCTTTACTTTCTAATACGGCTACAATGTTCCACTTTCCATATTTCATTATAACTATTTTGTCCATAAATATTCAGTAGGTATTGAAATTTGGAATAAACATAGGACAGGGAAAGGGTTAATATAATGGCATAAGCAAACAGAGCATACCCTGATCAGACAGCTACTAGATCTGGGTCTACTTTGTTTGAAAAGGTGTGAAAAGACATTTGTATGAAGGAAAGTGTTAAAAAAGTATATTTTGGTGTACTTATACAAGGCACAACATGCACATACCATGTACAGGAACTATTTTGATTCCTCTGTGATTGTTGTTCTTCTGCACCCATAACTTTTCTGGATGTACTTTAGTCTGTGGATAAACAGCCAAGCAAGAATAAACCACTGAATTCTTGGTCAAGCCGCAGCAAATGGACATGCATAGATATCAAGAAAAGAAGCTGTACAAGCAGAGACTCAGACAAGGTATTCTGTGGTGTGTTTTCTCCAAAATCTGCTATTTTTCTCAGTCAAACCATATCTTGTTGGTACACGATAGAATTGCATCAGACAGTACAAGTCTAATGAATACCAACAAGACACAATTTGGTCGAGATATATAGAAAATATATATTTTCAAAATAAATCTCTTATCTGGAGGCCTGGGTAAGAAATACAAATACAGGTATACATAACCACTGCCTACACAAAACCCTTTCCCTGCTGAATATTCATGTGAGAAATAATGACATCATGAATATTCAATAGATTATTTTTTATAATGGCATATGGACACGTGACATTTTGGCTCAGGTAGAAACTGCAGAATCATATCTATATGTTATCATAATAGGCAAACAGTGCAGACTGAGTCAACTCTGTTTGCCAAGGCATAGACAGGTTTATTTATGGAGTAAAGAGTTGCATGACTTTTGTAGAGGGGTTCCGTTATAATAAGTCAAGCAGCAGGCCTTTCTCTGGCAATTTTGGAAAAAATGCACTTTTGCAAATAAAACTCAACGATTTGGAAAATATATTAATTTATTTTGCATTTTTTAGCATTTAAATCAAAATTTGGCATCTATTGGGATTTGGGGAACTATTTCACATTGGGAATGGGTCCTTTATTTTCAGCGTGAAAGGGTTATGGCAGGTGGTAGTTTAATGCATGATGAAAGACATCCAGAAAGCTCTCATTTTGAGATGAACAGGAGGTATAAATGCTATATCTGAGCAGACAAATTTTGCGAATGCTTGTATAAAGGATAACCCTTTACTTAAAGCTTTCCCTATTATATGTTTATTACAAATTTCTATACCTACTGAATATGGACAAAATAGTTATAATGAAATATGGAAGGTGGAACATTGTAGCCATTTTAGAAAGTATAAAACCAGATCTATCTTATCCATTTACAAACAGAGCAGACCATGATCAAACGGCTCCTATAGGAGCCGTCTGATTTGGGTCTACTCTGTTTGCAGATGTGTGACATGTTTATATGAGGGAAAGGGTAAATGAATATTCATGTCAAACTGTCCATAATGAATAATGAATAGTTAAATAAAAAAGAATATAATGAAATTTATTGCCATAGTAAACAGTTGTGAATCAGATCTGTAACAGACTCTGATTACACAGCTCTTACTGGATCTGTTTGGTCTGGGTATACCCTGTTCGCAAAAGCATAAAAAAGGGTTAACTCTTTGCACGCTAGCGGCGAAATTGTGATTACCTATGCAAACAGTTTGGATCCAGATGACACGCCGCATAATGCGGCGTCTCATCAGGATCCAAACTGTTTGTGATCTTGATCATATTTTTGCAAAAAAAATTAGAGAAAGTTTATTTTAAGAATTGAAGCAGACGACAATTGTTGCAGACGAAAAATTACTTGGCGTGCAAAGAGTTAATACATCTTTATACATATTTTCAAACAGTAGAGCCAGATCAGCTGCTGTACGTAGGAGCCGTCTGATTAGGGTCTGCTCTGTTTGTTTATGATATACCATAGATATGATTCTATAGTTTCTGCCATGGCAAACATTTCCTGTGTCCTTGTCCTATCATAAAAAATAATCTGATTAATATTCATTAATTTCTTACATGAATATTCATGGAGTAAAAGGTTAAAGAAGGTGGCAAAACAGATTTGTACTGGCCTCTTCATATCAATTTTGATAAGTATGTCCTGACTTTAAAGTCAATGACCGCTACGGTTATTGTTGTGCTATTGTCCCCCAATTAAACAATTTCTATACTATTTTTGTTTAAAATCTAAGCTCTAAATAGCTGGGGATCCTTATGAGACATCCATTCCTTGAAAGTCTAATTTGGATATTACCCTTTCCTCCATTAATACACTTTTCAATGCTTTTGCAAACAGAGCAGACCCAGATCAGACATCTGTAGGAGTGGCTACCCTAATTTCTGCTTATGGATATTAATCCTTTACTCCATATATATGCATTTCTATGCCTTTGCAAACAGAGTAGACCCAGATCAGACAGCTCCTATAGGAGCCATCTGATCAGGGTCTGCTGTGTTTACATATGAAATAATATACTAGTAGATATGATTCCACAGTTCCTGCCATGCCCAGAAGTTCCTGTGTCCATGTGCTATCAAAAAAATGAATCTCTGATTAAATTTCACGATGTCATGAAATCTTACATACATTTTCATGGAGTAAAGGGTAAATCATCTGCTATCATTGCCAATTATAGGAAGTGTTCTTAAGCTTTATATCTTTGTGTCACTGGTATCAAATAAGTGGTTACAGATGGTCTAATTGACCTGTTGACCCCTTTCAATGCTGGGAGCAAGTGCACTGGCATTGGCAAACACTTTAACAGTGTAGACTAAGATCAAAAGGCTCCTAGAAATGCTTTTGATTGGTCAGATTTGAGTTCTCAAGCTTTTGATTGGTCAGATTAGAGCCATTAAATAATGATGGACCATTCCACTTTGAAAACTCAGCATTCAAAGCGTTATACGCTCACTTCAAAAAAGTAGGCTAATTAATCACCCTTTCCTATTAACTCCTTTTCACACATTTGAAAACAGTAGACTCAGATCAGATGGCTCCTCTAGGAGCTGTCTGATCAGGGTCTACTCAGTTTGCTTTTGACATGATATAGATCTGATTCTACAGCTTTTGTCAAAGCAAATACATTCCTTGAAAAGTTTACATTATAAAAGTTTGGCTAATCATGGTGTCATTATTTCTTAGACGAGCATTAAACAGGAAAAGGGTTAATAACACTTCTGATCACCAGATTGAAGTTGCTGGGACATACTTCTATATAACAAATTAATAACCAAAGTCTCTTTCCATATTCATATAAAAGACCCATTACTCCATGTATATTCATAATAATGTCATGAATATTAATCAGATTTATTTTTACTGTCATATGAACACAGGACATGTTGGCCATGGCAGAAACTGTAGAGTCATATCTCTATTATGTCATAAGCAAACAGAGCAGACCCTATTCAGACAGCTTCTACAGGAGCCATCTGATCTGGGTCTACTCTGTTTACAAAGGTTTAGAATTGCGTATTTATGGCATATAGGATTAACAAGACAGTTATTGTACAATCCTTGTAAATGCTGAATATTCAAAGTGGAATTAACCCATCATTCTAACATTATAGGGTCCATTAAGTATGAACGGTTTAAATTTGATAAAAGATTTTGAATGACAAACAGTGCAGACTCTGATCAGAGGGCTCTATGACAATGCATTTCCCACAGTCAATAGATTAATTTTCTTTCACGATTTTATTTGACAAATGTCAAAATTCAAATTTCAAAACTTCTACAATAACCACAAAAATGACTCTATGATGGTGACTGTTTAACATGTTTATAGAAATCATTCTATTTAACCAATACTATGTTAACCCTTCGCTTGCTATTCACATCAATATACGCACCTGTAAATAGTGAAGACCCAGATGAGACAGCTCCTGCAGGAGCTGTCTCATCAGGGTCTGCACTATTTACAAGTTGATTGTGCAACCAGTGCACTCCACAGCAGTGATTGCACAGTGAAATACTTGTACACAGTGAAGATATATGTAATTATACAACAGGGCATGGGTAAAGAAGGAGAAAAATATTTTAAAATTCAGCAAGTGAAGGGTTAATGTGAAATCTTCACCAATATTCACCATAAACCAATACCATGAATATTCATGTAAGAAAACATGACTCTATGAATATTCCTTAGATGAACAAAGGAATTTGGCTCTGTCAAAATCTACAGAATAAAATCTAATTTCATAGCAAACAGAGCAGACCCTGATCAGAATGCTCTTACAGGAGCTGTCTGATCAGGGTCTATTCTGTTTGAAAAGGTGTAAAAGGCATATCTGTGAAGTAAAGTATTACAGCATATTTATTCCTTAAACACAGATTGCAAATTCCAATTAAATTCTGGCAGGATTAACCTCTTACTCCACAATTACGCCATTCGACACCTTTGCAAACAGAGTAGACCCAGATCAGACAGCTCCTGTAGGAGCCGTCTGATCAGGGTCTGCTGTTTGCTTACGATGTAACATAAATATGATTCAACAGCTTCTGCCATGGCCAAAACTTCCTGTGTCCATGTACTATTTATAACAATCAATCAAATTAAAATTTATGATGTCAATTATTTTTTGCATGAATATTCATGGAGTAAAGGCTTAACACATTCTCATAGGTGCTGCATCCATAGTGTTACAAGGTACATACATGAGCCAGCAGCTTGTTCTTGTCACGTGGAATCTTGAAGGCCAATGGTATAGCTTTATTTGATAGCACTGCCAGGCTGCCCTTGTTGGTTACATACCCAGAACCTGGCATATGGTTGACCTGCAATAGACATGTATTAACCCTTTACCTCATAGGCTATTTTTAGATACAACCTCTTTGAATAAATCTACCGAAAAGGAGCAATAACTAGAGAAAAGGAAAATTTTAGAATTTTGTAGTTTGAAACCATTGTGATAGAGCATTTGCTCTATTTATCAAAATGGTTTCACAAAGCGACTTTTACAGAGTCGTAAAAAGTCATCAATATGAGGGAATGGGTTAAAGAGCAAAAAATACAGGTGCATATTCAAATACTAAAGTCGTCATTACTCCAACAAACTGAATGTTGTGACCACCCTTTAGAATAGTCTCAAAGAGACTACACTAAACAGTGGTCACAGCATAGGGTTTGGTAGCAAAAAAAATGGATCTTTTAATTTATGCTTATTTATACACGGTTTATGAAATTTGCAAAAAAACAGTATTTTAAGAATTATAACAAATGAAAGTTTTTACAGACAAAACTAAACCCTTCGAATGTGGCATTACAAGTTGGCTGTCATTTGCAAACAATGCTTACCCGTTGATGTGGTTTAAGATTGGATATAACATCGGCCATAGTTATGAACGGGTAGCTGTGGACCCATAAGACATCCCAGTCTTGGCCGCTGTTCTCCTTTATCACAGTAAACCCAAGTCGTATGAACACGGTCTCCACATGCTTCAGATAGCCCGTCTCCATCTGATAAATATGGCAAAAATATCATGTAGCTCTAAGAAAGCTAACCACAGTTCTATTATGGAGAAAACTAGAGCTATCGTTTAATCCTTTCCTTCATGCCCTTGCAAACATAGAAAACCCTGTGTACACTATAAAACATTGGCTAATAAATATTCATGAAGTCATTATTTCTTACATGAATATTAACCAGTTTTAATCCTTATCTGATTTTTACATTAACCCTCACGTAAGAAATTCAATTTCAAATAATGACATCACAAATATTTCAGACCTGAGACCCAGATGCCGCTTATAGATATGATGAGGATCCATGAAGAGATGAAGAAACTGGAGTGTACGTACATATGGTAAAATATGTTGTTGTTGTTGTTTTTTTAAAAATTCAGACCTTTACTCTATTAATATTCATGAAAGAAACAATGGTATCTTGAATATTAATCAGATTATTTTTGTAACATGGTGAAAAGGGACTTGACTGGGACTCGAACCCAGGGCCTCTGGCTTACCATGCCAACACTATACCGACTGAGCTACCAAGCCACACAGTAAAGTCTATCAACTTATTTCACTACAATCTCAAGCCGGCTAACACACACCCCCTCTACACAAGAATTTGTCCCGAATTCTTACTCAAAGAACACTCCACGACCTTCTTATTATTGCAAATTATCTTCATATAATCTTCATATCATGATCTTCACATAAATCACCCTGTGGGTTATTTACGTTGGGCGCCTAATGCAACATGGTGAAAAAATTGTGACTCGACTGGGACTCGAACCCAGGGCCTTTGGCTTACCATTCCAACACTCTACTGATTGAGCTACCAAGCCACACAGTAAAGTCTATCAACTTATTTCACCACAATCTCAACCCAGCTACATTTTTTTATAATGGTAAATGAATGATTAAAGAAAATTTGGCCATGGCAGAAACTGCTGAATCAGACCTATATTATCCTAAAAACAAACAATAATATATAAAACATATAATCATTTTCTGTACGAAAATGGAACATATGTCATGCACATAATTGGAGACAATGGGCGATAACAAAAGCTCATTATAAGTTTTACATTTATTACATAGGGTTTTAGTTGTTTTAATGAATAGGATAGCCCCCTACCCCCACCCCATCTCCCAACACAGACAGGCATATGAGTATGGGCATTTATTAGGGAGATTACACAGAATGAAGTGTCCGTGTTGCTGTATCCAATCTCTTACGTACTTCTCAGCCCAACCCTATCTTGTCTGAAGTTATTAGAATAACTTCTCTGACGGAAATCATTTTGACACTCTTTATTATCTTTATTATGTTTTTGACAAGATATTTAGTAAACACTGTCAGAGTGGAGTGATTAGTGATTAAGATTTTGCCTCATGAATATTCAATTAAGATAATACTGACTGTAAGAATATGAATTAGTTGATTTTTTACAAGGGCATAATGAACAAGGGGCATTTGACATTGGCAGACACTGTAGAATCAGATCTGTATTATTTCATAAGCAAACAGAGCAGACCTTGATCAGAAAGCACATGTATTTGTGGAACCATTTGATCTGGGTCTACATTGTTTGCATTTAACCCTTCCACTCATATACAAATGCATGTTAACACATTTGCAAACAGAGCACTCCCTGATCCTGCAGAAGCCATCTGATCAGGGTTTGCTCTGTTTGCTTATGACATGATATAGATCAGATTCTACAGTTTGTTGTCAAAGCAAAAAATCCCCTTGAAAAGTTTACATTATAAGCTTGTAAATACATGTATCCATGATGTCATTATTTCTTACATGAACAGGGAAAGGGTTAAACCATCAGGAACCCTCTGATCTGGCCCTACATTGTCTGCAGTTTTTGATCAGGTAGAAACTGTAGAATCAGATCTATATTATACCATTTATAAGCAAACAGAGCAGGCCCTGATCTGACAGCTCCTATAGGAGCTTTCTGATCTGGGTCTACTCTGTTTGCAAATTCATGAATATACGTTTATATGAAGGAAGGGTTAAACTGCCACTTGACCTCTCCAGTCACATTCTGGGTGGCAACTTAACCTTTATACCATGAGTGCTTTTGTAAGAAATAATGATATGAATATTCATTAGCTGGAATACAGGATGGTTTGTCCATGGCAGAAAATGTAGAATCACATTATCACACCAATATGATTCCATAAGCAAACAGAGCAGACCCTGATCAGGCTGCTCCTACAGGAGCCATCTGATCTGGGTCTACTCTACTTTCAAAGGTGTGAAAAGGCATTACTATCAGGGAAAGGGTTACAGGAGGTAAATCAAAAGATAAATGAATACATTAAGTCAAAGTGAGGACAGTTGAATGATGGAGACCCATTCAATTTGCATCAGTAATGTGACTTGGGCGTTAGGTTTTGGACTTACGCTTGGTCTAAATCCCTTTGGAGGTGGAAAATAGGTGTACACTTGTATTTTGCAAATAATGTAGACCCAGATCAGAGGACTCCTAGAGAAGACAGAAGCCAGAGGACGAGGATCTGCACTGTTTGTCATTCAATAATTATGTTCTTACACTCTTTCATACTGAATGGACTCTACTGTTGAACAATGATGGACCATTCCACTTTGAAAATTCAGTGTTTGACGGGTTGGCTAACATAAACCCTAACAGTGAATGGCACATGTTATGTTTATTGAGACGCTGATTTTTGCCTATGTTCCTTAACCCATTCCCCCATATTGACGCCTTTTAATGCCTCTGTAAAAGTCACTTTTTTAAACCAATGTGATAAATAGAGTATTTGCTCCATATGTCTGTCTGTCTGTCTGTCAGTCCGCCACACTTTCATTTTTTTGGCCATCATTTCTAAACTAATCATTAAAGAGCTTTCAAATTTCATATGTGTCTTCCTCTCATTGAGGACCATTGATGTAACTTTAGGTCCGTCACTCTATATGTAATACTTTTTTAGCTATTCCCCTTTGTTCTGAGTTTTGCACTCCAGCGGATTAACAGTTTTTGTGTTAATTGCGAGCAGGTGACACATGTGCTCCTTTGAATACTCTTGTTTATTGCAAATGCTCCTTTTCAGTAGATTTATTCAAATGAGGTTGGGTCTTAAAATAGCTTATGAGGGAATGGGTTAACAGGGACATAGGCAATCATTGTAGACTTAGACCAGAGGGTTGCCTAAGTCCTCTAATCAGGGTCTGCATTGCTTACTTCAAATTATTTTCCAAATGCCACATTTGCAACACAATTGTTGCAGAAACACTCCATTAAATACAAAATAAAGTAGTTTGTGATACATGTACATAGTTATGGTGTGTACACAGAAAATAAGGCTTAACCTTTTCCTTCATATAAACGTGATTTTACGCATTTGCAAACAGAGTAGACCCAGAACAGACAGCTTCTAAAGGTCTGCTCTGTTTGCTAATAGAATTTGATAGATCTAGTTATTTAGTTTCTAAAATGGATACAGTATCCAACCTTTCATATTTCATTATAACTATCTTGTCCATGAATATTCAGTAGGTATTGAAATTTGGAATAAACACAGAACAGAGAAAGGGTTAAATTGATAAACCCTTTACCTTATAGAGTATTAGACACACTATTGCACACAGGGTAGACCCAGATCAAATGGTTACTGTAGGAGCCCTCTGATCAAGGTCTGCTTTATTTGCTTATGGAATAATATATAAATCTGATTCTATTGATTCTGCCTCGGCAAAAACATCTCCTGTGTTCATAAGCCTTAACAAAAAATCATCCAATTAATATTCCTAATGTCATTATTTCTGACATGAAAATTCATGAGATAAAACATACAGTGTGTCATATAAACGACACTGAAGACATGCTACAATAAGCTATTCATTGGTTCAGTATGCTTAATTGGTCAGGAATCTCAATCTTTAAACTTTTCAGTGTTGGAAACAAGTCACTAATGTCCTTTGCAAATAGTGTAGACCCAGATGAAAAGGTTACTATAGATCTGTACTGTTTGTCATGTAACACTTACCTTTGAACCATTTCCTTCATATATATACTTTTTCTTGCATTTGGAAACAGAACAAACTCAGATCAGATGGCTCCTATAGGAGTCATCTGATCAGGTTCTGCCCTGTTTGCTTATAGATTTATAAGATCTGATTCTACAGTTTCTGGCGGAGGCTTTATGAGCCCTCTTATCTGGGTCTACACTATTTGCAAAGAACATTAGTGACTCATTTCCCAGCACTGAAAGGGTTAAAGATTAAACAAAAGTTGAATAGACTTATTACAATATGTTTTCCATCTCATCTACTTTACATAGCGGTTATCATAACTTCTTAATTAACTGCTTATCTCTTCCCCTTCAAAATATTATTGTCTGCAAATTTGTTGTCTGCTTAAACTTTATATGAAAAATATCTTCCAGGTTTTTTTTCAAAAACATATTACATGTAACAATATCAACCAGTTTGGATCCTGATGAGATACCAAGTTACTCAGCATCTGATCTGGAGCCAAACTGTCCACATAGGTAATCGTGGATTTGCAACTGGCAGAGAAAGAGTTAACAAATTAGCTAGTCTCTTCTTTCATTATAAAACAACCATGACATCTATTTGTTGCACACATATTTACAGCCCAAAAGGGATGTTGCAATTTTTCAGTCTGTTTAATTGTAGGATTCCTATAATTTGTTAAAAGTGTCCCTTAAGGGCCTTCATTTGTCATACTGACAAGCATGTGTTGCCTTGTACTAAAACAGCTTGCTCAAATCTACCGTATTTATCCATTAAAATCAGAAACAATCTCCCTACTAAAACAGTTGAATACGTCAATTCAGCACAGTTTTAATAGCTTTAAATGAAATCAATGCAGAAGCAAAATAGTGTATACCCTGATAAAACTCTTCTTTCAGGATCAGTTTGATCTTGGTCTGCACTATTTACCTCAGTTTGTCAGGTTGCATGTTTGGGATAAGTACGGTGTACATTTTGGTCTTTGATGAACACAAGTGACTTTAATCACTTTAAGTTTTTAATTGTCAACAGAAGCAGTTACTCAACTTAGATACTTTGCCTGGTACAAAATGTAAGCTGCACATGTGAGGGATGTTGCATTGTCCATATGCCCAAACACATGACAATGCAATATCACTGTTGTTGCAATTTCACTTCAGTGATTAGTTCAATCATTACACCTCTATATCCAAAGGGATAAAATTCTCTGAAAAGCAAGATAATTAGCTTATTTCTTAATATAGGTTAGACTGCATTATGATAAGTCTTCATGAAATAGACTGCCCGGAGCGTCAGCGAAGCCAGTCTATTTCATGAGGACTTGTCATTGGCAGTCTAACCGATTTAAATTAGTTTCATTTTGGTGGCAATAATCCAGTCTTCACGAAAGAGGAAAAACTGAATAACCAACTCTGATTGGCCAATGCCACAGATTTCTCGAAAACTGTGGTTTAAACTGCTGCTGACAAATTCAACATAAAAAGTCCCATCAAAGCAAACAATAGATGTCTACCTTAAACCTTCACTCCATAAATATGCCTTTCTATGTCTTTGCAAACAAAGAAGACCCAGATCAGATGGCTCCTAGAGGATCAGGGTCTGCTCTGTTTGCTTATTGAATTATAACAGATCTGATTCGACAGTTTCTGCTTTGGCAAAATTTTCATGTGTTAATAATATTATGCCATTTTAAAAACAAGAGGGCCAGAATGGCCCTGACATCGCTCACCAGACAATCAGAGGAGAAGATTTTCAAAGTTTTCACATATGTTTCTATTGAAAACTTAACACCCCAGGGGCAGTGCCAATTTTGACCCCAGGGACACAATTTATATAACTTTTGTAGAGGACCAGAACATGATGCTGAAAGAATGTAGTGAAAGAATGGATAGAGCATAGACCACTGGAACTTGTATGAATTCTTTGGATGCTAGAGGCAGATTCTCCCACCACTAATGACCTATGCAAACAGTTTGGATCCAGATCAGGGCCCACATAATGTGGGGCCTGATCTGATATCCAAATTGTTTGTAAATGAGACTGAACTTCTGAAAAACTTAGAAAGAAAGTGTGTAGTGGGATTCTCCCACCACTAATGACCTATGCAAACTGTTTGGATCCAGATCAGGGCCAATATAATGTGGGGCCTGATCTGGTATCCAAACTGTTTGTCAATGAGTCTGAACTTCTGAAAAACTTAGAAAGAAATTGTGTAGTATGGATAACTTATGAATATGCTGCAGACAACCATTTAGCAGATGACAAAATTACCCAGCATGCAAAGAGTTAAGCTGAAATTCACAACAGATATGCTCTATATTGATATCTGGTAGCTTAATGCAGGGCATAGGTATGAAAAAAAAGCTTTAAGAGTGTTCTGCATATTAAGAACTATCCACAGTTTTCTCAATCTTAAATGAGAGTGTGTTATTTGTCTAAACACAATTTCTACTCTACTGATCAGGCTAAGGGTGATTATATAAGAACTGCACTGACTGGTCTGAGCTCTGCAGGCTGATATATTAAGGAGAAACCTTTAGGCTGTCATTTCTGACGTGAAGAAGACTGTACACACAGGGCAGGGCCAATTTTAACCCAAGAACTATGATACTTATAAAACCCATAAAGTTATGCTAAGTAAATCTATACACCAAATATCTAAGCTCTGGGACATGTAGTTTCTGACAAGAATACTTTTAAAGTTTTTCCTATGCATAACTAGTGATCCTATGGGCTGTTTAAGTTGTCAGCTTCAAAAAACTGGCAATCCCTGGGGTGGGACCAATTTTTACCCTAGGGGCATAATTTATATAACTTTTGTAGAAGCCCTGAAGTTGAAGCTATGTGCCAAATATGAAAGCTGAGGACCTTCTAGTTTTAGAGGAGATGATGTTCAAAGTTTTCACTATATGTTTCTATTGAAAAATGAAAACCCCTGGGGCAGGGCCAATTTTGACCCCAGGGGTATAATTTATATAACTTTTGTATAGGACCAACAGATGATGCTATGTGCCAAAGATGAAAGCTGAGAACCCTGTAGATTCAGAGGAGAAGATTTTTAAAGGTTCAAATTGTTGACGACTGACGACGGACGACGCACGACGCACGCCGACGGACATCAGGCAATCACAAAAGCTCACCCTGAGCACTTTGTGCTCTGGTGAGCTAAAAATTAATCCAATTGATATTCATGATGACATCATTTCTTACATGAATATTCATGGAGTAAATGGTTTATGTCATTTACTATCATTTTACTAGCAGTCATCATGTAGATTTCACATAATTATCACACTACATGTATTACTCGTAACTGTAACTAGGACATAATGTCATGTAGATAAAACTAGATTTCACACAAAAATATTGCACACTGTCAATTATTATTAGTAGATATGATTTGATTTCAAATATTACATACTTCCATTTATTATCAGTAGATATGATACAGATTTCAAATAATTCACAAACTGTTAACCCTTCGCTTGCTATTCACATCAATATACCTCCCTGTAAATAGCAAAGACCCAGATGAGACAGCTCCTGCAGGAGCTGTCTCATCTGGGTCTGCACTATTTACAAGTTGAGTGTGCAACCAGTGCCCTCCACAGCAGTGATTGCATAGTGAAATACTTGTACACAGTGAAGATATATGTAATTATACAATAGGGCACGGGTAAAGAAGGAGAAATGTATTTTAAAATTCAGCAAGCGAAGGGTTAATTATGATCTGTAGATATGATATATATGCCAAATACATGACTGTATTACATACTGTCAATTATTACCATAAGATATGCTGTAGATTACAAATATTACATACTGTCAATTATTACTAAGAAGATATGCTGTAGATTACAAATATTACATACTGTCAATTATTACTAGAAGATATTCTGTAGATTACAAATATTACATACTGTCAATTATTACTAGGAGATATGCTGTAGATTTCACATACCGGTATTACATACTGTCAATTATTACTATAAGATATGATTTAGATTTCTGACACATAGTATGTTCTAATTCTTCAAGCAAAAATTGTGCAGCTTTCATATTACAGCAGTTTCCATTCTTCAGTGTCATTTACCGTGGATATTTATGACCACGTAAATTTACGGTATTTAATCCGAGTCAAATTTTGGTCGACAGCATTTTGACATATTTCATTAGGAACAACTACCCATTAGTTTTGAAATATCCTACAATCCACACTGTCTCCTAATTTGTTTATGGCACACTGTTATGATGTTTCATGCATGGCCCTCCTTCTGTAAATTCAAACAAATTGCTTTAACTTTTCCCCTCATATAGATGACTTTTTGCACCTATGCAAACACAGTAGGCCCAGATCAGATATCTTTAGGAGCTGTCTGATCAAGGTATTCTCTTTTTGCTTATGGCATAATATAGGCATAATATAGGTCCAATTCTGTAAAAGCCAAATATTTCAATTTTAGTGTGTATTTAGAATTCAGTCCATGAATATTCATCTTAACCCTTTACTCCATAAATATGCCTTTCTATGCCTTTGCAGACCCAGATCAGATGGGTGAGAGGGGGTTTGAGTGAGATATAGTTTCCTGCAGCATTCAGTCATCAAGTCATAGCATTGGTTCAAAGTTGCTTCTAGGTACAGTAGCAGCAATGATATACCTGTACTCAATAGGCGTTTTACCCAGTTTACACAAAGAAGGGCAATATCAACTAAGTAAGGGTTGGGTCAAAACAATACTTACAGGTTCCTATGATAGTAACAATAATTACAAACTAATTTGGAACAAAACTGTAGCAGAAGACACCACTCAGAAAAAAACTTGTGTCATGGATGGACAAACAGAACTGACTGTGTCCATGGATGGACAAACTGACCTATTTCAAGTATACAGCTCACCGTCATTGGGATGTTGGGTGTTCACTAACTCTGTTATGTATATGTAAGTACAGTAAAACCTCTCTATAACGGCCAAAAAATTGTGTTAATTACTTGGTATTTAGGACAGGTGGCTGCTTAAAGCAAGGTGAAAATAACACAGAATGCTCCTATAGGAGCATTCTGTTTTACTTTCACCTTGCTTTAAGCAGCCACCTGCCTTTAACACAAAATACTTGATGTAATTTAGTGGTCTTTATAGAGAGGTTGTACTGTATGTGTGTGTGTGTGTTGGGGGGGGGGGGGGAGTTAAACTAACCTTTTTGTATTAGATCTGCAAGTATGGTGTTAATTGCTTTCATGCTCTATAACTACAAGAATGATTGTGACTTATTGTTTTTTGCTTTAGAACTACAAAGACAGTCATACTGGTATGTTATATGTTTGTCTAAGATCTCCAAGAATGGTTATAATCTGTTTGTAAACCTTACCTCTACAACTCTACAAGGATGAATGTAACATACCTATTTGCTTTAGATCTACCAATAGAGTTGTAGGTTATCTTTGAACCATGAGAATGATTTAACTCTTTCCCTCATGATTATCAATACAAAATTTCATTACTTCATGAATATTCATAATTTTTTAACAACTGCAAAAGGACTTTTTTTATCATGGCAAAACGTGTACACTCAGATCTATATTATGCCGTAAGCAAACAAAGTAAGATAAGGAGCACTCTATTTTGGATCTATCTACTCTGTTTACAAAGGCAAGAAAAGGCATATATATGAGGGAAAGGGTTAAACGTGTTTTAATGTGTTAGATCTATAAAAACATGTAGCTTCATGTCTGCATTAGCTCTATAGGGATGGTTACAACTCTTTTGCCATTGATCTGTGTAAATAACTTATTGCAATTGCAATATGGTTATGGCTTTGATCCTTACAGCTTGTTGTAACTTACATTTTTTCCCTCTATCCAGACCACTGGTAACCGGCGCATTTCCTTGCCCGCCTCACCTTCCACTATTGTGATCTGTTCTGTTCTGCGGTACTGGTGTTCCTCCCTCATCTGCTGTAGCTGATAGACGTTGAGGGCAGTCAGGGCCACTCCGATACATAGGATGATCAACACCATGCAGCTCAACTGCCCTGGACGCTTTATGCGGCGGCCTGGTTTTGTTTGAGGGAGCAATGATTTGTGTTCCTGGAAGTAAGACATAACTAATACAGAATCAATTGTCCTAAATCCAATGAAGTACAATAGATGGACCAGCCGAAAGTTGATTAAATGTGAACTGTAACACAAACAGCAGAATTTTTCCAATCCAAATTAAATAAAAAAAAAATTACACAAAAGAACTTCATCTTTTTAACCCTTTTTCTGTTGAGTATTCATCAAAAAAATATATAACATGATGAATATTTTAGCTGAATTTTTATAACATATGATTGTAGTATATGCTTTCAAATTGCTTTTAGTTGCAGCAGACACTATAGATGCAGCTCTATATAATTCTGTAAGTAAATTGAGCAGAACCTGATCAGACGGCTCCTACAGGAGCTGTATGATCTGGGTCTACTCTGTGTGTAAAGGCATGAAAGCATTTACAGTAAACTCCACCTAAACCGAACCATCAATTTAGTATAAACACCGTATTGGAGACAGGTGGCAGCTTTATATACATGTAGGGTGAAAGCCATGCTCTTCTAGAAGCTTTCTGCATGACTTTCACCCTGCAATAAGCAGCCACCTGTCTAAAAGTACTTAAATTCTTCTCAACTACCATTCCAGTTTAGAGGAGTCTTACTGTATATGAAGGAAACAATTAATTAAATCATATCATAATCTGTTTTTTTTCCCCAGAAAAATACAAAGTATATGTAATTGTATATCCCAACAATAAGTGCGCCAGTCCTGTTTTTCAGATGAGGATGAAGTGTAACTCACCATCTCATCAGGATTCAAACTGTCTCACACTTTGATTACGTTCTTGAGAACTGTAGTTGACGACAAGTTTTGTATATTTAACTCTCACTTAACCCTTATCCTGCCAGAACAAAATATTTGGCCAGCTCAAACTCTGATATGCTGTATTACTCACTAATCTCTGGTTCCTTAACCTATTCCTCCATTGCCTATTTTTAGATCCAATCACTTTGAATAAATCTACCGAAAAGGAGCATTAACTAGAGAAAATATATAGGAGCAAATGCTCTATTTATCACAATGGATTCAACAGGTGATTTTTACAGAGGCATAGAAAGGCGTATTTATGGAGGAAGGGGTTAAAGCGTTTAGGAAATTATTGTCTGAATGTCAAACAGTTTTGATCCTGATGAGAGGCCCAGTTACTCAGTGTCTCATCTGAATCTACACTGTTTGCAAAGGTGTGACCAAGTTGCGTTTGGCAGGACAAGGATTCAGGGATTAAGAAATTTATAAGAGAAAGAAGTAAACGGAAGTCAACATAAATCCAACAAATCATTTTTTTGTCATTTCCCATACATTTCTTTTGCAGTGCAGTTGGGTGATAAATTAACCCTTTGACTGTGAGAAATAATTTTAACTTGCACTTGCAAACAGTGTAGACCCAGATCAGAAGACTCCGAGTTGAGCCCTCTGATCAGTGTCTGCACTGTTTGGCGCTTAAACGGTTCAAGCAGATTTAATTCTTTCTTGCAGAATTAACTCTACGATTTAAAAATGACTGATCAGTCCACTTTGACCGATTCAGCAGTCAAAGCATAAAGGATCTATTTTTATATATATACACTATACAATGGAAGAGTTAATTATTGTAATACGTTATACTTACTAGTTAATGTATGTATATGTATGCAAAATGTTACCAATCAAAATACTTCATTACCATATTTTAGTTATTTTTACATTTAACCCTTCACTTGACCTAGACACTTTTACAAACAGAGTAGACCCAGATCAGACATCTGCAGGAGTCATCTGATTAGTGTCTACCCTGTTTGCATATAGATATTAACCCTATACTCCATAAGTACGCCTTTCTACGCCTTTGCAAACAGAGAAGACCAAGATCAGACGGCTCCTATAGAAGCCGTCTGATCAGGATCTGCTCTGTTTGTTAAATCTTTCCTCCATAAATATGCCTTAATTTCTACACCTCTGTAAAAATAACATATATTGAAACCATTGTGATAAATATCACAATGGTTTCAAATTACCAAATTCTAAAATTTTCCTTTTCTCTAGTTAATGCTCCTGCTTATAGATATGAACCCTATACTCCATAAGTACGCCTTTCTACACCTTTGCAAACAGAGAAGACCCAGATCAGACGGCTCCCATAGGATCTTCTCTGTTTGTTAATGATAATTAATATAATATAGATATATGATTCTACAGTATTTGTCATATGGTAAAGGATTCCTGTGCCCATGTGCTATTATAACAATAAATCTAATTAATATTCATATGTCATCATTTCTTACATGAATATTCATAGAGTAATGGGTTAGCCAGATTAAGCACTTTCGAACACACATATCCTGTGTGAAAAGAGCGCTATATAAATGTGGTATAATAATAATAATTATGCCATGACTAAACATTTATGCGCTCTTTATAAAAGATTCATCTAAATTTTATTTATGATGTCATTTTTTCTGACATGAATATTCATCAGGTAAAGCGTTAAGACAGCGTAATTTTGATCTGAATCAACACTAAGAGCTTATGTTGATTGAGTAGGAAAATTCTTATATAACCAGGGGTCCAGATAAGATGCGTAAATTTTAATGTTTTCAAAGAATTTCTCCTTTATTGCTCCACCAAATCTTATACTGTGACCTGACTCTCTAGAATTGTCTCTATCCACATCAGAAATAATGACACAATGAATATTTATTAGCTGATTTTTATAATAACATAATATATTCACTGGAAAATCATATTCAGATATTTGTTATGTCATAAGCAAACACAGAAGACCCTGATCAGATGGCTCCTACAGAAGTAATCTGATCTGGGTCTACTATGTTTGCAAATGTATGAAAAGGCATTTATATGAAAGAAAGGGTCGACTTAACCCAATCAGGTGGCGCTTTGAGGAGCCCTCTTATACAAATGTCAACACTGTTTGTCAGTGTGTCTTTCTATGCCTTTGCAAACACAGATGATCCAGATCAGACAGCTCCTGTAGGACCCATCTGAGCAGGGTATGCTCTGTTTGCTCATGGAATAGTATAAATCTGATTCTACAGTTTCTGCCTTGAGAAACATTTTCTGTGTTAATATGCGATTTTACAAATTAATCTAATTCAAAAGTATGCATGATGTCATTATTTCTTATGTATATGAATATGCATGGAGTAAAGGACTAAACTTTATAAATGAACAATTACATGTACTTACATGTTTAACCAATGGCATTGTGTCAAAAATGCTCCACTGCTGCCTATCATCAGATGCAAACTAAGTGCGGGACTGAAAGTGAACAAATACAGATATTCCAATTATACACCTCATCATGCTGAAAATAGCACGACTACTAAATCATCAGCCTTAACACTTTTCTCCATAAATACACCTTTCTACACCTCTGTACATAATAGTCACTTCTTGAAACCAATGTGATAAATAGAGCATTTGCTCCATAGGAGCAAAATAATGCTCTATTTATCACAATGTTTTCCATACTGCACAATTCTAAAATTTTCCTTTTCTGTAGTAAATCTTCCATTTCGGTAGACTCCTTCAAAGAGGTTGGGTCTAAAAATTGCCTATATTGGAGGAAAGGGTAAAATCTGTTGCAATTTTTCTTTACTTTGGATTAACTCCTTGCACGTTAAGTAATTTAATTTTTCGTCTGCACCAATTATTGTCATCTGCTTCAATTCTTAAAATAAAATTTCTCTCATTTCTCTGCAAAATTATGGTCAAAGTTTCAAACAGTTTGGATCCAGATGAGATATGTCGCATTATTCGGTATCTCATTTGGATACAAACTGTTTGTGGAGGTAATCAGGGTTTCACCGCTATGATATGCACAGCTTTTGAGAAATTTCCAACCCTTTACTCCATAAATACGCCTTTGCATGCAAACAGAGTAGACCCAGATCTACTCCTGTAGGAGCAGTCTGATCATCAGGGTCTGCTCATTTTGCTTATGGAATAACATAGATATGATTTAACAGTGTCTACTTTGCCAAAAATGTTGGTCTTAATATGCCATTTTAAAAACTAATCAAATTAATATTGATGATGTCATCATTTCTTACATGAATATTCATGGATTAAAGGGTTAACTGAATGTCAATCAGCTTTTAAACTAGACACAGACTACCTTGACATTTAATCTGGATCCAAACTGTTTGCAAGTGACAGGCAAGTCATACTTTTTATGATAAAGATGTAAGTTTAACCCTTTCCTTGTTCTATGTTTATTCCAAAGTTCGATACCTATACTGAATATTAATGTACAAAATAGTTATAATGACATAATAATGGAAGGTGGAACATTGTAGCTATATTAGAAGGTAAAGAAACAGATCTTTGGAATTCTGTAACCAAACAGAGCAGACCCTGACCAGATGGCTCCTATAGGATCTCAGGTCTACTCTGTTTGCAAATGCGTGAACAGTCATGTTTATTAGAAGGAAAGGGTTAAACCCATGAATTCTGACTTTTTTTAATTAATGCTTTGCTTCGTGAATATTCATGTAAGAAATATGACATCATGAATATCACTTAGAATGGCACATATGACCACAGGACATTTTGGTTACGACAGAAGCTGTAGAATCATACCAGTATATATAAGCAAACAGGAAAGACCCTGATCAGAAGGCTCCTGCAGCAGCCATCTAATATGGATCTACACTGTTTGCAAAGGCATTAACCCATTCCCTCATAGGCCATTTTTAGATCAAACCTCTTCGAATAAATCTACCGAAAATAAATAAAGCATTTAATTAATTGCTCCTATAGAAGCAAATTCTCCATTTATCACAATGGTTTCAAGAAGTGATTATGTATGGCTTATTTATGGAAAAAAGGGTTAAAAGGAATATCTATAGAGTAGAGGGTTCATAGAAGAATCCAGTCAGCAGGAAATGATCAGAGTTAAGAAATTCAAAATTACCTCAGCTGGGTCTACACTGTTTGCAAAAACCAGTTCCCAGCATCCAAAGGGATAATGAGGCCGTATCCTTCAGTCACAAAATTCATGTCAAGCATAAGAAAGGCATTCCTCAAGTGTTGTCTGTGTTGATGAGCTGTCATTGTAAATTGATATATGCGTGACAGAGTTGTGAACTTGTGAACATAATACGGAAGATCGTTTTTATTTTATTTTCAACCCTTTCCTTCATATAAGCATGTTTTCATGCACTGGCAAACCGAGTAGACCCAGATCAGACAGATCTGTTTGCTAATGGAATTTGATAGATCTATTCCTTTACTTTCTATAATGGCTACAATGTTCCACCTTCCATATTTTGTTGTAACTATTTTTTCCATAAATATTCAGTAGGTATTGAAATTTGGAATAAAGGTAGAACTGGGAAAGGGTTAACTCTTTGCACACTAGTGGTAAAACCATGATTATATATCGAGGGCTTGGTGCAAAACTATTGTAACTCCTTATTTTAAAAATCGAAGCAGACAAAAAATTACTCAGCGTGCAAAGAGTTAAAGTTTACAATACAATGATCAGTAAGGAATAAAGTTCAGTGGCAGTGGTTTGAGAGATACATGGGTTGATAATATTGATTTGTTTTCTCTAGATAATAGAACATTAACCCTTCGCTTGCTATTTGCGTCAATATACCTACCTGTAAATAGTGAAGACCCAGATGAGACAGCTCCTGAAGGAGCTGTCTCATCAGGGTCTGCACTATTTACAAGTTGATTGTGCAACCAGTGCACTCCACAGTAGTGATTGCACAGCAAAATACTTGAGAGTAACAAAACTGTAGCTCATTAACCCTTTCCATGTTTTATGTTTATTCCAAAGTTCTATACCTACTGAATTTTTAATGGACAAAATAGCAGGTGGAAAATTGTAGCCATTTTAGAAAGTAAATAAACAGATCTTTTAATTTCATTAGCAAACAGAGCAGGCCCAGATCAGACAGCTCTCCTATAGGAGCCGTCTGATCTGGGTCTGCTCTGTTTCCTATATGTAGCTTAACCCTTTACACCCTAAATATGCCTTTCTACACATTTGCAAACAGAGTCGATCCAGACCAGATGGCTCCTGTAGTCTGATCAGGGTCTGTTCTGTTTACTTGTGATATAATAAAGATATGATTCTTCAGTTTCTGTCAAGGCCAAACATTTTTTTGTCCATGTGCTATTATTTATAACAATTAATCTAAATCATATCCATGATGGCATAATTCCTTACATGGTCTGCTGCAATTTGTACTTAAAAGTTTAAACATTTTACTCGATGAATATTCATGTAAGAAATTATGAATTATGACATCATGAATATTCACCCGATTAATTCTTAAAATAGCACATGAACAAAGGAATTTTTGGGCAATGACAGAAACTAAAGAATCATTCTATATTATAATCATAAGTAAATGGAGCTAACCCTGACCAGACAGCTCCTGCAGGAGCCATCTGACCTTGGATAACTCTGTTTGCAAAATCATAGAAACATGTGTACAGTAAAAACCTCTCTATAACGACCACTAAATTGAGTTAATTAGTTGGTATAGGATTGTTCTGTTTTACTTTCACTTTGCTTTAAGCAGCCACCTGCCTTTAACAAAAAATACTTGATGTAATTTAGTGGTCGTTATAGAGAGGTTTTACTGTACTTATAGAGTATATTCATCAGATAAATGTTTTACAGTATAGTAAACCCCCTCTAAACCAGATGTTAAATTTAGCATACAAATATTTTTTTTATTTTTTATGACGTTCACCCTCCATTAAGCAACCACCTGCCTAAAAGTATCTAAATTCTTCTCTACCTAAAATTCCGGTTGAGAGGGGTTTTACTGTATCTAGCAAATTTAAGACTTTCATACAGAATGGACTATGTGTTAAGTATTTATGGGCTATTCAACTTTGAATATTCAGTATTCAAAGAGTGAAGTACATTCTTGCTGGTTTGATCCACAGGTGCCCTTCAAATGCTATGTCTCAACAACAACTCCATCACAAATACATTATTTTTTTAACCATATGTCATAAGTATCTAAAACATACCAAAAGATAGTTTTCTGACCCAACAGACACCCGTGCTCTATAATAATAAGTAAAAGGTATTCAACTCCGGCCGATATCAGTGTTACAAAATCGATGGGTTCATTCACTGTGATCGTCCTTGAAAGCTAATTTGACCACCGATTTCCATAAACTGTCTCATTTATCAAAGAAATCATCACTCTTGATGAGCAGTCTTCTATTTTTTCTCAGAATATAAACATGCTTTAATTTACTATGAGTCGCCAAAGTGACAAACAACCTCTCTAGGACACAGGTTGACTCTGAGGTTCGAAATAGGAATACGCTATAATTCAAGTCGAACCACCATATAACTGGTATATAAGGCATTGTCCCGGTCTGATAGCATGAATGGATATCGTGTATTCACAATTTCTTCAAATAATATTTTCTAAAAATCTCTACAAGCTAATGATATTGATATCAGCGAAAGTCACTACTTTCGGTTTGTAAGTCTTTACTTTCGGTTTAAAACCGAAAGAAGTGACTTTCACCAATATAAATATCAAGCTTGTAGAGCTTTTTAGAAGATTATTATTTGAAGAAATTGTGAAAAGATGGATTGCAACGGAAACCAACGGAACAGCGTTCGCCACTGACCGGAATCTGTCTTAAGATTCATATTTGCATACCGGAAATACTCATTCGATGTATATGTAGGTCAACAACCAGTGTCAGTCATTGTTACATGTGATAACAACCTAATTAATATTCAAAGCGTTGTTCCAGAATAGAATCGGTGTCATTCGGAACTTGGCCGAAGATGTCCACTGATTTCTGTACAAAATCCAAGTTTCTAAAAAGGAGGCTCATTTTACAGATTTAGCAATATTCGGATAGCGATAATATTTAGCTGAACAAATAATTATATCCTGTCAGAAAATGGGTTGTAAGCATTATTTTCACTATATGTATAGGTGTACAACTTCTGGTGTTGATTAATACGAAAAATGCGCATAATAAATCTTTAAAATGCCTTTTCCCAAAATTGCCAGAAAAAGGCCTGGTATTTATTGAGTAAAGGGTTAAGCAGTCTATATTTAAACATGCATAAATATAACTACATTCAGCTGTTCTGAGGTTAAAATGTCATCACATTTGCATCTGTATATACACATGTACATGTATTTGTAACTGTCAACCTGTGAATACTGATGAAAGAATACTTTATACACTTAACAATAGACAAAAACCTTCGCGGTTCATCTTTATCACCTCTATGTCATTAGCCAATTCTCAATGAAGCGTTTATTTCAATATCTTTTGTAACAGCGAGGCTGTTAGGTATATCAAGAAAGCTAGATCTTTGGCAACATAGTTTATGTGCTGAAAGATGTTGCTAAGTTAAACAATGGGTGAAAAGAAAATCATTGCCAGACTGGATTTGCTTTTACCCTTTCCTTCATATAAACACTTTTCCAAGCCTTTGCAAACAGAGTAGTTCCAGATTAGATGGCTTATGAAAATATACTAGATCTGACTCTACATTTTCTACCAATACCAAACAATCCTGTGAACATTGTGCTATTATAAAAATTCAGCTAATTAACATTCACAATGTCTATATTTCTTAGAACAAGGAACTTTAGGGTTAACACAAGTTTATTTCCCAGACCAAATCTTGGGTTGAGATTTCTCATACGGGAAAGTAATATAACAGAGGCTAATAGTTATATCAGTACAAGTCTATACCATCTAGCTCTTAGGCACCATGGTTTAACCCTTTCCCTGTTCTGTATTTAGGCCAAATTTCAATACCTACTGAATATTCATTAAGAAATTAGTTATAAAGAAATATGGAATGTGGAACATTGTAGACATTTTAGAAAGTAAAGACACGGATCTATCAAATTATTTTAGCAAACAGAGCAGACCCTGATCAGATGGATCCTCTAGGAGCCATTTGATCTGGGTCTTCTCTGTTTGCAAAATGCGTGAAAACACGTTCATATGAAGGAAAGGGTTAAGCTGTTGCTAATTTGAGCAGCAGATTTCAGTACTGATCAGATGGGTGACTGCCAGGATTTAATTACCAGAGAAGCATGCTACACTTTGCTATTATGCTTTCCCTGTTCAATACTCATGTAAGAAATCATGACATCATGAATATTTATTAGCTGTATCTATATAATGTAAATCTTTCAAAGAAACCTTTTGCTTTGACAAAAAGTGTAGAATTAGATCTATATCATGTCAAAAACAAACAGAGCAGACCCCGATCAGACGGTTCCTATAGGATCTGGGTCTACTCTGTTTGCAAATACATGTACGTGAAAATGCATTTACATGTACATAAAGGAAAGAATTAAACCTAGGGGTGATTAGTGAGGCCTAAATGACTATTGCAATAGTATTGCGATAGTCAAAATATTATTACGATACTATTGCAACAGTTCAGAAACTATTGCAATACAGCTATCACGATAGTTTTCTTCACAAACTTTAAAAGAGAATGGTAGTGAATCAAAATGACTAGATCAACATTTAAAGATCTCATTGCCTCCATAAATTATAATTATAAAAACAGCATACGAAGCAACATAAATACATATGCATGTCATTTAACCCTTTAAATGAAACATGTATAAACAAACATGTTTTCATATATTTGCAAACAGGGTAGACTCAAATTAGAAACATATGTTTAAATTTCATATGATCAATAAGACTAGAAGTGTCCTCGCTGTACTCAAGAAAACTATCAGAACTATTGATTGTTGAATTAACTATTGGTGATAGTTCTTGATAGTCAGAATTACTAACGAGCTATTGCTATATTGGAAGCTCAGCTATTGCAGTATATTGATAGTTCGACCTATTGTTACTATTATACCTCTAATTAAACCCTTCATAGGTTTAATTTTCACAGGGAAATACTAGTAGAATCTAGTATGGGATTAGTCTTTAATGATGGAGTCCATTTAGTATGACAAAATTAAGGTATAGGGCAGTTTGCAAAGTGAATTTTCTCCACTAGGGGTCGTCTTATCTGGGTCTACACTGTTTTCAAATGTCAGTACACTCATTTTTCGCATTCATAGGGTTAAAATACATGATCAGAATGTCAAAAAGAATTTGGATCCATGGGACAATGAGTTACTCTGCTTCTCATGATTATTTTCTCCACTAGGGGTCCTCTAATCTGTCCACTGTCTGCAAATGTCAGTGCACTCATATTCCACATTCATAAAGTTAACCCTTTTCTCCATAAATACGCCTTTCTACGCCTCTATTAACCCTTTCCCTGTTCTATGTTTATTTCAAATTTCAATACCTATTGAATATTCATGGACAAAATAGCTATAAAGAAATATGGAAGGTGGAACATTGTAGACATTTTAGAAGGCAAAGAAACAGATTTATCAAAATATATTAGCAAACAGAGCAGACCCTAATCAGACGGCTCCTCTGTTTGCAAATGCGTGAAACATGTTTGTATAAGGGAAACGGTTAAAGTCCCTTTTTGAAACCACTGTAGTAAATAGAGCATTTGCTCCATAGGAGCATGCAAATGCTCTTTTTATCACAGTGGTTTCAATATTACATAATTCTAAAATGTTCCTTTTCTTTCAGTAGATTTACTCAAATAGGTGGGATCTAAAATAGCCTATGGAGGAAAGGGTTAAAATATATGTTCAGAATGTCAATTTGGATCCTGATGAGACACTGGTTTACTCTGCTTCTCGTGTTTAATTAAACTGTAATTTGCAAAGGTAAATCACAAGCAATGTTGTGCCTAGCTATAGGGTGTCTACTGGAACCATCTGACCTGGGTCTACTCTGTTTGCATGTACATATAACGGGTTTATATGAGGGAAATTTTAAGGGTTAAAAACACAAAGACCTGCCAATTGACTTATAATGGGAAAGGGACCTCAAAGGTTTTAATATTATTGAGTTCTGTTTCTTTTAACCCTTTGGATACAGCAAACAAGTGTACTGGCATTTGCAAATAGGGCAGACCCAGATCAGGGGACTCCTAAAGGAGTCCTCTGATCAGGGTCTGCACTGTTTGTCATTTAAAACCCTGTAACAGTTACGTCAGTGTGCCACTCTACTTTGAATATTCAGCATTCAAAGATTCAGCCCTTTCCCTGTTTTACATGTATTTAACCCTTTCCCTCATATAGACGTGTTTTCACGCATTTGCAAACAGAGAAGACCCAGATCAGACGGCTCCTATAGGAGCCGTCTGATCAGGGTCTGCTCTGTTTGCTAACGGAATTTAATAGATCGGTTTTTTTAGTTTCCAAAATGGCAACAATGCTGCATCTTCAATATTTCGTTCTAACTATTTTGTCTATGAATATGCAGTAGGTATTAAAATTTGGCCGAAATACAGAACAGGGAAAGGGTTAAGATTTGTTCAACACATGAATATTCATGGAGACAATCAATAAAATGGAACCGTACGGAAAAGGAAATTGTTTAATGTTGCAGAAACTGCATTATCAGACTATAAATTTCCATAAGCAAACAGAGCAGATTTTGATCAGGAGCTGTCTGATCTGGGACTACTCTGTTTGCAAAAAGGCATGAAAAGGTGTGTCTATGTGAAGAAAAGTGATAATTACTTAAATGAATATTGGTACTGCCAATATCAATTTCTGAAGTAGAAAAAGACTGAACAGTGTACTATAAATACAAACAAAAATTACAAGTACTGGCATATAATCTATACATGTATATTAGTTTTTTTCTTTAAAATTGTCTTAAATTATGTCACCAATCACTATGAGTACTTTGACACTTGGCCAATAAAGAGAATATAAGATAACATTTGAAATTATGTTAACCCTTTCCCTCATATAAACATGTTTTCATGCATTTGCAAACAGAGTAGACCCAGATCAGACAGCTCCAATAGGAGCCATCTAATCAGGGTCTGCCCTGTTTGCTAATGAAATTTGATAGATCTCACTGATCTGTTTCTTTACTTTCTATAGTTGCTACAATGTTACACCTTCCATATTTCATTATAACTATTTTGTCCATGAATATTCTGTAGGTATTGAAACTTGTAATAAACAAGGAAATGGTTAAATAAGAAATGACAGAATTTTTCTGGCAGGTTAACTCTTTGCATGCTAGTGGCGGATGCTCCTTTATGACCTATGCAAATAGTTTGGATCCAGATGTGGCCCTACAAAACATGGCGCTTGATCTGAAATCCAAACTGTTTGTCACTCAGGCTCCACTCCACTTCTGCAAACAAAATATTAGAAGAAAAATGTTTTGAAAATGTTGCTGACGACATCTGAGCAGCAGCCATCAATTGAGCAGACAACAAAACTAAATAACTAATCACTAAGGTCGATGCATACCCCACCAAGGCAGTCTTGATTGCAAATCCAAGGGCTAATAACTCCTGTATGTTAGATACTGAAAAACTGTATGTGATGCACATCTACGCTTCACAGATATCATGTGTATCAACTTTCACTGAATTATGTTGAAAACTGTAGAAGTTCAACCCCGCAAACTTTATTGGCTAGCAACACATTATATGAGACAAGTCCAGGGGCAGATAACTCAGGACTGTATGTATTTTTAATACTTATAATTCAAGGAAAGATAATTCTAAAATGCCTGGCACTAAACAAATGAAAAGTGTGTCTTATACATCTACTATTCGTGTTTATAATCCATGTAAAATATACATGAATAACTTTCAAATTCAAGGATGAGGTTGTGACACCAACTTGTACCAATAAAACACCCAAATGACAAAAAATAACCAAAGTTCAAGGGGAGGTAATTATGCAATGCCTGAAAATTGCACATCTACTAATAATGGTTAATATGTACGCATGTACGGCAAAAACCAATTCAAAATCTTTCAAACTGAAGGAGTAGTTTGGGACATTAACAAACTCATGTTTCAAGCCAAAAAGTTCAAGGAGAGATAATTCTGAAAAGCTCCGCCCAGAGCACATGAAAATTGTGTCTTGAACACCTACTATTTATGGTTATTATGTGTGCCAAATATAAATTCAATAATTTTCGAACTGAAGGAAAAGTTTGCTACACCAACTATACCCATGGCCGACTGACCGATTGCCTGCCTATCCACTAAGTGATTCCCAAATTACAAAATTAGTATTGTCAACTTTTGAGCTATACAATTTACTATGGGTGCAGAAGTGCAAGAGCTTAGTCTGTTCATAAGATTTCATGATTATCCAGGCCTTGGAGTATCCCTCATAAAACCCCTTTTCACACATTTGCAAACAGAGTAGACCCAGATCAGACAGCTCCTGTAGGAGCCGTCTGATCTGGGTCTCCTCTAGCAGCTGTTTGCCATTGGAATTTGATAGACCTGTTTCTTTACTTTCTAAAATGGCTTCAATGTTCGACCTACCTTGTTTCATTATAATTATTTTGTCCATGAGTTTCATAAATATTTTGTATGCAATAACAGAAGCGTTTTTCTTTCACCCATAAATTTGCAGTGTGGGACTGGATCAGACTCTAAGGGTTTTAGTGTCTGATCTGGCCCTTTATTGTAAACATAATCCTCATTGCCCGAGTCTCTTATTATTTGTCTGGGGCAGAAGAGCGCTTTCGCACATTGTAACTGAATTGTTACTTTGTTTAATGTTTGGTACTTTGTATGAGATTGTTTTAATTGAGGGACTCAATGAAGATTAGTTACCCTTGTTAAATAATGTCGTTCATTTCATTAAATGTTCATTTATAGTAGACGCTGTTCAAGTTTCTTGTCTAAATCTAGGGAATGTATGTAGGTTTATAACTCACAATGTTGGAAGTCGTCTAGCAATGTTTTTGTTTTTATTTGCATATGTTAGATACTGTTGTTATTGTTTCTAAAGCAATTTTTAAACCAGTTCAATGCCACACAATAATCACATTAGATTATTTACTAAATTTACTTCTCTGCCTAATTCTATGCCTGAATAAATATACAATTTCTTTGTAAAGGTTACATAGGGTACATGGTTTGATATTTTTAATCTTTTGCATCAATGATTTGAAACTTACTTTTTTTTCAAAGTTAACATGTTAATAGCACAACCTTTGATTAATATTAATGATAATTACATCATCAAAACAAAAGTATAAATGTACATGTATATAGGCACAGGGCGCAAACGGAACGGATCCAATTAGGAAACTTTCCAATGAGGTTTCTGGCTTGGTTCAGTTCTATTTGTTGCTGTAGTTTGTATAATTATGCTGATTTCATTTTGCATTATTGAAATGGTTTAATAGCGTAACTACTGTACTTGACACATTGTTTAATAATATGTTCCGTGATTGATATTTTTGCTCATAAATGTATGAAATGTACCGATTCAGAGGGCCTCGGGGTAGATTAGCCATTTGGCTAACCGAGCTACCCTTATTGATTAAGGTATTTTATTCATTCATTCATTTAGATTAATTGAGTTACTCTGAAAGCCCTTCATTCATTCATTCAATCCGTCATAAACCTTCTGCATACAGTTTCGACCCCATTCATTCATTCATGCTTGCAAACAGAGCATACCCAGATCAGAAAGCTCCTACAGGAGCCATCTGTTCAAGGTCTGTTCTGTTTGCTTATCATATGGTATAATATAGATCCGATTCTGCATTTTCTGCCTGAACCAAAATGTCCTATGTTCATATGTCCTTATCAAGACATCTAATTGATATTCATGTCACTGTTTCTTACACAAATCTGCAAACAGTGAGTTTCGATCCAGACGAGACGTTGAGTAACTCAAAGTCTCATCAGGTTCAATTAGTTTACACATAACTGAATTTTTCAAAATTTGAAGCAGAGGTCATTTTAGTTTAATTAACTAGTACTGAGCAAAAATATTTTCTCGTATTTATAATGACAGCGTGGGTAAATGACGTCACAAATATGTGATTTTAATAGCGCATGCATTCATCCACCTGAATCGGGGTCAGATGTCATTTATGCATTTCATTTTTTATGTGCAACACTTTATATATTATAGCTTTATATTAACTATTTGGATGCTAGTGGCAAATCAAATCTATGATAACAGATTGGATCCAGATTAGACGCCATGTTACTCGGAGTTTTATCAGGATCCAAATGCGTGTCCATAAAGAATAAATCTACAAATTGAAGCAGACAACATTTATTAATTATCCAGACGCAACATTACTGAATTTCTGAACATTGATTTCTTGTGTATATAGATCTGTGTTTTACTGTTTTGTATTTTGTATGAAATGCTTGTTTTGAGGGCCTCAAGGTAGATTAGTCATTATGACTAATTGAGCTACCCTCATTAAATAAAATCTTTCATTCATTCATTCAATATGCACAGTATACATATGTATTGAAATTTGAAATAAACATAGAACAGGGAAGTGGTTAATCCATAATTATACCTTTCTATATCTTTTGTTTCAAAACAGTCATGAGAGTTGCAGTGAAGACCATCCAAAGAGACTCACTGTCATGCTTAACCCTTTCCTTCATGAATATAAATGCATTTTCACGCATTTGCAAACAGAGTAGACCCAGATCAGATGGCTCTTATAGGAGCCGTCTGATCAGGGTCTGCTCTGTTTGCTAATGGAATTTGAAATATCTGTTTCTTTACTTTCTTAAATGGCTGACAATGTTCCACTTTCTATATTTCATTATAACTACTTTGTCCATTAATATTCATTACGCATTAAAATTTGGAATAAACATAGAACAGGGAAAGGTTTATCTCTTCAAATACTGTAAACAAGTTTACTGGCATACATTTTGCATTCAGTGTGACTTAAATTAGAGGGCTCCTAGCTACTGTTTATCTTTCAAATCATTTAGTCAGAAGTTTACTTTACTGTTAACCGTTTCCTCTGGGTCTGCTCTGTTTACTTATTGAGTTTATAGATATGATTATGCGGTTTCCACAACAGTGAAAAAGTCTCTTCTTCCATTTTCCATTTTATTTATTATGTCCATGAATATTTATGATGTGAAGAAATCCTGAATAAATATTGAAAAGGGAAAGGGCTATACAATGATTTCACTTAACCCATTATGACATACATGTATTTAATTCATATAATTACAATGAAACAAAATAAGATAATTCCAATTTGTACACATAATATTTGTTTGTGTTAACCTGTTGCTCCATAAATATTCCTATCTATGCTTTGCAAACAATAGACAGCTCCTATAGCAGCCTTTTGATTAGGGTCTGCTCGGTTTGTTTATAGAATACAAATATTCTAGTTTCTGCCATGGTCAAAATTCCTTGTGTTCATGTCACAGGTGCCAAACATGTGACCATTTCATAAATACTGCTGAAAAACATCTTCAAATTTAAAATTTTGGTTTTTTAACTGTCAAATTATGATGTCTAAACATATTTGACAATGTTTATCAGTAGTATTTATGAAATGGTCACTCGTCTGGCACCTGTTAATCATGTGCCATCATACAAATTAACCTACGGTAATTAATATTCATCATATTATATAATTATTTCTTTCATGAATATTCACGGAGTAAAGGGTTAAAGAAATTTGATAGGTTATTATTATTAGCCTTAACCTGTGTTGTCAGCATTCGCAAATTTTAGCAATAACATTTGCTCTATTAATAGTCAATAACATGACACTTGAATTGCATGTGCATCATGCATGCATTGTTCAATATACCCTGTGTGCTATTTGGGGATTTTGTTTTACTTGTTTATGATTGGCATGTTTGATTCTGGCATGTTAACAGAAGATGTTGAAAGGCATTTTGGCAGTTATAATTAAGCGATATGATTTCAAACATCATGATGACTTGCCATGTCATGGATGTCTGCGTGTTACATGTACAATGGGTGGTGATGTCTGCGTGTTACATGTACAATGGGTGGTGATGTCTGTGTGTTACATGTACAATGGGTGGTGATGTCTGCGTGTTACATGTACAATGGGTGGTGATGTCTGCATGTTACATGTACAATGGGTGGTGATGTCTGCGTGTTACATGTACAATGGGTGGTGATGTCTGCGTGTTACATGTACAATGGGTGGTGATGTCTGCGTGTTACATGTACAATGGGTGGTGAAGACCGCTATATCAGACACATATTTGCGCAATTGATTTCAGCCACTGCTGTTAAAACACATGGGCTTCATAATAACTGAATCAGTGGGCAAACTGCATGTGCGTAATTTAAAATCTGCAGGAGAGCAGTAACTTTACATCATGATGTCGCTGTTACCTATTACATGTATACATCTTACAGGCAAAAGTGATCTTGTTCTGAATGTTCATTTAGTTATACTGTGGATTTTAAACAGTTTATTCTGTTCAAATTGCATAGTTTTATACATATAATATTAATATGAAAAGAGTCTATTATTCCTGATTAGGTCAGTGAGAAGGTCATACCAAATCCATTGATAGCGATCAGCATTGTAAGGTGATATAGATAAAAGGGTTAACCCTTTCCCCATTCTATATTTATTTCAAATTTCAATACATACTGAATATTCACAGACTAAATAGTTATAATTAAATATGGAAGGTGGAACATTGCAGCAATTTTAAAAAGTATAAAAACACAGATCGATCTTTCAAATTCAATCAACAAACTGAGCAGACCCTGATTAGAGGCTCCTATAGGAGCCATCTGATCTGGATCTACTCTGTTTGCAAATGGGTGAAAACATATTTACAAGAAGGAGAGGATTAAGCTTGAAGAATTACGATCATTTCGTCAAAATGCTAGTTTGTCAAAAAGGCGATATATAGTTTTGATGAAATTTAAGATGTTTCATCAAAATGGATATAGTATCTGATATATATAAATAGTAATTCAATAAATCTGTTAAACGTACATGTTATTCTGGTGGATTAAGAAACTGGTAAACCGGAAAAATTAACTGATCCCCAATTATATGAGTAATTCTCGAACAACATATTTTTTCGTATGCTGAACTATTGCGTTTGGAAATGATAGGACAGACTCAGATCGATCTATGCTGTATTCAGTGAAAAGAATCCTGTTGAAATCTATACCAAATATTAAGTAAACTAGAGGTTTTTGTCAAAAAAACGGATGTCTCCCCTCTAATAAAAACAATATGTAAAGGGAAATCACTAAACATGTTATGGTCTTGATGAATGATACTTCCCCTCATTATGCGTTTTCCATACTACATTTTTCAAGAAGAAAATGATAACAGCTAATAACTCCAAAAATACTGATACCAGATTTATGGCCCTTGTGCATGACACTTACTTTCATCATGCTCTTTCCAAAAATAAAATGTCATTCCAATAGCATCAGTCGAACAGGAGTTATTGATCGGCCAAAAAATGTAACAAAGGGCAATAACTCCAAAAGAATTGAAGCCAGAATTATGGCCCTTGTTCATGACACTTTCTCTCATCATGCTCTTTCCATGTATGAAATTTCAATACGATGGCAAGAGCCATGTAGGAGTTATCGTCCGGACAAGAAAGAATTAAACAAATGTACATGGGGCAATAACTCTAAATTTATTGAAGCTCGAGTTAAGGATCTTATGCATGACACTTTCTCTTATTATGATCGTTCCATGTATGAAGTTTCACTCCAATGGCATGTGTCACATAGGAGTAATCATCTGGACAAAAAGTTGTGATTTTTTTTTTACAAGGGCAATAACTCCAATATTAGTGAAGCCAGAGTTATGGACCTTATGCATGACACTTCCTCTCGTTATGATCTTTCCATATATGAAGTTTCAATCCAATGGCATAAGCCATATAGAAGTTATCGTCCGGACAAAAAAGTGTGATTTTTTTTACACAGGGCAATAACTCCAATATTAGTGAAGTCAGAGTTATGGACCTTGTGCATGACACTTCCTCTTGTTATGATCTTTCCATATATGAAGTTTCAATCCAATGGCATGAGCCATATAGAAGTTATCGTCCGGACAAAAAAGTGTGATTTTTTTTACAAAGGGCAATAACTCCTATATTAGTGAAGCCAGAGTTATTTTCCTTCTGCATGACACTTCCTCTCGTTATGATCTTTCCATATATGAAGTTTCAATCCAATGGCATCAGGCATATTGAAGTTATTGTCCGGACAAAAAATTATGATATTTTTTACAAAGGGCAATAACTCCAATATTAGTGAAGCCAGAGTTATGGACCTTGTGCATGACACTTCCTCTCATTATGCTCTTTCCATATATGAAGTTTCAATCAACTGGCATCAGGCATATTGAAGTTATTGTCCGGACAAAAAATTATGATACTTTTTACAAAGGGCAATAACTCCAATATTAGTGAAGCCAGAGTTATGGACCTTGTGCATGACACTTCCTCTCGTCATGATCTTTCCATATATGAAGTTTCAATCCAATGGCATGAGCCATATAGGAGTTATCGTCCGGACAAAAAAGTGTGATTTTTTTTTACAAAGGGCAATAACTCCAATATTAGTAAAGCCAGAGTTATGGACCTTGTGCATGACACTTCCTCTCATTATGCTCTTTCTATATATGAAGTTTCAATCAACTGGCATCAGGCATATTGAAGTTATCGTCCGGACAAAAAGTGTGACAGACAGACGGACAGACAGACAGACGGACAGACGGACAGACAGACAGACAACTCTCACAAAAACAATATGTCTCCCCCATATAAATATGGGGGGAGACATAATAATACTAATAGTAATTCAATACTTTTGTAAATGTATGTTATGTCGATGAATAAAAAATCATCGTTAATTTGAGACTGATTAATTAGCACTTAAAATTTATGAAGATTAATCTTGATCCCAATCGTGATTAAAATGTTAAATGTTTTATCAAGCAAGAAATAAATATTCTATTAGAATGCAAAAATTACACGTATTAGTTAAATTGCTTTTTCACATCTACAAACTAATAAGCCACACGGGTTCGGCGGCACGAAGATGTTAAGTTTATCAACACTTTAAGTTTATTGTGTAATTTATGTTAATCCCCCTTCCTAATCAATCAGCACTGCTTGTGAAACTGATGCGTGATCACTTTAATGTGTCCTTTTGGGCATATTAATATACTTCAATTAGGGCAACTATGCAGAAAAGTGATAAATGTCGTCTTCTGCATGTATACAAAATGTGTGGATTGGAGAGATGCATTAGCCCTCTGTTTGCTATGTAATTATCTGCAGCAAAATTTGTCTGTGTTGATTTTTATGCATTTTATTTCATCATAAAATAGCATCCGAGTGTCAAACAGTATATGAAGATTTTATCTGGATCCAAACTATTTGCAACAGTAATCACGCTTTAAAAATGGCTTACCTTCTGCTTGCCATCTGCTTGCTAATTCATTGTCGCCATCTTCAATATTTCTCTGAGTTAATTATCGTGATGGACCATCTATATGTAAGTATCAAACAGTTCTGATCCAGATCTCATATATATCTGGATCTAAACTATTTGAAACAGTGATCACAAATTCCCCATAGAGTGCAAAAGGTAAATATGTTATTGTATCTGTCTTCAATATTTCTGAGTTGTTAATTAATCATTAAAAAGCATCAAAGTTTCATACAGTACTGATCCAAACTATTTGAAACAGTAATCACAAATTCGCTCATACTATGAGTCATAGCATGCAGAAGGTTGATAGTCATCTGGGTCCAAACTATTCATGGTCATTTCGTCAAACTGCCAGTTTGTCAAAAGGCGATATATGAATTAATTCTCTATATAATCCTTTTTGACGAAACAACAACCCCTGTTGTACTATAAAACGAAACGAAACGACCTTCACCCAGCTTGAATCCTTTTATAACGGCTTCAAGACAAATGTCTACATTAAGTATTAACGTTACTGTTGGTGAATGTTAACCATTTCCCTCATACAAACGCCCAGATCAGGTGGCTGTTTCATCAGGGTCTGCTCTGTTTGCTTTTGAAATGATATAGATCTGATTTAACAGTTTTTATCAAAGCAAAAAAATTCCCTTGAAAAGTTTACATTAATATAAAAATTGAGTTAATAAATATGCATGTTGTCATTATTTCTATGACTACTGAACAAGGAAAGGGGTTGAACCAAGATAGGTCCCTGTCAAAAACACTAATTTCTAATTCTTTCTTTATTCCACACCGTATAAGACTATATTTCGTAACAATTGCCCATAATTTGCATTTTTCAAAGCAGTGGTTTATAATTAAAATAATAACACACGACTCTTACCTGTGAACGTCGTTGCGTGTACTGAATTAAGACAGCATTTTGTTACGGGTAATGCGTTCACATCCTGCTTTGATGTTTATCACGGAAGTAATATCCGTGCATGTCTGCTGGTTCCCATTTATAAGGTTAAATCGGTTCCGGGTTCATTCGGTATGACTAAACCTGGGACAAAACCGTACTTTATGTTCTGTTTTTCCGGCATGTAGTTTTTTCTTTATTTAACCCTTTCCCTCATATAGACGTATTTTGACGCATTTGCAAACAGAGTAGACCCAGATCAGACGGCTCCTAGAGGAGCCATCTGATCAGGGTCTACTCCGTTTGCTAATAGAATTTGAAAGATCTGTCTTTCGAAGGATCACCCATTTTCAGATTATATTTACTTTCTAAAATGTCTACAATGTTCCACCTTCCATATTTCTTTGAAGTACTTTTGTTAATGAATATTCAGTTGATATTGAAATTTGGAATAAACATAGAACAGGGAAAGGGTTAACATACAGTTTTTCTTATAAATTATATAATCATTTCCCATTCAATTCACTTTTTACAGAGAAAGCTTCGGAAATAAAAAAATTATATGTACATTTAATCAATAAATTGACAACATATTTAAAAACTGAAAATTAATTTACTGCTAATTTACTTGAACTTTATACCAGTAGTGAAAATTGAAATCAGTTGCTTTAATTAGCACTGTGGTTATATAGATTATGCATTTTTGTATGCTGAGAAGGAAATTTAAATATGTTTACTTGAAAGCTATTACAAATGCAATTAACACAGCGTTAGAAAGTATTACTATAGTACTATATGTATACATACTGCTGTAACCCTCTCCAGTGTAAAGTTATTACCAAATAACCAATTTGTTTAACCCTTTCCTCCATAAATACGCCTCTGTAAATATCACCTATTGAAACCATTGTGATAAATAGAGCATTTGCTCCTATAGGAGCAAATGCTCCATTTATCACAATGGTTTCAAACTACAAAATTCTAAAATTGTCATTTTCTCTAGTTAATGCTCCTTTTTGGTACATTTGTTCTAAGAGGTTGGATCTAAAAATAGCCTATGAGGGAATGGGTTAATATTTGTCAACACATGTGTCTACTTGAAGGCCATTAGCAAGGTAGATTAGGTATTTTTAATTGTGTTACTCCAATGAAATAATGCTTTTATTTATCATTACTATTATTATTATAACTGCTATTCTTACTATTGTCAACCATATTTGCTTATTTGTTATGTATTATTGTATACCCATGTATGTCACCATCGGTCATTGACCCAATACAATGGAAGTTAATGAAGAAAACAAACAAAGAAAACCAAAATTATAACACTGTTTATTTGATTGTGAAGACACTTTTTTGATGGCCTAGCTGTTATGCATCAGCAAAAGAATCTAGTACATATAGGTATGAATTGCTACACTTGCACCATCTTTGACTCAGTTTGATCATATCATAAAATGCAAAAAACATGTACATGTAAATACATTTCATAACATTCATCAAGCATCAATCTAATCTACATCTAAAATTGCTATTCGTTACCTAAGAAAAAGAAACTGAATTCCAATGGCAACAATGTCCATATGTGTCCTCATAATTTCAGGATTTCATTGGCCGTCTACATTCAGTTTGGTGAATACAGCACAGTTGGTGGCTAACTGAATATAACAGCTATTTCATGTATTAGATTACACCTCTTGTCAAACCACCGTTTTAACCCTTTACCTGTTGAACATTCATGTAGCCTATGTACCTGATTGGCTTACTTTTAACCCTTTACTCCATAACTACGCCTTTCTACGCCTTTGCAAGCAGAGTAGATACAGATCAGACGACTCCTACCTAAAGGGAACCGTCTGAACAGGGTCTGCTCTGTTTGCTTATGATATAATATAGATATAATTCTACAGTTTCTGCCTTGGCTAAAACTTCACGTTTCCATGAACTATTATAACAAATTAATCTAATTAATTCATGGAGGAAAGGGTTAAGAAACTATTGGTTGAGAAACAAACAGGACCCTGATCAGACATCGAGCTACTCCATCCCTGATTTGGATGCAAGCTGTTTGCATATGCAAGTCATGCTATGATAATGAAGCAAGAGAAGGGTTAACCCTTTACTCCATAATTATGCCTTTCTATGCCTTTGCAAACAGAGCAGACCCAAATCAGACGGCTCCTATAGGAGCCATCTGATCCGGGTCTGCTCTGTTTGCTTATGATTTTATATACATTGTAGATATGATTCTAAAGTTTCTGCCTTGGGTATATTTTTCAGTGCCCATGTGCTACTATAACAATTAATCTAATTAATATTCATGATGTCATTATTTCTTATATGAATATTCATGGAGAAAAGGGTTAATTAACCCTTTACCTGATGAATATTCATGTCAGAAATAGTGTAATGACTACGTATATTAATCAGCTGTTTTTAAGGCTGGCAATATGAACAAAGGAATGAAAGAAACTGTAGAATCATATATCATAAGCAAACAGAGCAGACTCTGATCAGACAGCTCCTACAGGAGCTGCCTGATCTGGATCAACCCTGTTTGCAAAGGCAAAAGAGGGGGGGGAGGTCTCTATCAGGTACAGGGCTAAAGTACAATGGTATCAACTGCTAGCTTCCATCTTATACAACAGTTACTGCTAGTTTCCATCTTATACTTTGACTCCTCCAAGCAGTTTAGTTCAGCTGTTCCTTCGCCAGTAACAATATGGTCAGGTGACATCTCTCACAGTCCAGATTTTCCATAACTCCTGAAGAAAAGGTCAATACAATGTTGTTAATGGGAGAGGTAGAATATGTCAGATATATCTTCATTGTGACATTGTACCTGCATCTATGGAAAAGTGGAATTTCATAGGCATAGCTGTCTTGATGTCAAAGCTGTGACAAAATGTCGATGTTTTGCACAATGACAACTATGTCCTAAACAGTGATGACACCAAGGTTATTACAATACCTTGACCTTTTTCTTGGATCATAAGATATTAAGCAAAATATGAACGAACTAATACATGTAACTGTTACACTTTGTAACTGCTGTTAAACATTTGAAAACTTAAGTAACTGTCTTCTGAAAATATGCCACCTGCTTCAATTCTAATTACATTGTTTTCCAATTCTTTTCAAAAGTAGTGTTAGGGTCAAATTATTTTACTTAGTTATCTGGTGTCAAATCTGGACCCAAATTGTTTACTGAGGTTATTACAGATGCTACCTTAGTGGAAGATGTTTACAATCCAAAAATAAGTACAGTAAAACCTCTCTTTAACGACCGCTAAATTACATCAAGTATTTTGTGTTAAAGGCAGGTGGCTGCTTAAAGCAAGGTGAAAGTAAAACAGAACGCTCCTATAGGAGCGTTCTGTTTTACTGCCCTATATATATATACCAGTTAATTAACACAATTTAATGGCCATTATAAAGAGGTTTTACTGTGTGGTCTAAAAATATCTGATGAGGTTCAACTTACAAGCTGTTTTGTCCGTGTGTAGTGGAAATACTTTTTAAAATCTGCAGGTATCTGGGAAACATGGATTTCTATGTTTGAGTTCTTTCCTTTTGCATGAAGATTGTCCATCTGCCTCCTAAAGTGTTCATAACCAGGACTGGACACATCAAGGTCTTCAATGGTAAATACAAGTCTGAAATAGAACAAGATGTGTTTGTGAAACACTATGCCCGTGCCAAATTTGACCTTTGACTCTGAAGGACGACCTTGACATGTCACCCCTCAAAATGTGCAGCTTTATGAGATACACATGCATGCCAAATATCAAGGTTCTATCCCTACTGGTTCAAAAGTCATGGCCAATGTTAAAGTCGGTGATTTGACCTATATTTTTGACCTCTGACCTTAAAGGGTGACCTTGACCTTGACATGTCACCCCCCCAAAAAAAAAATGTGCGGCTTTATGAAATACATATGCATGCTAAATATCAAGTCTATATCTGTACTGGTTCAAAAGTGATGACCAATGTTAAAGTTGCTGACAAACAAACAGGCAAACAGACAATTAGACAGACAGACAGACAGGACACAGGTTTGATCGGGGTGGGGGGGGGGCATAAAAGTTAGCAAATAGATCTGAGTAACTCAGCATGTCATCGGGATCTAAGTTGTTTGACATTTGAAAAATAATTCCTCAGAACATTTAACCCTTTCCTTCATACAAATGCAAACAGAGCAGACCCTGATCAGAAGGCACCTACAGGAGCTTTCCAATCTGGGTCTACTCTTTAATGGGTTAATCCAGATTTCAGTCACACTGGAATCTGATCTTTTAGCTTGAAAAATCCTACAATCTTATAAAAGTTCATTAGCTCAGTTTAAATGCTTATCATTAAGCCTCTACTCCATAGAAATGCCTTTAATGATTTTGTAAAATGTGTAGACCAAGATCAGGGTCTACTCTGTTTGATTATGGAATGATATAAATCTGACTCTACAGTTTTTGCCATGAGCAAAATTTCCTGTGTCCAGAAGGAATTATATATACATGTATATCTCATTAATATTCATGATGTCCTTGTTTCTTACTTGAATATTCTTGGAGTAAAGGGTTCAAATGATAGTCTTTTCAATAAGATCATAAAACACGGTGTTGGTTATCTTCAATTATTCTTATGAAGATTGTCAATCTGAGCTTATATCTGACAAGAGCCACGTGCAGCATCAGCGCTCATCTGATTTGGTGCTTTTTAGCAAAATTTAAAACAAGAGGGCCAAGATGGCCCTTAATCGCTCACCTGATTACCATATATTTAAAAAATTTGCTGGGTAGCCCATGGGTAGGGTCAATATTGACCTTAGGGGCAATATTTGAACAATGTTGATAGTGGATCATGAGCAGTGGTTCTGCAGAACAAGATTTTCAAAGATTTAGTATATTGATTTTATCAAGACAATGATTCTGACCAATGAAGATTGGGCTAAAAATGTGCCCTCTAAAGTAATTTTTCTAAGATTTGACCTAGTGACCTACTTTTTATTCCCACCCAACCCATGATCACACTCAACCTTGATATCACCAAGACAAACACTCTGAGCAAGTTTGAGGAAGACTGGGCTAAAAATGTGGCCACTGGAGTGTAAACTAGATTTTTTTAAGATATGACCCAGTGACCTACTTTTTGACCTCACATAACCCACTTTCAATCCTGTCCAAGATTTTATTAGGACAATCATTCTGACCAATTTTCATGAAGATTTGGCTATAAATGAGTGTTCACAAGGTTTTCCTACTATTTGACCTAATGACCTAGTTTTTAACCCCACATAACCCACGTTCAAACTCATTTGAGATTTTATCAAGACAATCATTATGACTAAGTTTCATGAAGATTGAACTCCACTTGACCCACTTTCAAACTCGTCCAAGGTTTTATCAAGACATTCATTTTGACCAAGTTTCATGAAGATTGGACTAAAATTGTGACCACTAGAGTGTTCACAAGGTTTTTCTACTGTTTGACCTAGTGACCTAGTTTTTTACCCCACATAACCCATTATTCAAATTCCTCCGAGATTTTATGAAGACAATCATTCTGACCAAGTTTCATGAAAATTGGGCTAAAAATGTGACCTGTAGAGGGTTCACAAGGTTTTCCTATTTGACCTAGTGACCTAGTTTTTAACCCAACTTGACCCACTTTCAAACTCGTCCGAGATTTTATCAAGACATTCATTCTAGCCAAGTTTCATGAAGATTGGACTACAATTGTGACCAATAGAGTGTTCACAAGCAAATTGTTGATGACGGACGACGGACGCCAGACATTCAAGTATCCCAAAAGCTCACCTTGAGCTTTGCTCAGGTGAGCTAAAAAACGAAAACAATAAAAGGCCATAACTCAAAAAATTTGAAATCAAGAATTGACACCAAGTCTTTCCCTCAATGAGATCTACTAACCTATGAAGTTTCATGTTGATACCTCTTATACTTTTCGAGTAATGAGCTATATTAAAGTTTTTGCACAACGACGACAACAACAATGCCTATGACCCAGTGATCACATTAGTACAACTTTTCTTCGAAACAGACGAGCTAAAAATGTCCCAGTGATATAAGGAAAAACGTTTTTGTCAATACTTATGATTTTTTGCTGGAAAACAAAATATTATTGGCCTATTTTGAACAGTTACAAAACTAAAACAAAACCCAAATAAATGCTAATACAGTGGTGTAAAATAAACCCACACAAAAATCATATGTTAGATACTGCTTACTTATGACAAAATGTTTGCACTCAGCTCATTTAAAAAGTAATTTTATCTACATTAGAAATTATTTCTGTCCTTGATACACTGACCAAAATGCTCTCTACAAAAGTAGACTGTTGGTGCAATTGTAGATACATAAAATTCATTTATTTCTTAAAAAAACTAAAACAGAACCAAAGTGCCAGACAATATGGATTGTGATGAAATGCTGTATTAGATCAATATTTTGCACAAAACATATCATAAATGGAATCCAGCTGCACAAAAAAACAACCTTAACCCTTACAATGTTGAATTTTTTAATTCAAACAGGTCAAGCTTATTGTGAATATTTAGGGATATCTAGGAGCCCTCTCATCTGTGTCTACACTTTTTGCAAAGGACTTTAGTGACTTGTGTCCTGCACTGTACGGGTTAAAGCTTTGAAAATTGTGTAGACCCAGATCAGCTGCCACATTTAAAAACAGTGTCTATTCAGATTCTCTACACTGTCTGTCACATAAATCAGCAATAAAGAAAAGGCTGTTATGTGAAAACAGCGTAAAAAATACAGTACAACCCGCTAATGCGACAGGTACAATTCTGGGTGCTAGATGCAGGTGGTAGCTTGAAGCAGGACAAAAGTAATGCAGAAAGCTCCTCTAGGAGCTTTCTGCATTACTTTTGTCCTGCGTTAAGCAACCACCTACTTATAAAGACACCCATGCTTATTCTGTAGGTGGTCGCATTAAAGGGGTTCTACTGTATATAAGGTTGCTGATCTGGTTCTACACTTTTCGCAAAGACTAAAGATTGTATTTTTGTATAGCATGGCTCAAATGTATCCCATTGCTAAAGGTCACTGTTTGATGCCAACACACGGCCCAACAGCATTCTGATGTTACCTCTTCTCAAGCCCGATGTACACAGATGTGTTTGTTGGTTGTTCAAGAAGACCCCAGACAGTATCAAAGAAGGCATCGGTTATAGCATTGTCATACACCACTGAAATAGACATGAAAACAACATGTGAGACACTGGGAAAGAGGAGTGTCCTTTAACTATCAGTTATAGCATTGTCATACACCACTGAAATAGATATGACAAGGCAGTCCAAAGGACAGCTATATCCCCCACCGCCGCCACCTAAATTAAGACATTGACCTTAAGGTGATACAATGGGTTTTAAAACTGCATTTCATGCATTAGGATAAGACAACACGTGGTTAACATTTGAGGCAAGTTTCTTGAAAATCCTTCAAGGGGTATAGGAGATAACGAAACTATAATGGAAATTGAAGGTAAGAACACTTGATCTTCAAATGTGACCTTGACCTTGAGCCGACATGACTGGCACATGTGTTCTGCACATCGTCTCAATTTAGCTAACATTTAACTAAACTTTTATGAAAATCCTTCAAAGGCTTTAGAAGATATGGAGCGGACACGAAAATGTAACGGAAATTAAAGGTTAGAACACTTGACCTTCAAACGTGACCTTGAGCCAACATGACTGCCGCATGGGTTCTGCACATCGTCTCAATTCATTTAATATTTGACTCAAGTTTTATGAAAATCCTTCAAAGGGTTTAGAAGATATGGAGCGGACACGAAACTGTAATGGCAACTGAAGGTTTAAACACTTGACCTTGAAATGTGACCTTGAACTTGAGCCGACATGACTGCCACATGTGTTCTGCACATCGTCTTAATTTGGTTAACATTTGACTCAAGTTTTATGAAAATCCTTCAAAGGGTTTAGAAGATATGGAGCGGACACAAAAATGCATTGGAAATTGAAGGTTAAAACCCTTGACCTTCAAATGTGACCTTGGCCTTGAGCCGACATACCTGCCACATATGTTCTGCACATTGTCTCAACTTGGTTAACATTTGAGGCAAGTTTCTTGAAAATCCTTCAAGGGGTATAGGAGATATGGAGCGGACACGAAATTGTTACGGACAGACAGACGGACAGACGGACAGACGGACAGACAGACAGACAGACAGACAGACAGACAGACAGACAGACAGACAGACAGACAGACAGACAGACAGACAGACAGACAGACAGACAGACAGACAGACAGACAGACAGACAGACAGACAGACAGACAGACAGACAGACAGACAGACAGACAGACAGACAGACAGACAGACAGACAGACAGACAGACAGACAGACAGACAGACAGACAGACAGACAGACAGACAGACAGACAGACAGACAGACAGACAGACAGACAGACAGACAGACAGACAGACAGACAGACGACAGACAGACAGACAGACAGATGGACGGACAGACGGACGGACGGACGGACGGACGGACGGACAGACAGACGAAGGCCATTCCTATAACCCCCCCCCCGCTATGTGGTGGGGGATTAAAAACAACATGTGAGACCCTGGGAAAGAGGAGTGTCCTATAACCATCAGATATAGCATTGTCATATACCACTGAAATAGACATGAAAACAACATGTGAGACACTGGGAAAGAGGAGTGTCCTTTAACTATCAGTTATAGCATTGTCATACACCATTGAAATAGACAAGAAAACAACATGTGAGACACTGGGTAGGAGGAGTGTCCTTTAACCATCAGTTACAGCATTGTCATACACCACTGAAATAGACATGAAAACAACATGTGAGACACTGGGAAAGAGGAGTGTCCTGTAACCATCAGTTACAGCATTGTCATACACCACTGAAATAGACATGAAAACAACATGTGAGACACTGGGAAAGAGGAGTGTCCTGTAACCATCAGTTACAGCATTGTCATACACCACTGAAATAGACATAAAAACAACATGTGAGACACTGGGTAGGAGGAGTGTCCTGTAACCATCAGTTACAGCATTGTCATACACCACTGAAATAGACATGAAAACAACATGTGAGACACTGGGAAAGAGGAGTGTCCTTTAACTATCAGTTACAGCATTGTCATACACCACTGAAATAGACATAAAAACAACATGTGAGACACTGGGTAGGAGGAGTGTCCTTTAACCATTTACTCCATGAATATTCATGTGAATATTAATTAGAGTAATTTTTAAAATAGCATATAAATTATAGCCATGGTAGAAACTGTAGAATGAGATCTAAAGCAAACAGAGCAGACCCTGATCTGACAGCTCCTGCGTCACTGTCTTACTCCATGACTATTCATGTCAGACATAATAACTGCATGAATATTAATTAATAGCTGAATTTTTAGAAATGCATCATGCACAAGGGAATCTTTTACCATAGATCTATGTTATTTCATAAGTAAACAGAACAAACCCTGATCAAACAGCTCTGATCTGGGTCTACTTTGTTTGTTAAGATGCTAACTACCCTATCTACACAAAATATCTGGACACCTGCCTGTAAAGCTGATTGATCTAATTTAAAATATTCAAGACCTTTAGGAGCAGTTTGGTCCAGATGTAGGAATTTGTCTTAGTTTGTCTGAACACTTAAGACCCTAAATAAGGTTACCTGGGTATCTACCTAAATCAATATATGGATTATATAATATCATTACCATCTGCAGCTATGACAATGGGTGCTGTCTGTATAGCTCTGACATCATCCTTGCTAAGGCCAAACATACAGGAAACATCTTCTACAAGTAAAGGAAGCATAAGCATGGAAAAGACTGCAATTTCTGCAAATTATGTATACAGGACAGCCTCTCCACGGGGACCACCTAATAACTAAACAAGGGAGTCTTTGAAAGTACATGTAGGTAGATACTTAATGCAGCACCAAAGTAATGCAATAAAATCCTTTAGGACCTTCTTGCATAACTTTTGTCCTGCAATAAGCTACTACATGTATATACGTCTATGCCCAAATCAGATGAATGAATGAATGAAAGACTATTTAATGAGGGTAGCTCAGTTACATGTAGTCATAATGACTAATCTACCTTGAGACCCTCAAACATAGGCATTTCATATAAACAACAGGACAGTAACAAAAAATCAATATATTAAACTTTCTGAATTAACTCTGTGCATATATGGTTATTCATTTTGAGCCTAAATGATCAATAACTGTTGTCTGCTTCATTCCTCAAAGGCCATGCAAATGAATCCTTATGACACTCAGAGTAACTTAAAAGTCTAATCTGGATCAAATCTGTTATCCTGATTTTGCCACTGGTATCCAAAGATTAAATGTAAAATAATCTGAAGTATTACATGAAAAATGAAATATTCGTGCTTAAATACTGTTTGGGGTGGATGCATGCACATGCTGAAACCACAAATTTGTGAAATCATTTTCCCACGCTGTGCTGTTGTTACTGAATTTTTATCTCTTTATCAGCTATATTGTCATCTGCTTCAATTTTGAAAAATACGGTTTTCTTTCGTTTCTCAAACTCTCAAACAAACAATCCATACACAACATAATAAACATGGTGAAGGTTTGGGTTAAACATCTAATTTCATTGTATTAATAAAGAATTGTGTAAAAATATTCAAAAACAAGAGGGCCAGAATGGCCCTGACATCGCTCACCAGACAATCAGAGGAGAAGATTTTCAAAGTTTTCACTATATGTTTCTACTGAAAACTTAACACCCCAAGGGCAGTGCCAATTTTGACCCCAGGGACACAATTTATATAACTTTTGTAGAGGACCTGAACATGATGCTGAAAGAATGTAGTGAAAGAATGGATAGAGCATAGACCACTGGAACTTGTATTAATTCTTTGGATGCAAGAGGCGGATTCTCCCACCACTAATGAGTAATGACCTATGCAAACAATTTGGACCCAGATCAGGCCCCACATAATGTGGGGCCTGATCTGATATCCAAATTGTTTGTAAATGAGACTGAACTTCTGAGAAACTTAGAAAGAATGTGTGTAGTGGGATTCTCCCACCACTAATGACCTATGCAAACAGTTTGGATCTAGATCAGGGCCAATCTAATGTGGGGCCTTATCTGATATCCAAACTGTTTGTCAATGAGACTGAACTTCTGAAAAACTTAGAAAGAAAGTGTGTAGTTAGGATAACTTATGAATTTGCTGCAGACAACAATTTAGCAGATGACAAAATTACCCAGCATGCAAAGAGTTAAGCTGAAATTCACAACAGATATGCTCTATATTGATATCTGGTAGCTTAATGCAGGGCATAGGTATGAAAAAAAGCTTTAAGAGTGTTCTGCATAATGAGAAATATCCAGTTTTCTCAATCTTAAATGAGTGTGTGTTATTTGTCTAAACACAATTTCTACTCTACTGATCAGGCTAAGGGTGATTATATAAGAACTCACACTGACTGGTCTGAGCTCTGCAGGCTGATATATTATGGAGAAACCTTTAGACTGTCGTTTCTGACGTGAAGAAGACTGTACACACAGGGCAGGGCCAATTTTAACCCAAGAACTATGATACTTATAAAACCCATAAAGTTATGCTAAGTAAATCTATACACCAAATATCTAAGCTCTGGGACATGTAGTTTCTGACAAGAATATTTTTAAAGTTTTTCCTATGCATAACTAGTGATCCCATGGGCTGTTTAAGCAGTCAGCTACTAAAAACTGGCAATTCCTGGGGTTGGACCAATTTTGACCCTAGGGGCATAATTTATATAAATTTTGTAGAAGCCCTGAAGTTGAAGCTATGTGCCAAATATGAAAGCTGAGGACCTTCTAGTTTTAGAGGAGATGATGTTCAAAGTTTTCACTATATGTTTCTATTGAAAACTGAAAACCCCTGGGACAGGGCCAATTTTGACCCCAGGGGTATAATTTATATAACTTTTGTAGAGGACCTACAGATGATGCTATGTGCCAAAGATGAAAGCTGAGAACCCTGTAGATTCAGAGGAGAAGATTTTTAAAGGTTCAAATTGTTGACGACTGACGACGCACACCGCACGACGGACGACGCACGCCGACGGACGACGGACATCAGGCAATCACAAAAGCTCACCCTGAGCACTTTGTGCTCTGGTGAGCTAAAAAAGAATTTTACATCACCTGTCCCAAAACTTTCAAAACACACCTCATATTTACATGTACATGTACCTTGAACGCCTTTGAACCAGTCTAGTTCCCTCACTTGTATTTGGCCCAGCTGTAATGGGAGGCTGGGATACAGTTTAGCACTCTCCACATTCTCATGGGCAAGTTGTAGAATTTCTTTACCTGTGTCTGAAATAAAAGCAGCCTGTGTCAGTAGGAACAGGATATTCATACTATTGACATCTCCAACTTATTTTTACTTGATCAAGATGCACATTTATGCATTTGCAAAACAGAGTAGATCCAGATCAGACAGCTCCAGTAGGAGTTGTCTGATCAGGGTCTTTCCTGTTTTCTTACAGAATAATATATATCAGTATCTGATTCTAAAGTTTCTGCAATGAGTTCATATATGTCATTATACAAATTCATCTAATTATTATCCAAGATGTAATTATTTCCTACAGGAATATTCATGAAGTAAAGGATTAACCCTTTCTTTCATATAAACACATTTTCACATATTTACAAACACAGTAGACCCAGATCAGATGGCTCCTATAGGAACCATCTGATCAGGGTCTGCATTGTTTGTTTATGGTATAGTAGATATCTAATTCTATAGTTTCTGCCTGAGCCAAAACATCTTGTGTACATAATTATACTATCATAACTAGAATGCCCACGGGCAACATGTCGACCAGTAATACATGCAAAAGTTACATGTAGACAGAGCAGATCCCTATCAGGTAGCTCCTATAGGAATGCCTGATCTGGGACTACTTTGTAAAAGCATGCAAAGGCATGAATATCAAGTATAGGGTTATTATAGGCATCAAGTCAAGTAATATTTACATTGTATTAACAAGTCGGTACATAATTAACAGATAACATAAGCTCGACTGAGCTTTTAACATCGACAATGTGTTTGTGAAATCTGACTTTTGACCTCCAAGTGTTACCTTGACCTTTCAGCTACTGACCTGGTTTTTGTGCGCGACATGTCTTACCTTCTACAGAATTATTTATGCTTAGTCATTTCAACATCCATCCATAGAGTTCTGAGTTAGAGCCCGAACAAGAGGAAAAAATACATGTTTTTGACATTTGATCTCTAAGTATGACCTTGACCTTTCACCTACTGACCTGGTTTTTGCATGTGACACGCCATACCTTCTAGAGGAACATTTATGCCAAGTCATTTCACAATCCATCCATGGAGTTCTGAGTTAGAGCCCGGACAAGCAAAAAAATACATGTTTTTGACCTTTGACCTCTAAGTATGAGCTTGACCTTTCAATTACTGACCTGTTTTTTTCGTGGGACAGGCTGTGCCTTCTAGAGGAACATTTATGCCTAGTCACTTCTCAATCCATCCATAGAGTTCTGAGTTAGAGCCTGGACAAGCCAAAAAATTACATGTTTTTGACCTTTGACCTCAAAGTATGACCTTGTCCTTTCACCTACTGACCTGGTTTTTGCATGTGACACACCATACTTTCTAGAGGAACATTTATGCATAGTCATTTCATAATTCTTTCATGGATTTCTGAGTTAGAGCCCGGATAAGACCGCACACACGCATGCATGTACACACTAACATACACCCACCATTCGCAGACATTGTGGCAACTATGTCGAGCTCACCGCAAGCAGGCTCGACAAAAAATGCAGCTTATAAATATTCATAATGTCATTATTCCTTACATGAATATTGAACAGGTAAAGGGTTAAGTAAATACTAGACTGTGCCAGATTGTGTGACCATACCAGTACAGAACACTCTTTCTGCAAATAAGCCAGCAATAATACTGGTCAGTCCAGTGCCTGATCCGAGGTCCACCACAGTTTGGCCGACAAAATCCTGGTAATTGTCCAATATATAGTCACATAGAAGTAATGCACCCAACCACACCTGAAATACATGTACACATTAAACATTAAGCTCAACTACCTGTATGATATATATACAATAAACCCTCATTACAACGGAGGTGCTTGTTTCCAGATATTTTGCTGGTATAACGTGGTTGCCGTTATAACGAATTTAAATATGAAAGGAACCGTATGGCCAGTTATAAACTAGTACCAACAGCTGAACACTTAATGCAGAACAGAAGAAGTGCAAAAAGCTCCCAAAGGGAGCTTTTTGCACTTCTTGTGTTCTGCATTAAGTGATCACCTGTCTTATTAGCATTGCACCTATTTATTCAGTGATTGTCTCAAAGACTTAACAGTAATTTTGTTTCAATGCATACTGCTGGTATAATGAGGGTGCCATTGTAACGAATGCCATTATAATGAGGGTTCACTGTACTATAATCTTCCTAATGTAAATAGAGTAGACCCAGATCCTGTAGGAGCCGTTTGACCAAGGTCTGCTCTGTTTAATTATGAAATTATTATAGATCTGGGTCTACAGCTTCTACCAATACCAAACATTCTGTGTATATAATATGCCATATAAAAATACAGTTAATGAATATTCATGAATCATGATGCCATTATTTCTTACAAGAATATTCAACAGGGTAATGGTTAAGTTAGCTACTTCAAACTAAACCTAAATCATTTCTTACTGCATATAAGTGAGTGAGGTGAAAGAATGACACAAAGCTTCAACACAAACTTTTCCCTGATTATGTTTTGAATAAATAATGTTAACCCTTTCCTTCACAAAAGTGCTTTTTCATGCCTTTGCAAACAATAAACCCAGATCAGATAGCTCCTGTAGGAACTGTCTGATCAGAGTCTATTCTGTTCGCTTATGAAATTATAATAGATCTGACTCTGGTCTACCAATACCAAACATCTTGTATAGTATACATATGCCCATTACAAAATTTATGCTACTAAATATCCATGATGTCATTATTTCTTACATGAATATTCAGCAGAAAAAGGGTTAACCCTTTACCCCATGAATATTCATGCTAGAAATAATGATGCCATGAATATTAATTAGATTTAATTGTTATAATAGCACATGGGCACAGGAATGTTTGGCGATGGCAAAAACTGTAGAATCATATCTACATTATATCAAAAGCAAACAGAGCAGACCCTGATCAGACAGCTCCTACAGGAGCTGTCTGATCTGGGTCTACTCTGTTTGCAAAGGTGTAGAAAGGCATACTTATAGAGTGAAGGGTTAAGTCAACACTACATTGGTTTATTTAGATACAGAAAATGGTTACCTGCTCACCAACTGATTTGAGGTCTGTGACAAGGTGGTGTTCTACAAAACAAGGAAAAACAAACTGTTAACTCTTAACTTAATGAATATTCTTACAAGACTTCATCCATTTTAGATATTATCTAATTATTGTAATATAAATCATAAAATAAAATTTATTGCCATGATAAACAGTAGAGAAGCGGATCTGTATCTGCAGGAGCTGTCTCATCTGGGTCTTCACTATTTACAGGTAGGTATATTGATGTGAACAGCAAGCGAAGGGTTAATATCATATGAACTCATTTCATAATTGTTTGCAAAAACAGTCAATTGTTACAGTTTTTGTACATTTTCCTCAGACCCCCCCCCCCCCAAAAAAAATAATCAGAGTGTCAATCAGGTCGGATCCAGGTGAGGTATTGAGTTACTCTGCATCTCATCTGGATCCAAACTGTTTGTATCGGACACCAGAACTAAGTGTGATCAAAACGGATAGCTCTTTGAACAATTCCACTTAGCAAACAATCTAATATGTACCCTGTATCAAAAGATATATCATAAAATTACAGAGAACCAAAAGTGTTGGAAACTAACTGTTCTATTCAATATACAAATTAGATATATAGCTAATAATAGGCCAAAAACGTATACATCATTAGAACATAATTTTCTAACTAATTAATTATACATATAAGTTATAAAAACAAATCAATATGATATATATACAGTAAAACCTCTCTATAACGGCCACTAAATTGAGTTAATTAGCTGGTATTTAGGGCAGGTGCATGGCTGCTTAAAGCCAGGTGAAAGTAAAACAGAACTGTCCTATAGGAACGTTCTGTTCTACTTTCACCTTGCTTTAAGCAGCCACCTGCCTTTAACACAAAATACTTGATGTAATTTAGTGGCCATTATAGAGAGGTTTTACTGTAAATGGGAACAAATCTGGTAAAGATAATTATGAAACTCACTAATGTTAATGAAACCAACATTGTCTCCAATATTGGATGATTCCTTTCCATCGCCTTCAGTGACTTTTATAACTGGTTTCCTCCTTCCAACAAAGTCACCCTCATCATCAAATGCAGTATTATTAGCCTCTGAGGTACCTCCATCGACATCATGAGGATCCTGTAAAGATTTCTCATTGTTACCACTCACAACATCACTTTCACTGTCAGCTGCATTTTCCAGCTCAGTTCGTCTTTTCTTTGCACATGGGATATCGATTTGATCTGTGTCCTTTGTTGGAGTACAGGGTTTCGATTTGGTACATATTTTTGCTTTATGAGGTGTCTTTTCAAATTTAAACTCAAATCTTGTCACTGAAATAAAATGAAATGCCAACTGTTATCTGTCACTGTGAAAACCTAAGTTTTTTTTAATATTTTCATTTATCCTAGCTGTCAATAAAATAAAAATACATGTACACTCAAAAATAATCTCAGACGCAAGTACTCATGCACATATATAAAGAGTTTGAAGTTGTTGAATAAAGTGTTTCAGAAGGAAATAATTATCAGTCTATCAATCATTATGTCAGAATAAAAATATATGGTTCAACCCACAGATGCCAGGCGCATGACAATTTCATAAATACCAGTACTGTTAAACATCTTCAAATACATTTAGGCATCATACTTTGACAGCAGAAAAAAAAGTTCTTAATTTGTTTCCGTATTATAAGTTTAATAGTAATAACACTAAATATGTATTACATAGTATTATACTATACGAAAAAAAAAAAAAATTCAAAACTTTTTTTTCTGTCAAAATATGATGTCTAAACATATTTGAAGATGTTAATGTCAGTAGTATTTATGAAATGGTCACGCACCTGTGGTTCAACGCTTTCCTTCATATAAACCCCTTTTTATCCCTTTGCAAACAGAGAATACCAAGCTGAGCTCCGACAGCTTTTATCTATGACAATTCCCTATAAGTTTTTATGGTTCACCTATAAAAGCTGTGGTCACAGAGTCTATAATAATATATAAATATCAGATTAATTCCTTTGAAGATGACAGCGTATAATTCAAACCTAAGAAGATAATGTTTATTGAAGCATCAGCTTGTTACACTGTGACAGTTAGTCTGTGCTGCTTTGTATCAAACTGCCTCTTAACACTTTACACCATACATGAATACACCTATAAACGTCTTTGCAAACTGAGTAGACCTAGATCAGACAGCTCATATAGCTGCTCAATCAGGGTCTGCTGATGGAATAATAAAGACATGAATCTACATTTTCTGCCATGGCAAAATGTCCTGCCATTATAAAGTTCAACTTACATGTTATATATGACATCTTTCTGAAAATATCATGCAAATGTGGATAAAGTTACAATTAAAGAAAGAAATCTACATCTACATTGTACGTCATCGCAGTCACCCTTGACTATTACGCAACAGTTGGTGTGCGGGGTAAAAGGGAAAGCAAAAGAGATATAGGAAAGTCAGAAAAGTTTGACAGTTAAAAGTGAGAATGAAGTGAAAATTAAGATTAAGGCAGCGTAAGTTTTCGCCCCCTCAACCCAGACCAATCCAGTTACGGTGGCCGCTGCCGGCACAGCTCTGAGAATCATCGGCGACTACTTATACCTGCACTGGGCTTAGAAAGAGAGGGTTGACAGCCCCTGCTTGAAAGATACCAAGCTAGGGGCCTCTGCAACTATGGTAGGCAAACTGTTCTATTAATGGGTTGTGGAACCTTGCCTCTGTATAAACTTCCTTCCGAGTGAACAGGATCTACGTGATGGTGTTAGGTATTGTTCCTGTGGTATTGCGACCAACCCATTGACAATCTTGTAGAACATCATCAGCTGGGCTTTTATCCTTCGGGATTCTAAATAAATTACTGTTAAAGAATAAATTAGCATGTCATTAATTTCTTTCTTTAACAATAATGTTACCAGAAACTTATATATCTTTGATCGTATGCATTCAATGAATACATTTGAAAAAATAGCCAACCATTAATTGCAGCGAATTTTCTTTCATTCTTCTTATTGTGGGTACGAAAATGTTGGGGTCCCATTTATCCACATTTGCATGATATGTTCAGTAAGATGTCATATAACGTGTGAGTATGGGGAATAATAAATATGCGTAATGTGCAGTATGATGTTTACGTCCGTTAAGTCATATTTATTACCTGCTGTATTTTTTTCAGCTATTATCTCGTAATTATTAAAAGTGTGAACATCTGACAAAACTTCTCTGTCCATATCGTAAGCACGATTAAGTACTTGTTCTCGACTTCATGAGGTGATATATGAGCTTGAGATTTCAGCGTCGGAAACCAGCGATTTCCGGAAAATCCTATGTCTTAAAATAGATATTACAAGCGTTTGGAAGACACGAAAGTCCACGAGGAGGTAAAGTAAAACTAGGGACTGTCATTTTCCATTAAGTGTGTTTATCCAGATCAGAAATCATCAAATTTATCGAGAATTAAGTTTTTGCTTTAAATAATCTATTCTGTATTAATTTGATAGATGACAAACTGAATAGAATGTTTGTATTGCCCCAAAAGAAGGTGGGTGAAAACGGTCTCGGGTCAAAACGGCCCCGAGTCAAAACGGCCCACTACCAAAACGGCCCGGGTCAACACGGCCCACTTTTATATTATGACAATGTTTCACTTAAGTATTGTAATTCAGTATTATTTTTAAAACCCTTTCCCTGATGAATATTAATGTAGGAAATAATAACGTTATGAATATTAAAAAGATTGTTTTTTACAATGGCATATGAACACAGGACATTTTTGGCTCAGACAGAAGATGTAGAATCAGATCTATATAACACCATAAGCAAACAGAGCAGACCCTGATTAAACGGCTCCTATAGAAGCCATCTGATCTGGGTCTACTCTGTTTGCAGATGCGTCAAAATGCGCTTACATAAGGGTAAGAGTTAATAAATGAAGAATTAGATTACCTGTTTCAGGGGAAAATAAAAAACTTTTACCTGATTATCGGTACCTTTAATCTTCTCAATTTAAGGAATTTATTCAGTGGTGTGTGTGCGTAACAAATTTACACCGTTATAAATCCTTCATTGCAAGGCACAATCAAAGTGTTTCATACATAACTATTTCACAACCTGGATAATTACATAACAGGTGATTGCATGTGCAAGCATTTTAATTGATCGTTTGTTTCGTAGTTTGCCATTATAATTATATTTTATTGAAACATTTAGTAAACCAGGCAACCTATGAACACACATTAAAATTCTGAATTAATGATGAAAATCGATTGTTTGTTATATACTTTATTAATATTGAATAGAAATAATAACAATATATGACTATTGTTATAAGAGATTTATATTTAAATAAAAGATTTCTACAACTATATACCAATTGTACTAATGATCATAATATACAATACTTATATCTATAACATAATAAGCATGGGCCGTTTTGGTCTAAAAAGTGGGCTGTTTTGACCCGGATTCGGTGAAAACGGCCCAGGTCCAAAACAACCCTTTTATACACGCATATTACAAGAACAAATTTAAAAGTGTTACAAGTTTACATCCAATATAAAGTTTGATGAATGATTTTAATTAGTGATAGATGCCTGTAATTAGAGTGTTTGAAATTATTTCGACATTAATAAAATGATTACCGGTATTTAACTGGATAAGGACACTGTCTTAGAAGAAACCATATTGCTTATTTAAAGATACTCATGTTTTTCGCATAAATTTAAGCCTGATTAGATGATTAAGCTACAACATTCATTGAACTAATAAACAGTATATACCCATAAGTAAATCAGCATCTGATAAGTACTTTTGAATGTGCTGCATTTACCAAAAAATGTTGACACAGCTAGGTTTATGTCGTATATATTGTACATGTAGTTGTACCTGATACTCTGATCAACAGCCTGCCGTAGATGAAGAGGCTGTTTGAGTGTCATTATGGCTTAATCAGTTTGTAAGGTCATGGCTCTGAGGTATAGATATAAAATAATGTTCTTACATAATAACTTATTCAAACGTTCTATCCAATGTGAGATATCCATATAATACAAACATATATTCTTACATATCCGTACAGGAACTTGCATGTTAACATATCAAAAACAGTGCAGTTTTGGACCAGGTCATTTTGGAAGTGGGCCGTTCTGATATATTAGTCATTTTGGAAATAGGCTGTCGCCCTAAAAATTGCCCAAACCGTATGATAGCTAACTCTTTAGATGGGTGCTGGAGATTTCACCCTTTATCAATAAAAATAAATCAAAGTACATGTGCATCTTTTTAAATCTAATCTAACTCTAAAGAATTTAAAACAGCAACATTATTCAATCTATGAATGCTGCACATGTGGATATAGATCATCATCAACCAGGGCTCAAGCTAGAGCTCTCCATTAGGGAGAAGTTTAGTGATATTTTTATCATGGGAGAAGTTTGGTCCTAATTTGTATCTCCCTTAGTATAGATATGTTCTATATAATAAAACTTCTCCCTCAGCTCAAAACAGCGAGAAGTCAGCAGGGTTTGGGAGACTTTTTTTCCCCCAATCGCCCTCTTTGCTTGAGCCCTGTCAACATGACTGATCAGGTTACTATCTTTTTTGAGTTAAAGAAAATCTTGCCAAACACGTCCAATTAAAGCTGCACTAAATACAATCACTATATAATTGCCTTCTTAGTTCTAGGTGAAATCTCCAACTTGGGTTTACTATATCGTAACTCTTTCTAAGCAAAATGGCCTGTAAACGAAATTTCTGTAAATTAACCTTTTAGATGACTGCTGTAATACTATGACAGACTTTACCATCACAAAAATTAGCATATCTTATCTTATCATCGATGAGACAAAGAAATATTTCAGCTTTTTATTTTATTCCCCCCCCCCCCCCCCCCCAATCAAAGAGTGGGGTAGTATTGTTTTTGTCTGATGGTTGGTTGGTTTGTGGACAACTTTAACATTGGTGATAATTTTGTAGCCATTGCACATGCATACTTCAAACTTAATTGACTTGCCTGTGCAACTTAATTACTTATGGAGACAAACATTTTTAGGGATGACTAATTATTAAGGTCAAGGTCAAATTAGGGAGCATAGTGTTTCACAAACACGTCTTGTTACAATTTGTGGGTTTTCTTCTTTTTGTAAAAACTATACGTTTACCTTAATTAGCATGAAGTTATTGACATAAAATTGAGGTGCAAAAAAACTCCAAACATACTGGCTAGATTGGTTAGGTAGACAAGATAGTGGCCTGAAGAAAAATGCCTGTAACTAATTAACAAATGGCAATATTTAGAGATCGAAGAACGAGAAATCTGATAAATAAATGTATATATGTTTTTATAGGGAAGGCAACACTACCCAATTTATTGCATTCTTCCTGGGGTATTTCTAGCTTTCATGATCTAAATTATTTCCTTAGCCTCCTAGTGGCTAGGTAGGAGCTACTTTTCTCATGTCTTAACCCTTTCCTCCATAGGCTATTTTTAGACCCAACCACTTTGAATAAATCAACCAAAAAGGAGCATTAACTAGAGAAAAGGAAAATTTTAGAATTTTGTAGTTTGAAACCATTGTGATAAATAGAGCAAATGGTTTCAACAGGTAATTTTTACAGAGGCGTAGAAATTTAAGGCGTATTTATGGAGGAAAGGGTTAAGAATGTATCTCTGGCATGTTTTTATTTGTAAAGAAATAGTTCTAGAGGATCCAAGGGTATCTATAGTGACTGAAATTTTCTTTACTTTTAGTCAGAGGCCCAGATAAGAGGCCTAATTAAATCATTCTCATGAATAACTCCTTTCTTTCTCTGCCAAACCTTTTGTTTTGACCACTCTTTAGAATTGTCACTTTGAGACGATTCTAAGAAGACAAGTGCCAAGTGGTCACAACATAGAATTTTGATGGAAAAATTATGATTTTGGTATTTGAATACATGTATGTACCTTTATCAGTTACTCTGCTTTCAGTTCTATGATTTATTCATTTACAGATAGAAAGATGCCTAAGACCCCAAAGACACCTATTGGTGCAAAAAGGCTGATTCATCCTAACAGCAGACAAGCTGCGCAGCTTCAGAAACAGTCACATCATGACCAGAAAAAGCAGAAATCAAAATCAGAATCAACATGGAAACAAGATCAACTTAGGCAGAAATTACTTTGGTTCCAAGACAATATGGATCAAAACAAAACTGCATACACCAAACAAGAACTGGCTGAGTTGACCTGTAAATATTTAGAGAGATTTGAAGATGAAATTGAGCAGATAAGCATCATTAATTCTGTTGGTAATAGGCAATCAAAGCAGCATATGTCGAGGGAAACTGCAATTAATATAACTCTTGAGAATGATAGACAGGAGTTTGAGGGTGTAGGACTTGAAGTGCCAGATCTTGTGAATGGGAAGAACTTGGAATATTTTAGGAACTGGACAGGCGAAGTGAAATATTTTCCTAATATAAAGCTTCGAAAATCAAGAAAAATGGATGTTCGTACATCGCAAATTACGGACACAAACAAGGATGAAGAGTTGCCTGATTACGTCGACTAATTTTATTTAACCCTGTACTCCATAAATACACCTTTCTATGCCTCTATAAAAGTCACTATATGAAACCATTGTGATAAATAGAGCATTTGCTCCTATAGGAGCAAATGCTCTATTTATCATAATGGTTTTAAAACTACACAATTCTAAACTTTTCCTTTTCTCTAGTAAATGCTCCTTTTCGGTAGATTGATTCAAAGAGGTTGTGTCTAAAAATAGCCTATGGAGGAAAGGGTTAAACACTTTGCCAAAAAGAGTAGACCCAGATCAAATGGCTCCTGTTTTAGCATCTCATGATCTGATCAAGGTCTGCACTCTATATAGATCCGATTCTCTAGTTTCTGCAATGTGCTCATGTTTCAGTTATAAAATATAATCTAATTAATATTCATGATGTCATTATTTCTTATGTTAATATTCATGGAGTAAAGAGTTAAGTTTTTGATGATATTAGAAAGACAGGTCACACAGATATTGAAACAGTTTAGACCCAAATTAGATCATTGGAATTTTGTAGCATTTCCTCAGGGTCCACTCTGTCATTTGTGAGGGTGAAAAGCAGTCTGCCCATTGAAGCGACAAGCAATACATGTCTTATTCCCTATGGGATAATCATGTAAGAAATAAAGACATCTTGAATGTTTATTAGCTGAATTTTTATTATGGCACAGTCATGTTCACAAGGTTTATGGTATTAGTACATGTCCGAGTATAATTTCAGAAGCAAACAGAGCAGACCCAAATCAGACTACTCGGTTTGCAAAGGCATGAAAAGGGGTTTATTTGAAGGAATGTGTTTAACCATTCACTAATGTCCTTTTGCAAATAGAATAGACCCAGATGAGAGGGCTCCTAGAGGAACTCTTTTATCAGGGTGTGCACTGTTTGTCATGTTACACTTTTCTTTTAGAAAAGTCAATTTGAAAATTCAGTATTGAAATGGTTAAAACACTTTCCATAAGCCACAGTCACTAGCTTTACAATTAGATGTAAATGGAAGAATTTATGTCATTTGGACTCATTTCTAGTTTTTAAAAAGCAATGCTCAGAATGTCAATCTGTTTTGATCCTGGGTCCATGCTTATAAAGCTTTTAGTTGAGTCTGAATTCGTTCTCAATTTTTTTTATTGGTCAGATTTGAGCCTCTGGCTCAAATCTGACCAATCAAAGCTTGAGAACTCAAATCTGACCAATCAAAAGCTTGAGAACAAACTCAGACTCAACTAAAAGCTTTGTAAGCATGGACCCTGATGTTACTTGGTACCTCACCTATTTTATCCTACTGATTTGTTACGGGTCTTACATTTATGTGCATAGGAAGAGATATACCTTTATCTGATGGATATTTATGCATGACTCCATGTACCCTTTATGCCATGAATATTCATGTACTGTAATAAATAAAGACATCATGAACATTAATTGGATCAATTGTTATAAAAGTAGATGGACACAAGAATTTTTGGCCATGGCAGAAACTGTAGTCACATCTACATACATGTATACCAGTATATTATATCATAAGCCAACAGAGCAGACCCTGATCAGATGACTCCTATAGGAGCCATCTGATCTAAGTCTACTCAGTTTGCAAAGGTGTAGAAAGGTGTAGAAAGGTGTATTTATGGAATAAAGGGTTAATACTTGTATTACAAATAAACAATAAGTAGACTGTCAACCGATTTCTGCATTCCTTTATCACATAACCTCCCTTGTATTTGAGTTCATACATGTACAGCCATCACATATTTCTCTATATTACACATGTTTAATATAAGCTGTAACATCATTTAGAAACACCATGACGTCGTGTAGAATTATACTTTCAGGACCTGTCCAAACGGCATATTTTAGACGAAATAAGTTATGTGATAAAAAGAAAATGATGCTCGTAGTCGTTTTGTGCAAACTGATATTAAACTCGTCTTGAAAAATGTTACTAAGGGCTGTTCTATTTAAATGTGTATTGGGGGGCAGGAAGGCACTTTAAAAAACAGCTATGCATCGATGGATTTCGCTGCAAAAATGGTACTTATTGTGCATTAGTAAAAAACTTCTATGGATGGGTGGTGGAATTTGAAAGTGCCTTCCTGCACCCCCATGTACATTTACATGTAAATGGAACGGCCCTAAGCTCGCCAGAGGAAATCTTAACCTTTTACCAGCAGGCTCAACATGCTGCCCATGGGCATCTAGTTTATAATGGCACAGGAATTATTAGCCATAGCAGAAACTGTAGAATCATATCCATATCATATCATTAGCAGACAGAGCAGACCCTGATCAGACAGCTCCTATAGGAGCCGTCTGATCTTGGTCTACTGTGACTACTCTTGTTTGCTAAGGCGTATTATGGAGTAAAGGGTTAATAACATTTTCTGAGAGTTGTTTAATAAATGACTACTCACAACATAACCTATATAATTTTTTGTTTGTTTTCCAATTTTTAGCTCACCTGGCACAAAGTGCCAAGGTGAGCTTTTGGGATGATCCTATGTCCAGCGTCCGTCGTCGTGCGCCGTGCGTATGTGCATCGTGCGTACGTGCGGGCATCAACAATTTACTTAAACATCTTCTTCTCTGGAACTACAAAGCCAAGAGCTTTGATATTTGGTATGTAGCATGATGTAATGGTCCTCTACAAAGATTGTTCAAATTATGTTCCCCAGGCCAAAAATGGCCCCGCCCCAGGGCTTATCAGTTTTTCATAGGAAAATCTTTAAAAATCTTCTTCTCTGAAACTATAAGGCAAAGACCTATGATATTTGGTATGTAGCATGATCCAATGGTCCTCTACTAAGATTGTTCAAATTTTGACCCCTGGGCCAAAAATGGCCCCGCCCCGGGGCTTATCAGTTTTTCATGGGAAAATCTTTAAAAATCTTCTTGTCTGAAACTGTAAGGCATAGACCTTTGATATTTGGTATGTAGAATGATCTGATGGTTCTCTACTAAGATTAGTCAAATTATGACCCCTGGGCCAAAAATGGCCCCGCCCCAGGGCTTATCAGTTTTTCATAGGAAAATCTTTAAAAATCTTCTTCTCTGAAAATGTAAGGCATATACCTTTGGTATTTGGTATGTAGCATGATCTAATGGTCCTCTACTAAGATTGTTCAAATTATGACCCCTGGGCCAAAAATGGCCCCACCCCAGGGATTATCAGTTTTTCATAGGAAAATCTTTAAAAATCTTCTTGTCTGAAGATGTAAGGAATAGACCTTTAGTATTTGGTATGTAGCATGATCTAATGGTCCTCTACTAAGATTGTTCAAATTATGACCCCCAGGACAAAAATGACCCCGCCCCGGGGCTTATCAATTTTTCATAGGAAAATCTTTAAAAATCTTCTTCTCTAAAATTATAAGGTATAGACCTTTGATATTTGGTATGTAGCATTATTTAATGGTCCTCTACCAAGATTAATCAAATTATTACCCCATGGTCAAAAATGGCCCCGCCCTGGGGCTTATCAGTTTTTCATATGAAAAGCTTTAAGAATCTTCTTCTCCAAAACTGTAAGGCAGAGACCTTTCATATTTGGTATTTAGCGCTATCTAATACTTTTCTACCAAGATTGTTCAAATTATGTCCCCTGGGTTGTAAATGGCCCCGCCCAAAAGCATATCAGTTTTTCATAGGAAAGTTTTAAAAAATCTTCTTCTCTTAAAAATCTTTAAAAGTCTTCTCTGAACTTGTAAGGCATAGACCTTAGATATTTGGTATGTTGCATTATCTAATAGTCCTCTACCAAGATTTTCAAATTATGAACCCCGGATCAAAAATGGCCCCGCCCTGGAGCTTAACAGTTTTTTATAGGAAATTTTTTAAAATATCTTCTCCAAATCTGTAAGGTCTAGACTCTTTATATTTAGTATGTAGCATCATCTAATGGTTTTCTACCAAGATTTTTCAAATTATGTAATCTGTCATTGAAATCATTAATCTGTTATGAACAGGTGAGCTATTAAGGGCCATCATGGCCCTCTTGTTTATAGATTTTTCCTATATGTCTAAAAACTATATTTCCTATATTATCCAATATATTTTACGAGAAAGATTCAGAAAATCTTTGTATGTGAAACTACTGGCTACATTTCAATACAACTTTGCATAAAGAATTCTACATTACTTTCAGTCTGCATTAAACCACCACCAGTGTTGAAAATGCAAAAAGCTCCTTTCAAAAATGTTACGCTCCGGGGATGTTTAGTAGAGATATGGTATACACCAGAATTGTTCATACTCTTGGAATCTGAAACAAACACATAGCTACATACATGTATGGTGGGGCTAATTTTCTATATATGGCTATAGAGAAAAACATTCATGACCCGCCACAAATGTTCCAAGGGCTAAACTGATGGCTATATTTTAGCTCGCCTGAGCAAAGCTCAGGGTGAGCTTTTGGGAGACTTGAATGTCCAGCATCCGTCGTCAACAATTTGCTTGTGAACACTCTAGTGGTCATAATTTTAGCTCAATCTTCATGAAACTTGGTCAGAATGATTGTCTTGATAAAATCTTGGACGAGTTCGAAAGTGGGTCACGTTGGGTTAAAAACTAGGTCAGATAGTAGGACAAACTTGTGAACACTCTAGAGGTCACATTTTTAGCCCGATCTTCCTGTAGGAGTCGTCTGATCAGGATCTTCTCCATTTGCTTTTGGAATAACATAGATCTGATTTTACATTTTCTGTCAGGGCTAACATTTTCCTGTGTATCATTATGAAAATTAATCTAATCAATATTCATATCATTATTTTTTTATATTAATTTTTTATAAAGTAAAGGGTTAACATATACAGTAAAATCTTTCTATAACGGCCACTAAATTACATAAAATATTCTGCCTTAAAGTACCAACTAATTAACACAATTTGGTGGCCGTTATAGAGAGGTTTTACTGTAACTAGTGAATGGAGACTATACGTTCATTAACATTTAAAAAACCAATTCATAATAACTAGTTTAAAGTAGAATTCTATTTTATATGAACATTGAGGTGGAACGTTTCGAAGTAAAAACCAAATGTATGAAAGTACCGTAAAGAAAGACCGGCTCACTCATTGGGCGCATGTTACCCGAGATTTATCGTGCCCTTCGAACGGCTTCAAGGGACACCACTGTACCAATTAAAATTCAATTAGGCACTCCTGGATAAAGCTCACGTTGACAATCAATTTCATTTAAAGTTTTATTTTGATAACCACTTAATTTCATTATTTATTAGTTTGATTTATTTTAAATAGGATCGAAATCATCCAACTGTCTATAAGGCATGCATGCAGACGACACATTCGTGACGATATTTGACACCGTCGTCATAGCGACGACCCTACGCTGTACAGGTAGACCATGTGAAGTAGTGAAAGGTAAATAGAAGAACGGTCTGCAAAACTGGAAGCAAGTGCTATTGATCACACATGGATTGACAAAAGTAGTAGCAGTGTAATTACCTTCTTGGACATTGTTTTATTTGCGATTCATTGGATGACACGTTTCTTATGTTAAACAAATATGTCGCCGCCTTTTAATGGGAATGACTTAAGAGATTAATCTTGTCAAGAAGGATAATACTTATTTTCAGTGTATACACATTTTACCGTCTGTGACAGGGTTTAGATTATATTTTAATAGAAAAGAGGTGTGTAAGGTTTAAGATATATGGATATATCAAATCAGATAAACAGGACAATATTTCAGTAGGTGCACTGTACATATATACATAATTGGATCTATGATAACGTAGTAGTGTGATTACTGTGAACCTACTTATTTTATAACACATGGAATTTCTTGTAAACTTCAAAGAGGAATTTTGACGGAATACAACCTAGGAAGAGTAAAGTATGCCACGACACGGGTCAGGATTAGGTGCTGGGAATTTCCCTTCAGCCAACAAGCTCCTTATGAGATATGAAATTGACAGAGCACAAAAAATACATAAACAAAAGGTGAGTTTATTTTGGTGACCCTTAGGACAGAAGTGTAGTGGTTCTGGTGTGTGGAGCTCGTATAGCAGCAAGAGTAGCTCAGTTGGTAGAGCACTCGCCCTGTAAGCGAGGGGTCCCGGGTTCAAGTCCCGTACCAGGCTGCACTTTTCGTCCTGCTACTTTCAGTGTGTCAGAAGTGTTTGATGGCCCAGGCAGTGGGAAGAATGGTCTGTGAGAGCTGGGACAGCGCTGAAAATGTGACGGGAGGAGTGTAGGTATCTGGTGTGTGGAGCTTGTATAGCTGCCCGTGTAAGCGAGTGGTCCCAGCATCCCGGATTTGAGTCCCACACCAGGCTGCACTTTTCCTCTTGCTACTATAGAACTAATATTTAATCTTTTACTTCAGATAGACACTTTTCCATGCCTTTGCAAACAGATTAGACCCTGATCAGACTGCTCATGTAGGAGCAGTCTGATCAGGGCTTGCTCTGTTCGCTTATGGCATTATATAAATGTGATTTTACAGTTTCTGCCAAGGTAAAAAAATCTTGTTCATTTACTGTTTAATAATGGTATATAGGAGTTCTTGGCCATGACAAAAACTACAGAATCAGATCTACAGTAAATCCTCTCTATAACGGCCACTAAATTGTGTTAATTAGTTGGTATTTAGGGCAGGTGCCTGCTTAAAGAAAGGTGAAAGTAAAACAGAATGCTCCTATTGGAGCATTCTGTTTCACTTTCACCTTGCTTTAAGCACCCATCTGCCTTTAACACAAAATACTTGATGTAATTTAGTGACCATTATAGAGAGGTTTTACTGTATATAATTCCATATGTAACAGAGCAGATCCTGATCAGATGACTCCTGTATACAGAAACCTCTGATCTGTGTCTTCTCTGTTTGCAAAGGCTTGAAAGGGCATCTATATGAAGTAAAGCGTTAATCATGTACATGTTTTCTGACCCCAGGTACAAACTGCGAGAAACTCCAATATATATACCTATAACATTTGGTTTAGTACAATGTCACAAACAGCCAACTTTCCTGTGTATGATCAAACAATACCATAAACATATCACCTTATACCCCTTTTTGATGCAGACATTACAACCATTTATTCATTCTATAGCTATTTAGGGATAGAATTTCCTGTAGCAAACATTGCAGACCCTGAACAACTTGCTTCTCGGCTTGTCTTATGGTCGGCTATTCAGCAGATCTAAGATTTCTTTGTTCTGTACATTCTGTAATCTCTAAACATCCAAAAGTGATTTGTATTAACGCATTCACTCATATTGATGTCTTTTAAGGCCTCTGTAAATGTCTCTTTTGAAACCACTGAGATAAATAGAGCATTTGCTCCTGTGGAGCAAATACTCTATTAATCATAATGGTTTCAAATGTACACAATTCTAAAACTTTGTTTTTCATCAAGTAAATGCCCCTTTTCAGTAGAATTATTGAAAGAAGTTATAGGTCTAAAATAGCCTATGAGGGGATACTTTAAATGCTACTTTCTTTGTATTGTTTGATTAGACTAATTAATGTACTTGTGTTATTATACTGTATATTACTCTAGTTACCTCCAACTTTAAATAAGTATTACTTGACTTGACTTGCATTTATCACCAGAAAAGTATTGTCTACTTTAACTGCTGCCAGCTTCTATTTAGTCACCATGTTGCACAGTTTGTGACTTAAAATATTATAAATTAATAATTAATAATAATCAAATATTAAAATCTTAATAATAATTCAAAGCAGAACATATTCTTTCTGTGCTTCATTGTTACATTTCATGCTACCCTATTATCTCTTAAAAATGCCCCCTGGTGGGTTATAATGTAACATTTTTGAAAAAGGAGCTTCTTGCATTTTTAAAACAGGTGAGCTTTCTGCATTACCTTCAGTCTGCATTCTGCTACCACCCGTTTTAAAAACCTATACACATGTATTTCTTTATTTAATGGTTATTATATAGAGATTTAGATTTCTATTCATAATTCCCTGGCCACCCCGCCCCATGAAATAAGATGGTATTCATTAAAGTGGAGGCATTTATTTAAGAGAGAATTATGGTATTTTCTAATTTTAGAATGAGGCAAGAATTTAACAGCTTTGATCCTGATCAAGTGCCAAGATTAAAGAACTTTCCAGATAAAGATTAGCCACTAATGATTTAATGCCCTAACAAGTAACAACTATAATGAATAATAATTGTCCTAAAACAATACATTTTAAGTGAATGCATTCACAAAATACTTTCACACAAGTCAGACACACAAGCATTCTTTGTATTTACTAAGCTTGATAGTGTATAATAACATATTATAACTATATATCTCTGGATTTTAGAACGTCACAAAACCCTAGCTGATATACATAGTAGATGTATCCACTGTCCTATTATTGTTTAAATTAATATTACACTAATTTGATCTGCCCTATAAAGTCATTTGATCAGGGTCTACAGGCTAGTATTTGCTACTATATCAGTGTAATGTAAGGTTATCAAAATGGTGCCAAATTGAATTATGTTGGGTATCGGAATACTTAAGGGTAGTGTCCAAATGTATATTGGGGTATAAATCTGAGTGTAGATCTTCTCTGCCGATTGCTATGATGAGTAGTATGACGTTACCAATTACCGGAGTTTGTATTCAAAATATTTTGATCTAGTAAAGATACCTATATACGCAAACAGAGCCTTTAATCAGATTGTCTATTTTGTCACAGTATACCTGCATAATTGTAACAGTTTATACATTTATGATTGTTTCATTTACAAAGTTCAATTTTTAAACAAAATTTGAAAGTGAACAAGTCCTTATACTGTATATCAGTACCCTTAGGATTCAGGCAGGGGCATCTTTATTTGCCTTTTGAAAACAAATTCCGTAAACTTTACTATTTAACCCTTTATTCCATGAAAATTCATGTAAGAAACAATAAATAGACTAATTGTTATAATTAGCACAATCATGGACACAGGAATTGTTTGCCTCTACAGAAACTGTAGAATCATATAGGACTGTATTATATTATAAACAATTAACAGAGCAGACCCTGATCTTATAAGAGCTGTCTAATCTGGGCCTGACTCTGTTTGCAATTCAAGACATAGAAAGACTGTGATGATATTTATAGAGTAAAGGGTTAACCTTTTACTCCATGAATATTCATGTATTAAAGAAATGTCATCTTGAATTTTTGGCCATTGCAGAAACTGTAGACTTGTATCTATATTATTCCATAAGCAAACAGAACAGATCCTGATCAGACAGCTCCTCAAGGATCTTGGTCTACTCTTTTTGAAAAGGCGTAGAATGGTGTATTCATAGAGTAAATGGTTAATCTTTTCCTTCATATACATAAATGCCTTTTCACACCTTTGCAAAGAGTGTAGACCCAGATCAGACGACTCAATCCTGCTCTGTTATATCTAATAATATCATAATAATAGATTCTACCAATATTAATTAAGAAATCATGTGATCATATGCCATATTAAAAAGTTTCAGCTGATAAATATTCTTGGTGTCATTATTATGCCCCAACATAGGTTTACTTTACATAGTAGAGGCATGTAGGGTTAAATTGCTCTTGTCCGTACGTCCGTATACTACGCACATCTAGAAGAATTTGTCCGGACTTCTTCTTGGAAAGTATTTGTCCAATCCACACCAAACTTTACACACATGTTTGTGGCCATTATATCGTGGTCAACTTTGATAGCCATGCAAATCGCTTCATTCGTTTATGAGTTGCAGTCCTTCATTAAATATTTTTGCAAAAATGACTTTAAAAATGTCCCTTACTTTCTGTGACAAAAAGTCTGAAGTGGGGGCATCAGTGTCCTATGGATACATTTCTAGTTTATTACATGAATATTCAACAAGGAAAAGGTTAATTATGAAAGAGCAATACTAAAATAAAGTTCTGTACATTACAAAGAAAGGAGCAGCATTACAGTTACTGATCAGCCATCACTATGATCAGACTTATAATTACTAACTCTTGTATGAAGCTCTTTTACATACACACTAGGATCCTCTGTATAGTAGATAGATCTATTAACCCTTTACTCCATGAATATTCCTGTGAGAAATAATGACATCATAGATATTATTTAGATTATCATTAATAATTGTTATAATAACACATAGACACAGGTAATTTTGACCACGGCAGAAACTGTAGAATCATATCTTATATCATAAGTAAACATTGCAGACCCTGATCAGACTGTTCCTAAAGGACCATCTGATCTGGATCTGTTCTTTTTGAATGGTGTATTTATGGAGTAATGGTTAATGGCATAACAATTGGCTAAATGATGTAAAAAAAAACCCAAAACATTTGCCATATAGTAATGCCACAAATGTTATAAATGGTAAAAACAACATTTTAGGTGACAGACAACTTGTGAAGTCTAGCTACAAGAAATTTCACTTTCAAAATTAGTTACCACATGTCTTATAGTTTACAAGACAGCGTGTACAGTAGAACACAGGAGTCTTAAAAAGCAGGTGGTTGCTTAATGCAGGACAAAACTAATGCAGAAAGCTCCCATATGAGCTTTCTGCATTAGTTTTAACCTGCAATAAGCTACCACCTGCCTTACAGACCCATAGCTAGACCTATTTTTGATGGCTGCTTAAGACAGGTTCTACTGTACTAAACTTTTGCTGTCTTAATCCCTTTACAGGTAGGCTACACTCTTGGTTTAATATTTTGCATTGTTACGACGTAAACTTTTGTTGGTTGAAACTGCTTATATCCAGATGAGACACTGGGAAATTCATTCAGCATCTCATCAGGATCAAAACTGTTTGATGGCACTTTTTCTGCTTCAAAAGTTATAAAACAAAATCCACTTTGTACAACAAGCAATCAGCAATTTTGTAAGAAATTACATAGCAGAAGAATAGTTTAGCCTTTTCAAGGGTATTTGTAATTACAGCTGGGGGTAATATAACGTAATTGTTTTTGAAGCTTGACTTTACAAGTTTTAAATGGTTAGTTACTCTTGGTGATATTACAATCAATTGTTTCCTCCAAAGCAGGCTTTGAAATGTTTTGTATACAAAATTGCACTAATATTGTTCTACACTAGCTATACAAGAAAACCAAGCTGTATATTGAGACTTGTTGTTATTTTGTTGTTTATACATAACAGCATGCAAATACAGGGCCAGGCAATATAATTTAGCAATTTGCTGCATATTAATATACTAGGCTTTGGTCTAATGGATATGTACCTGGTCTTGCAAACAGTGGGTCTTGGGTTTGAATCCCAAGCTATGTATAGTTTTTTGTTTTTTTTAAAAAGCCAACTGATTTGCTACTTGTAATCATCTTTTTAATTATACATGTATGTTAATATTGAGTTTTGTTTTGTGTTATTATTTTTGTTGGTGTTATACCTGCACACATTGTATGAACAATATTTTAATAAAAAAAATTGGTCACTGGTCAGAATCAAAGTTGAGACCCACCACTTGCAAGCCCAGATACATATCCATAATGCATCAAGGCAACTATGCTGAAGAGTTGCGGCTTGCTACCTCATTTAAAAATAAAGAAGAGCCATAGTCACTTCGTTTTTTTACATTAGAGTAGGCCAGGTTTTGTTCCAAAATAAGTTAGTCTATCTGTATTATCAATAAGATTTGACCTGGCACTCGTCACTTTCCGCCAAGTTTCATCGATGGAATCGGGAATTTCTGTTGACTGTTTACAATGAAGTCACTTTAGAAGTGCTTAGCACCATATACAGTAGAATCCCTCTAATGCGACCACTTAATGAATCAACATGAATGTCTTTATAAGCAGGTGGTTGCTTAATGCAGGACAAAAGTAATGCAGAAAGCTCCTCTAGGAGCTTTCTGCATTACTTTTGTCCTGCATTAAGCTACCACCTGCATCTAGCACCCGGAATTATACCTCTTTTAGTTGGTTGCATTAGCGGGGTTTTACTGTACTACACTAGGTAACAGATATCAATGCAGACGCAATAACCTAGAGGATTGTGTTGTTTGCAACATTTTTTGTCGAAAATACAATGTGTATATATATATCTTTTATTCTAAATTTATTTTCTCTTTATTTTTCATTTGTTATTATTGTTTATTTTCTGATCTCTCTAACTTCCTTCCTGTCTCTAAAAACAGTTCTTCTGCTATATCCTAGCTGTCACCTTCACTGCGTTTTCTCAATAAAAGATTCATTGTATATGACAATATTGGTAATATATGTTTTGTCTAAGACCAGTTCTACTGTGCAAAATTCGCACAAAATATTTTTTTCAAGGCAAGCATGTGTCCAACTGCCCAAAAGATTTAAAAAAGTATCATAATCTTAAAAATTCATATAATTTATGCAAAAACCATTACTACGGTGGGGCTCAAACCTATGACCCTAATATCGGTATTCCTGTGATGAAACCACTGAGCTACCAACGCTTGTATTACATTGAAAAGCTGATAATGTACTAGAGTCATTGTATATAATAAGTGGCACATTCTACATACAATTGTATGCTCAGAAAGATACAAATTGCTTAAGGAAAAAGGCCGAATATTCATACAGTGCCAGCTAGCTAGGTCAAACCTTACCCACAATACCTGTGTCTTAAGCGCAATCTTAATGTGAGACAGGTTAACTGTTAGATCCAAATTTTGGTTTTTCAATAATATGTTGGTATCTTAGCTTAATTCACATTGATTTAAAATGTTATCACAAATTTCTGCATTGCATACTTGGTGATAAATAATGCCATACATTAACCCTTTCCATGCAAAAATAAAGCTGTCATTCGCAAATGGTGTAGACCAAGATCAGAGGAACCCTCTGATCAGGGTCTGCACTGTTTCTCATTCAAGATCTGGAAAATTATCCCCTTTCAGATGGAATTGAATAATTAATTTACCCTTTACTCTATAAATATGCCATTCTACGACTTTGCAAACAGAGTAGACCCAGATCAGACAGCTTCTGTAGGAGCTGTCTGATCAGGGTCTGGTCTGTTTGCTTATGAAATAATACAGATCTGATTCTACAGTTTCTGCCATGGCCAAACATTCATTATGGTCTTTTGCCATTATAAAAAAGTAATCTAATTGATATTCATGATGTCATTATTTCTCACATGAATATTCAACATGGAAATGGTTAACCCTTTACCTGTTTAACTAACAACGGGTTTACTGTGACAGAGAGTGTAGAATCAGATCTATGTAATTCTATAGGAGCTGTCTGATCTGGGTCTACTCTGTTTGCAAATGCATGAAAAGGTGTTTATATGAAGGAAATGGTTAAGCATTCAAAGGGTTAACACAGGTATAGAATTGTGTAAAAGTAAGAACTAATTAGCATATAACATGATACAGTAGAAAACCTATTCCTTCAGCAGTACGAAAACTAGATAAATAAGAAAGAAGAAACTTTTCCCAATTACTTACTGGTTGCCCTTCACAACATGATTGACATCTTGAAACAATAAACTACAGTACTACAGCAGAACCTGTCTTAAATTACCTTATATTAATTATACACAGGAATCTTAGATAACAGGTGGTTGCTTAATACAGGGCAAATGTAATGCAGAAAGCTCCTATAGGAGCTTTCTGCATTACTTTTGCCCTGTACATGTATTAAACTATTATCTGCCTTACAGAACCATAATTAAACCTCTTTTTAAATTTGAAGGTCGCTTAAGACAGGTTCTACTGTAAATACAGATAAGACTGCATGTAAATTGATGTCTGATTGTGAATTGTTTACACTTCACTTAATCCTTTTCCTAATATAAACGCTTTTTCCTGCCTTTGTAAACAGTAGACCCAGATCAGACAGCTCCTGTAGGACTGCCGTCTGATCAGGGTCTGCTCTGTTTGCTTGTAAAATAATACCAATACTAAAAAATCCCATAATGCATCTAAGGAGTAAAGGGTTAAGTAAGTTGGTAAGGTTTTATATGTATATATTATTGTTATATGTATGCATAATCTGGATCCATGATGAGAATTACTTAGACTATTATCAGAGGTCCAGATAAGATGTGTAAATTAAAACATTTTTAACTTCTTTATTTCTCCACCAGACCCAATGTTGTAATCACTCTTTAGAATGATTCTAAAGAGTGGTCAAAACAATGGGGTTTGGTGGAGAAATGACAATTTATGTCTTTATTGAAACAATGAAAAAAGTAAGAGAAACATATGATACTTGTATTAATGAACATGTGACACCATTATAAGCAGAGAATATTGTGTATGGTAGTTGACTATCAATGATAACATATTGACTTTATTAACCCATTCCAGCATATTGACGCCTTTTGACGCTTCTGTAAAAGTCACTTTGTGAAACCATTGTGATAAATAGAGCATTTGCTCCACAGGAGAAAATGCTCTATTTATCACATTGGTATCAAAACTACACAATTCTGAAAATTTCCTTTTCTCTAGTTAATGCTCCTTTTTGGTAGATTTATTCAAAGAGGTTAGGTCTATAAATAGCCTAAGTGGGAATGGGTTAATAGATATTTAATGGGCCCTTGTGCAGCTTGAGTCCATACAGTATGAATGGGTAAAATTTGAAATGACAAGTAGTGCAAACCCTGATCAGAGGACTTCTCTAGGAGCCCTCTGATCTGGGTCTACACTGTTTGCAAATGACAGTACTCTTGTTTCCTACATTCAAAGAGTTATAGGGTGCTTTTGATTAATTTGTTTGAATTTGAATACCATTTGTCATCTAGATCCCATACTAAGTACTGGTAGCTTAATATGTAAAATGGTTACTTGTGGAGTGCATTGTTATTTTTTATTAAATATTCAAAATACAAGGACATTAACTTTATCAAATTTTGATTACAATATATCTGAAGCAGACTGTGTTTCTCAGGTACTAAGGATTTGTACTATCGACTTTAGTGTCAAGTGTGTATTGACATAATGTCAGTTGTAAGATTACTCACCGACTTGCCACTTAACCCCATCCTTAATATAAAGGCCTTTTCATGTCTTTGTAGGAGCCGTCTAATCAAGGTCTGCTTGGTTTGCTAATGCCATTATATATATATATATATATATATTGTGCAATCCTATGTGTGATTTTACAGTTTCTGCCAAGTTAAAAAATTCCTGTGTTCATTTACCATTATAAAAATTCAACAACGGTAATAAATTTTCATGGTGTCGTTATTTCTTACATGAATATTGGACAGGTAAAGGGTTACTTGTTTGAGTTATGACAAACTTTGCTGAAAACCTTGCATTAGTCAACAGAGAAGATCCAGACTGGAAAACTTATTATTTATCTTGAAGATTGTGAGACTTATAATATATCTTGATGATTGTGTGATATTTCCTTTGGTTGATGCTATTAGAAAATACTTTTTTCTGCACTCCTCTTCCTGTTTTATTAAAACAATGAGGCAAACAAATGTTCTATGAAATGTTCTAAAGCGTGTTCAAGAGATTTGATATTTCAGCTGCCATGGTAATCTTTTAACCCTTTCCCTCATACAAACGTGTTTTCACGCATTTGCAAACAGAGTAGACCCAGATCAGACAGCTCCTAGAGGAGCCGTCTGATCAGGATCTGCTCTGTTTGCTTATGAAATTTGATACATGTAGATCTGTTTCTATACTTGCTAAAACGGCTACAATGTTCCACCCTCCATGTTTCATTATAATAAATTTGTCCATGAATATTAAGTAGGTACATGTATTGACATTTGAAATAAACATAGAACAGGGAAAGGGTTAATAAAGCTAGCGGTATATCATTTGCAATAACTGCTCAAACAATTCGAATTCCGTTTACATGTATTACAAATTTATCAAAAGTAAATCAAATACATGTACATACCAGATGCAGATTTCAATTGGACAAGGGACTGTTTTCAGAGGCAATCTATAATTCAATTTTTAAACTTCAAATAGCAGATTGCTTAACTCTTTCCCTCATATAAACGTGTTTTCACGCATTTGCAAACAGAGTAGACCCAGATCAGACGGCTCCTAGAGGAGCCGTCTGATCTGGGTCTGCTCTGTTTGCTAATAGACTTTGAAAGATATGTTTCTTTGCTTTCTAAAATGTCTACAATGGTCCACCTTTCATATTTATTTATAACTATTTTGTTAATGAATATTCAGTAGGTATTGAAATTAGGGCTAAATATAGAACAGGGAAAGGGTTAAATTCGAGCCATAGTCTCTCAATGAGCTTTGTGCAATCCTATGCTTGTAGATATCTTAAAGGGATCGTCCCTACATTTGATGTGTTTCAAAAATACCTAAATAAACAAAACATGTTTGTTTATATGCTGAAAATTAATGTAGTATATGGCAAGAAAACCTATCCAATAAATGTTGAAAATGACAAAACATCCATGTGTTTGATATTGACGATCCCGATTTTGTTCCCCGATGTTTCAGTTTTATTCGGGTTGGGTTTTTGTTTCATATCTGTTCGTGTCTCTCCGACGATTTCCTAGAAATGTTGTTACGTAAACTATGGAGGGATTGGGTGGTCATTGGCAAAACGCAGTCAGTTTGAACGGAAAAGGTCGACAATACTTTGTTGTAGAACAAAAATTATAAGTATTGATGAAATCTGTTATATATTTTGTATCACAGGGGCATTTTTCCATATAAGTTCAAATTGACAATCATCAAAATAATGATTGAGCTTTAAACAAGTACCAAGTTTTATGATATTATTGAAAATATGCATTCATTGTAGGGACTTCCCCTTTAACCCATTCCCTCATATTGACACCTTTTGACGCCTCTGCAAACATCACTTGTTGAAACCATTGTGATAAATAGAGCATTTGCTCCTATAGGAGCAAATGCTCTATTTATCACAATTGTTTCAAACTACAAAATTCTAAAAATGTCCCTTTTCTCTAGTTAATGCTCCTTTTTGGTAGATTTATTCAAAGAGGTTGGATCTAGAAATAGCCTATGAGGTAATGGGTTAAGACAGGATGTATATCTGTAACCTTGTACTTCATGAATGTTCATGTAAGAAATAAAAACTTCATGAATATCAATCAGATTCATTTTTACAATGGCATGAATTGAACATAGGAAATGTTGGCCATGGCAGAAATTGTAGAGTCATATATATTATTTCATAAGCAAACAGAGCAGACCCAGATCAGATGGTGCCTACCGCAGCTGTTCGATCTAGGTTTCCTCTGTTTGCAAAGGCATAGAAAGGTGTATTTATGGAGCACAGGGTTAAATAGCTCACCCTGAAGCATCAATGTGATGCATATCGAAGGCTTGGTTCAAAACTATTGTAACTTCTTCACAAAGTGAAGGAGTTACAATAGTTTTGCACCAAGCCCTCGATATGTAATTTAAACTTTTTTCAGGAATGGCTCTTTCATTTCTCCACCAAATCCTATATGGTGACCACACTTTAGAACTCTAAAGTGTGGTCATTTTAACCCTTTTTCCATAAATGTGGTTTTCTATGCCTTTGCAAACAGAATAGGCCCAGATCAGATGGCTGCTACAGGTGCCATCTGATCATGGTCTGCTGTATTTGCTTGTACAATGTGATATAATATTGATCTAATTCTTATAACAATTTTTGTCTGAGCCAAAAATTAATGTGTTTTGTTCATAATTATGCGATTATGAAAAAATAGTTTAATTGATATTTATGATTTCATAGTTTTTTACATAAATATTCATAGAGTAAAGGGTAAAAAAATAGTCACCACAAAGGGTTTTGTGAGAAGTAAATTAATGATTTTGATATCTGAAATACATGTGTTTCTCTACAACTCTGAAACTCATCATGCAGATCTACCCTAATCAGTATATATATATGATGTTAAATACTGTAGTTTCATTGTTACAGTGCTCAGCCAAGTAAATATTTCATTAGGCCATTGGTACAAGAATGTAAGCAGCTTTGATCTCGTCATGCTGAATGCATGCTTTACCTTCAAAATGCTACGGACAGATAGGTGATATATTGATTACTTTTGCATTGTTGATCCAGATGAGATGCCAATTAATTGTGTTTCATTCGTATTAGAATATTTTGCCAGTATGAACATGATTTTTTTTAAATACAATCTTAGTTGAATAAATAAGATGCATAAATTAAAACTTTTTTTTTTAAGAATAACTTCATTATTTCTCCATCAACACCATGTGACCACTCGTACTGTAGGTTCGTGTCTTCAAGACAATTCTAAAGAGTGATTGCAATATAGGGCTTAGTGGAGAAATGATGATTTTAGTATTTGAATTATGCACTTTTATCTTAATAGCTCTGCAATCAACATGGATCATTGAATTAGACTACAATATTTATAGACTAAGGTTTACTCATCTATAACTCTTCAAAGATTTAGATAGGATTCAGTCAGTCCTGGCAATGTAATCGATTTTGGCAAAAATTATTTGTATCAGTAAATTGTATTTTGCTTCAATGTATTGTCTAATTTTTTGCTTGCTTATACATGTAGTCATTTTTATACAAATTTAAATAAAAATCAATTGATGTTTGATTTTCATTAAGGTTGTGCAGCATGGATTTGAATGGAAACAGTTTAAGGGTCATTACCATGACAATGGACGCCATGGGGACTTGTTAGTACACAATCACTGTTTAGAAATCATGAAACTTGAAAACTTGTCTGCCAGACATGTTTCTTTATTCAAATGCTTTGAACAATTCAAAATGTATTAGTTAGCAAATGGAATAATGCATTACAATTTGTAATGCTTGTTTTTGTTTATTGATGAAACACACACGGTGACGCACACAATCAGTTCAGGTGATACATGTTAAAAAAATAAACCCTTTAATGAGGGGAACAATTTAACTCGCATTTACAAACAGTGTAGACCCATATCAGATGTCCATAGAAAGGATCTGCATCATTCTAACCTGAACTCTACCATTAACAATGATGTACCAATTTCCACTTTGAGTCATGTTCTGCGTTTCGGTATCGTAATACAATAAGATCTGTTTTAAAGCCAATTTTTCATACAGTAGAACCCCTCTGATGTGACCACTTAACAAATAAACATGGTTGTCTTTATAAGCAGGTGGTTGCTTAATGCAGGACAAAAGTAATGCAGAAAGCTCTTAGGAGCTTTCTGCATTACTTTTGTCCTGCATTAAGCTACCACCTGCCTGTACCATCCAGAATTATACCACTTTTAGGTGGTTGCATTAGTGGGGGTTTACTGTATATATCTAATAACGTCAAAAGTTTTACAAATATTCATATCATGAAAATAATGCTTAGGGGTTATATCCCCACCTGTACAATGTATTTTAAAAAAAACACCTATTTTTCTTTATGGTTATTATATAGTTGGCTAGTTTCCCTCCAGAGGCATTTATAACAGTGTGGGCATTAATTTTATTAAAAGAATATGATAAAAATATTTTAAACTTGCTACATGTACTGCCTGAACCTGAACAAACTCTATTAACCCATTCCCTCATATTGACGCCTTTTGGCGCTTCTGTAAATTAGTCGCCTTAAAAAATTGAAACCTTGTGATAATTAAGCCAGAGCATGAAATTTTGTTCCATAGGAGCAAAATTTAATGCTCTATTTATTTACTCCATAGGAGCAAAAATTTAATGCTCTATTTATCACAATGGTTTCAAACGTACACAATTCTAAAATTTACCTTTTTGTTAGTAAATGCTCCTTTTCAAAGAGGTTGGGCCTACAAAATAGCCTATGAGATAATGGGTTAAATGAAACCAATAATGACCCAAGAGAAACATGTAATTTAGTAATAAATTGGTTTCTATGAAAACTTATTGAACCCTTTCCCTGGGGAATATTCATGTAATAAATAATGACACCATGCATATTTATTAGCTGAGATTTTTATAATGGCATAATGTACACAAGATTGTTTGGTATTGGTAGATGCTGTAGAGTTATGTCAATAATAATTTCATAAGCAAACAGAACATAATACTCTGATCAGACAGTTCCTACAGGAGCCGTCTGATCTGGGTCTCCTCTGTTTGCAAAAGTGTGAAAAGGCATTTCTTTTAGGGAAAGGGAATTTACTGCATGACTATTCATGTAAAATAATGACATTGTGAATATTAATTATGGGGTACCTGAATTTCTATAATGGCAGATGAAGACAGCAATGTTTAGCCTATTCAGAAACTAGATTTAGAGCTATATACTATTCCATAAACAAATAGATCAGACCTTACATACTCTGTTTGCAAAGGCGTTAAAGAGCATATTTATGCTAAAATTTTCATTCACATGTTAAAAAATCGGTCTATAAATGATCAATGTTATATTCATGGTGGCTGATTCAATATATATATTTCAATTAAATTTCAATAAAAATCTTAAACCTTTCCTCCATAAATACGCCATTCTACTCCTCTGTAAAAATCCCCTGTTGAAACCATTGTGATAAATAGAGCATTTGCTCCTATAGGAGCAAATGCTCTATTTATCACAATGGTTTCAAACTACAAAATTCTAAAAATTACCCTTTCTCTAGTTAATGCTCCTTTTGGGTAGATTTATTCAAAGTGGTTGGGGTCTAAAAATAGCCTATGAGGTAATGGGTAATTAATCAAATTGCTATCTGCTCTGTAATCCGTTTGCAGGCAAGTTGAAAATTTGTGATAACCTACAGTAAAACTTCTCTATAACGGCCACTAAATTGCATTAATTAGTTGGTATTTAGGGCAGGTGGTTGCTTAAAGCAAGGTGAAAGTAAAACAGAACGCTCCTATAGGAGCATTCTGTTTTACTTTCACCTTGCTTTAAGCAGCCACCTGCCTTTAACACAAAATACTTGATGTAATTTAGTGGCCGATATAGAGAGGTTTTACTGTATTTGCAAACAGTTTAGATCCTGATGAGATACAGAGTATAACTCGACATCTCATCAGGATCCAAACTGTTTGACACTCTGGCTGTATTTTAGGGAGAAATGAAAGAAAATAAAAAGATTTACATCAAGAGAAATGATGTAGATGATGAGTTTTGCAGAGAACAATTATTTAACATGCATTTAGCATTAATGAGCCTGTTGCCTCATTAGTTTTACATGACTGTTATGGTAACTGCCCCATAACTGACATGCTTCGAACATATCCGTGAGCAGTAGTAGCTGTTATAGCACATGAAATGATCAATATCACTTCCATTAACCCTTTCCTTCATATAAATGCCTTTTTAACGCATTTGCAAACAGTGTAGATGCATTTGCAAACAGAGTAGACCCAGATCAGAATGACTCCTACAGGAGCTGTCTGACCAGGGTCTGCTCTGTTTGCTTGTGGTATGATATACTATTATATCTGTATTCTATTCAGTAGATCTGGGTCCATGCTTATAAAACTTTCAGTTGAGTCTGAGTTCGTTCTGAAGTTTTTGATTGGTCAGATTTGAGCCTTTGGCTCAAATCTGACCAATCAAAAGCTTGAGAACTCAAATCTGACCAATCAAAAGCTTGAGAACGAAACTCAGACTCAACTAAAAGCTTAATAAGCATGGACCCTGATTCTACAGTTTCTGCTTAAGCCAAAACATATGCCATAAAGAATTAGCTATAGATGTTCCGTTAACCTATTGAATATGGAAGTTTCATCAAGTAACCCTTTCCCTGTTGAATATTCATATAATGACATCATGAATATTTATTATCTGCATTTTTATAAGAGCATAGATACACAAGACTTTTGGGTATTGGTAGAAATTTTAGAATCAGATCTGCAATTTCATAAGCAAACAGAGCAGACCCTGATCAGATGGCCCTTATAGGAGCTGTCTGGTCTGGGTCTTACCTGTTTGCAGATGTGTGACTTAAATGCATTTATATGAGGGAAAGGGTTTATAATAGCTAGCTGTCAGGCTTCATTTGTAGAAGTTCATTTTCATTGAAATACAGATTTGGATGAGAGGTGAAATTAATCAGTGTCTGACATGATCAACTGATTGCACATCTGCAATAATGCCTTTTAGGAGTACAGTACAACCTCTCTATAACAACCACTAAATTGAGTTACTTAGTTGGTATTTAGGGCAGGTGGCTGCTTAAAGCAAGGTGAAAGTAAAAACAGAATGCTCCTAGCTATAGGAGCATTCTGTTTTACTTTCACCTTGCTTTAAGCAGCCACCTGCCTTTAAAACAAAATACTTAATGTAATTTAGTGGCCATTATAGAGAGGTTTTACTGTATAAATAAGCAATTTTTGTACATGACAAATTATCTTGGGTGAATAGGATAAATATGAAATGCCTTAATTCAGCCCTTAACTACCCCATGAATATTCACATCATCAATATTAATTAGATTAATTGTTATAATAGTATATGGACACAGGAAGCTTTGGCCATGGCAGAAACTAGAATCATATTTATATTATTTTATAAGCAAACAGAGCAGACCCTGATCAGATGGCTCCAATAGGAGCTGTCAGATCGGTGTCTACTCCGTTTACAAAAGTGTAGAAAGACGTTTTTATAGAGTAAATTTTTTTTCTGTCATTGTATAAACTAATGTTTAGGACATACATGGTCAATTCCTATTCTATGTTTATGTTTATGGTGACCAGTTAGCAGACAGGAGTTACTCCTAGCAACTGTTTATTGCTAATTAGCAGTTTCCTTGTATTGATTAAAAGCGCTTCATGATCATAGGATACTCCCTCCATTAAGCCATGGCAAACCCTTAGAATACTAACCTGGTATTGACCATTTAACCCTTTACTCCATATGCCTTTCTGTGCCTTTGCAGACAGAGTACAGCAAAACCTCTCTATAACGACCACTGAATTGTGTTAATTAGTTGGTATTTTGGGCAGGTGGTTGCTTGAAGCAAGGTGAAAGTAAAACAGAACGCTCCTATAGGAGCGTTCTGTTTTACTTTCACCTTGCTTTAAGCAGCCACCTGCCTTTAACACAAAATACTTGATGTAATTTAGTGGTCATTATAGAGAGGTTTTACTATTTACCCAGATGACAGACAGCTTCTGTAGGAGCCATCTGATCAGGATCAGCTCTGTTTGCCTATGATATAGATATGATTTTACAGTTTGTGACCTTGGCCAAAAATTACTTTGTTCATGTGTTATTACAACAATTCACCTACTTAATATTCATGATGTCATTATTTCTTACATGATATTCATAGAGTAAAGGTTTAATCCTTTACCATACTCAATACATGTATTAACTATGTCCCTGTTGAATATTCGTGTAAGAAATAATGACATTATGAATATTTATCAGCTATATTTTTATAATGGAATATGAACAAAGGGATGTTTTACCTTGATAGAAACTGTAAAATAAGATCTATATAAATGCCATAGGTAAGCAGAGTAGATCCTGATCAGACAGCTCCTACAGGAGCGGCGTCTTATCTGAGACTTCTCTGTTTGTAAAGGTGTAAAAAAGCATTTGTATGATCATGGTCAGGTTCCATGCTTATAAAACTTTTTAGTTGAGTCTGAGTTCATTCTCAAGTTTTTGATTGGTCAGATTTGAGCCTTTGGCTCAAATCTAACCAATCAAAAACTTGAGAACAAACTCAGACTTAACTAAAAAGCTTTATAAGCATGGACCCTGATCTGTTTGCTTATTGAATTATGTAAAACTGATTCTACATTTTTATCAAGGCCTACTGTTTTAGGAGCTAAATTTCTGATATGGGTCTTCTTTGTTTGCCAAAAACGTGAAAACGTGTTTATCCCATTCTCTCAGACTATTTTTAGACATTACTTCTTTGAATAAATTTACTGTAAAGGAACATTTACTAGAAAAAAGGTAAATTATAAAACTGTGTAGTTTTGAAACCATAGTATCACTATGGTTAAAAAATCTGGTCACTACCAGCTGATCTTTAGTAACCTTTCAAAGTTCAAGTTTTCTATACATGTAATTCATTGAATGTCAATCCCTAATGTTAAAGCAATTTTTCCATTTTTTTCTTCTAAAATTCACATTTCCCCTATCTGTGAGCTACGGTGGCACTGAGGTGACATATGCAAGATTTTTTTTCAAGTTTGTTTTCCCGAGATAATTTTTTTTATTATCTCGAGAATACGAAAAAAGTTCGTTTTTACGAGATAATTTTTTTTATTATCTCGAGAAAACGAAACAAAGTTCGTTTTTTCTGAGATATTTTTTTTTATTATCTCAAGAAAACGAAGTAGTTCGTTTTGACGAGTTAATTTTTTTTATTATCTCGAGAAAACGAAAAAAGTTTGTTTTCATGAGATAATTTTTTTTATTATCTCAAGAAAACGAAGTAGTTCGTTTTAACGAGATAAAAAAAATTATTATCTCGAGAAAACGAAACAAAGTTCGTTTTCCTGAGATAATTTTTTAAGTCGTGCGCACGACTTAATAAGCCAATCAGAACCCTCCGTCAGAGTCAACTGTTCATCTATGGGGTTTCTCGTTTCCCGCTTAGCGAGGCTCGGTAGATTTGCAAACACTTTTGACCTAGATCAGACAACAAGTAACAAGCGTCTGATCAGGATCTAAGCTGTTTGATACTCGGGCAATATAATTTTCCCAAAATAAGCGAATCAGAAGAAGTTACGAATTTATGTGGAAGTGAATTATTTTTGCTGCGTGATAAGAGTTATCCCTTTCCTCGATATATACGCATTTTATCACCACCTTTGCAAACAAAGAAGACCCGCATCAGACAGTTCCTATAGGAGCTACCAGATCAGGGTCTATTATGTTTCCTTAGAAAATGTCATAAATCAAGATTTTAACTTTCTACGCCAGAGTAGACCCTGAACAGATAGCTCCTGAAGGATTTGTCTAACCAAGGTCTTCTACGTTTGCTTGAATATAGGCTAGATCTACTTCCTCAAAAATCTTATCAGTTTGCTCCTAAATAAATATTTATTATATCGGTATATTCATAGTGATGGGGCCTTTCACGAATAGCCATGTAGGAGTGCATGGGTTAATATGAAGAATCGCAGTTGTGTATAAACCTGTTGAAAGCCGGGAAGATGTATTCGACATATGGGAAACGGATGGACGCTATCCATAAAAAAATTAACCCTTTCCTTCATAGTTTCTATTAAAACTTAATTTTAGGTAGATCTATAGTTATATAGATTTACATGCATTCATAAGGGTAGAAACTCTCTTAAATATTTATGGAGGAAATGACGCGACTAACATTTGCGTCTATTGAAAATTGTATAGGCCTACATGTACTTTGGTCTCATATCTAACCAATCTGATTCACTGCTTTTGTACTTATAAGTAAACCAATTACAAGCCTTATTTAGAACTACTCAACGTCATACTACTACTACTACGTGTCATAGTGATGTTTGATACGTCACGGTAACGTTATACGTATTTATGACGTCATATAAGTTCATCCCTCGTCTCGGCCATGTTCTCATAGGCCTCAAATACTTGCGAAAACTGTTGACTCTGATGGAGGGTTCTGATTGGCTTATTAAGTCGTGCGCACGACTTAAAAAATTATCTCAGGAAACGAACTTTGTTTCGTTTTCTCGAGATAATAAAAAAAATTATCTCGTAAAAACGAACTCCATCGTTTTCTTGCGATAATAAAAAAAATTATCTCATGAAAACAATTTTTTTTCGTTTTCTCGAGATAATAATTTTTTTTATCTCGTCATAAAAAAAATTATCTCGGGAAAACAAACTTGAAAAAAAAATCTTGCATATGTCACCTCAGTGCCACCGTAGTGAGCACTAAAATTATAGTTATATTCAAACACTTCTCTAACATTCATCAACTTGGACATATCAGGGTTTGCTCTGTTTGCTTATGGTATCTTACAGTTTCTGAGTCAAACTGTCCTGTGTTCATAAAATTATGTTATTATGAAAAATAATCTTATTGATAATCAATGATGTCATTATTTCTTACATAAATATTCAACAGGTAATATTGTAATCAAAGTACCAAATAAGGTGATACAATAGATATGTAACATCTGGAAGTTTGAACAGAGAAATATGCTTTGTAGAATGTTTGTTATTTTGATTCTGTAAAAATAGAGTAAAACCCCTCTAATGCAACCACTTAATGAACAAACATGGCTGTCTTCATAAGCAAGTGGTTGCTTAATGCAGGACAAAAGTTATGCAGAAAGCTCATATAGGAGCTTTCTGTATAACTTTCATCCTGCATTAAGCTACCACCTGCCTTTGCTTCTGTGAATTATGCCCTTTTTTACTGGTCGCATTAGAGGGATTTTACTGTATTATAAGTTTTGAATTCAGTCAATCACATTTTATTATTACATGTTTCCATGGTTACTGTTTTTTCTTGGTGACCAATATTCTTCCAAGGCAATCTCTTTGGTGTAAGACATTTGAAATGCGACCAGTAGTATCGATCCAGTATCTATACTGCCATCCACACCTGTGCTGAAGACTCTCAGAACTATCATCAACAGCTATTGATTAATCATTTACTCCATATAGATAATTATGCCTTTCAATGTCTTGCAAACAGAGTAGACCAAGATCAGACAGCCCCTTTAGAAGCTGTCTGATAAGGGTCTCTTCTGTTTGCTTATGGAAAAATATAGGACTCTGCAGTTTTTGCTTTTACCAAAAATTCCTGTGGTCATTTTGCCATTATTAAAATGCAGCTTATCAATATTCATGATGTCATTATTTCTGACATGAATATTCATCGAGTAAACCCACTGGATGCTGAAAAAGGAGTTCTGGCAAGCAATGTAGACCCAGATAAGATGATTTCAGTATCTACTGGGACTCTCTGGTGCTGCACAGTTGATCATTTAAAAATCCTCTCATAAATACAGTAGAGCCCCTCTTAAGTGACCACCTAAGACACATATGATTGGGTTTTAAGGCCATGTGATTGCTTAACCCTTTATTCCATACATACACCTTTCAACACTTTTGCAAACAGAGTAGACCTAGATCAGAGTGCTCCTATAGTAGCCGTCTGCTCAGGGCCTGCTCTGTTTGCTGATGAAATAATAGATACAATTCAACAATGGCAAAATTTCCTTGTGTCCGTGTGCCATTATAAAACATGATTTAATTAATATTCATGATGTCATTATTTTCTCAGAATCATTGAGTAAAGGATTAACCCTTTCCTTCATATAAAAGCCTTTTTACACATTTGCAAACAGAGTAGACCCAGATCAGACTGCCCCTATAAGAGCCATCTTATCGGGGTCTGCACTGTTTGCCTAAGAACTTATATAGACCTGATTCTGCACTTTCTGCCAAAGCCAAATAAATGAAAAAAATCATGTGTTCATACAGCATTAAAGAAATTGAGGTATTAATATTCATGAGGTCATTATTTCTTACATGAATATGCCACAAGGAAAGGGTTAAGCAGACAGCATTTTTACTTCAGAAGAAGAGCTGAAGATGTTGCATGTTGTCATGCAAAAGAATACTTTTGTACTCGATACCGCTGTGCACTGACAGCTATTGTACATATACTCTGCCGGTTTTAATCAACAGCTCTCTGTACATGTATTTTACAAAATTAAATTCTTTGCTAGATTAACTTACTGTAAGTTTGTTAGAAGTTGGTTTAGACAATTAATTACAATATTAATTACTATTTGCAACATTACAAACCATTTTAGAAACTGCTACCACAGAAAAAAGAATTTGTTAAGAAATCGAACCATGGCTGTTGTAAAAGATTTGGTCATGAACCTTTTTAATGCAGGAAATATGTCTGGCATTTGCTGACAGTGTAGACTTAGATTAGAGTCCTCTAATAAACTTGGTCTTTACTGTTTGCCATGTAAAATCCTTTTCAGCAAAGTTTTCCCTTTCATACATGACTCTACAGATTAACTTGTTTAATGGGGGAAATGGGTATACTGGCAAACAATGTAGACCCAGACCAGAGAGTTAATGTGGACAAGCTCTCTGATCAGAGTTTTGCAATGTTTGTCTTTCAAAAATCACCTGGCAGCTTATACTCTTCCATATTGAATGGACTCTGGCATTAAACAGAAATGGAACAATCCACTTTTACGATTTACCATTCAAAGGGTTAAAATTGCCATTTCTCAAGTTTCCCACAGGTCAACCATCTTGAGTGAATGGACATTCTAGAGCAAGGAATTCATAAACATGTACAAAAGAATTAAACCCTTTCCCTGTTCTAATTGTTTATTCCAAATTTCAATACCTACTGAATATTCATGGACAAAATACTTATAATGAAATATGGAAGGTAGAACAATTTGTGGCCATTTTAGAAATAAATAAACAGATTCTATCAAATTCCATTAGCAATGGAGCAGACCCTGAAACTCATATACGGTATATAATAACCATTAAATAAAGAAATATAGGTTATTCAAAATGCAGGTGGTGGCTTAACATGCAGACTTAAAACTCCTAGGAACTTTCTGCCTTGCTGTCATTATTAACTCATTCTATCCTAGTGATGCATTTTGACGCCTCTGTAAAAGACATATTTTGAAACCACTGTGATAAATAGAGAATTTGCTCCTATGGAACAAAATTTAATGCTCTATTTATCACAATGGTTTCAAAACTACATAATTCTAAAATTTTCCTGTTCTGTAGTAAATGCTCCTTTTTGCTAGATTTATTCAAAGAGATAGGGTCTAAAATAGTCTAGGACTACCTGTTTACAAAATGCCAGAATCTCCTTTTTTAAAATGTGTGTGCCCCAAGGGGCTTTTATTAGAGATGATACTGTATCCCTGTCCGTAACTGTTGTCATCCTTTAAAAATGTCTGGTCAAAGTCCAATACTGGTATGTCACATTATTCTTAAAATGAGTTCTATTGAACCTTTCTGTGATCCCTACTTTTGTCATGATGTTAAAATGTTCACTTGTCAAACTCTGATCTGTAACATTATCCTGATACTGAATTCCATTGAACCTTTCTCTGATCCCTATTTTTTTGCTACATGTAACAAGGTTTCAACCCTTTCCTTCTGCCTGAGTCAAAACGTCCTGTGTACATAATTATCCCATCATTAAAATTCAGCTAATAAATATTCATGATGTCAACAGTCATTATTCTTTGCATAAATATTAAATAATCTTTATATACTGTAATTTTGTCACTGGTATAATCACCTTACGCTGAAAATTTACCATTCCACTAGGAAAAGAGATTTTGATATAATGCATAAAATGTGAATATTTTGTTTTAATCATTATTATTTTCCTTTTGTTTCAGTTGCACTCCATGAAACATCGACTAGATGTAAGGGAACCAAAGAAATACAACCACCTTATCTTGAGGCTCAAACAGATACAAGTAAGGAAGTATTTGTATAAACACTTCGAATGCCCTAAACCAATGTACAGTGAAACCTCTCTATAACGACCACTAAATTACATCAAGTATTTTGTGTTAAAAGGCAGGTGGATGCTTAAAGCAAGGTGAAAGTAAAACAGAAAGCTCCTATAGGAGCGTTCTGTTTTACTTTCACCTTGCTTTAAGGAACCACCTGCCCAAAATACCAACTAATTAACACAATTTAGTGGTCGTTATAGAGAGGTTTTACAGTACTGTCATTTGCAAGTGATGTAGACCCAGATCAGTCTCAGGGCTTCTAGAGGAGCCCTCTTATCAGGTTCTGCACTATTTGCTGTTCAAAATCCTCTTGTAAATTCGAGCTTTTCATACTGAATTGACTCTATACTTAATCCTTTAATCCATGAATATTCATGTAAGAAATAATGATACAATAACTATTTATAAAATGACCCTCATCAGACAGTTCCTACAAAAACAATCTGGTCTAGGTCTACCCTGTCTAACACAGTCATCAATAGGCATCTCTATCAGGTATAGCTTTAAAGTGATAGTATCTACAATAAACACATATTTTCAATAAAGTCATAATACGATGTTGGTTAATATATATGTTCAATCATACTTATGAAGATTATCGATTTGAATTTGTATTGAACAATGCCCCTGTGATAAAAAAAACCCCTGTCTTCATTGATGCTTACACTTTTTTATTGTACAGCAAAATATTATCGACCTACAATGTATTTAAAAAAATTACAAAATTAAAATACAACCCGAATAATAATACTAATTAATACATCTGTGAATAACATCGGGATCATCCATATCAAACATTTGAAAGTTTTGTCTTCTACAGCATTTATTGGATCAGATTTTCTTTTTGGCATATAAACAAATGATTTATGTAATGTTTAAACATTTTTAACCCTTTCCTCCATAGGCTATTTTAGATCCAACCACTACTGAAAAAGAGCATTTACTAGACTCTAGAGAAAAGGAAAATTTTAGATTTTTTTTAATTTGAAACCATTGTGATAAATAGAGCATTTGCTCTTATAGGAGCAAATGCTCTATTCATCACAATGGTTTCATAAAGTGACTTTTACAGAGGCATAGAAAGGTGCATTTATGGAGGAAAGGGTTAAGTTAAGGTTTGTCTTGATGGTAGGGTACATTGTAAGTTGAATTTAATGCTACGGCTGACAGGATGTTGCATGACAAATGATCATCCAGTGAGGTGTGGCACAATGGTTACCAAGGAGCTTGTGTCTATTGTACAACTATTCACCGATGCCAATCAGCTCTTTTGAACAGCCATGACATACCTGTCATCAATTAATGATTGTCTCTACCGAGTTTACCGAAGCCTTTAGCTATGTATAAAAATTTCACTTTATTCCTCTATCAGTAGAGCTACAGATAAACATGCATACCCAAATACTAAAATCGTCATTTCTCCATCAAACCCTATACTGTAACCACTCTTTAGTATCGTCTCAAAGAGACGATTCTAAAGAATGGTCACAGTATAGGGTTTGGTGGAGAAATACCAGTAAAGGAGCTGTTCTCATTTTTTTTTTTAAATCTACGCATTTTATCATCTGGACCTCTGACTATATTGCAGTTCAAGACTATTGCTATTGCTTTGAATGCTGAATTTTGAAAGTGGAATAGCCCATCATTATTTTATGATAAAGTCCAATCAATATGAAAGGGTATAATTTATGAGAGGAATTTGGATGACAAATAGTACAGACCCTGATCAGAGGCTATTATACTATTTACAATTTCCAGTACACCTTGTCTTGCATTCAGAAGGTGAAAAAGTTTGTTTAGTTAATACATCTATCCCGTCATAAATATGCATTTCTACACCTTTGCAAACAGAGTAGACCAAGATCAGACAGCTCCTGTAGGAACCATCTGATCTGGATCTGCTCTGTTTGTTTATGATATAATATAGATATGATTCTGCAGTCTCCGCAACGCCAAAAATTCATGTGTTTGTGTGCTATTATAACAATTAGTCTAATCAATATTCATTATGTTATTAATTCTTACATGAATATTCATGAAGTAGAGGGTTAAGTACAAAAAGAAAACGGGGCCACATTTTCTGTTCACTTTAGACCTGATTTTACTGTTCCTAATACTAAATCATGAACATGATCCCATGCATTAACCCATTCCCTCATATTGACGCCTTTGCAAAAGTCACCTGTTGAAACCATTGTGAGAAATAGAGCATTTGCTCCTATAGGAGCAAATGCTCTATTTATCAATGGTTTCAAGCTACAAAATTCTAAACTTTTCCTATTCTCTAGTTATTGCTCCTTTTTGGTAGATTCATTCAAAGAGGTTGGGTCTTAAAATAGCCTATGGAGGAAAGGGTTAAAACAGCTAAACAATTATCACATATCTGTATTGTTTACTGCTATAAAACATGTTTCTTCTGACAGATTGTCCAATTGTCAATATTTGATATTTTCTTTGATCAATATATAGATTAAAATGACACATACATCTGCCATTTATTATTTGTTCAACTTTAAATTAAGCATGTTGTTGGTGAATCTTTCATTACTTAACCCTTTACTCCATGAATATTCATGTAAGAAATAATGATGTAATGAATATTAATTAGATTCATTTTTATAACGGCACTATGAACACAGGAAATTTTGCCCATGGCAGAAACTGTAGAGTCATAGATCTATATCATTTCATAAGCAAACAGAGCAGACCCTAATCAGACAGCTTCTAAAGGAGCCTTATCTGATCTGGTTCTACACTAGTACTGCTTGCATATGCCAGTTAAATGGTTTCTTTTTTCAGAGGGTTGATTGACAGGTTGTTTTTGAAATCATTTTGGATAAATGGAAATTCCCAAAAGAATCAATTTAGATACAAAAGAACTCTTGTTGTACCCCTGGTTCAAGAAAGTGCATGTTTATGAGTGTAATCAGAGGGGATAGTTACCTTTGGTAGGATTAACTCTTTGAATGCTGAATTTTCAAAGCAGAATGGTTTATCATTGTTTAACCCATTCCCTATCTTTAGACCCAACCTCTTTGAATAAATCTACTAAAAAGGAGCATTTACTAGAAAAAAGGAAAGAAATTGAATTGTGTAGTTTTGAAATCATTTTGAAAAATAGAACATTTGCTCCTGACCTGGGAACAAAATTTTAATGCTCTATCTATCACAAAGGTATGGAAAAATGACTTTTTTCAGAGGCGTCAATATGCGGAAATGGGTTTTGAAAAAGTTTTGAATTGTAAAGTTTTGAAATCGTTGTGATAAATAGAACATTAAAAATTTTGCTCCTATGGAGCAACTGTTCTATTTATCACAAGTGTTTCTAAAGGTGATTTTTATGGAAGCGTCAGTACGTATGGGGGAATGGGTTAACAACACAGTCCAAGGTATAATTTGCATCTGAGTGACAAACAGGGTAGACCCTAATCAGAGGTGCCAAGTAACACTGCAGCTTGTGAGGATCCAAATTGTTTGACACTCAGAACATATTTTTGAAGAAAAATTGACTTTCAAACTACATGTATGATGTTTAATCCTTTCCCTATTTTATATTTAGTCCAATTTTCAACACCTAATGAATATTCATGGACACAATTCAAGTTATAATGAAATTTGAAAGGTGTATCAAATTCCATAAGCAAATAGAGCAGGCCCTTATCAGACGGCTCTTATAGGAGTAATCTGATCTGGGTCTACTCTGCAAATATGTGAAAACTCTTTTGTTTATATGAAGGAAAGGGTTAAAACATGTCATGTACACTATACAGTGCTCTCTGCGGTAAGTCTATTACTTGCTTCTGTTTTCAATTTTGGATTTTTCCTTCCCTTTTCTTTCAAAAACTTGATCAATTATAGCATCAGACAGTTTTGATCCTGATGAACCACCAAGTGTCTTGGTGAGTCAGCTGGATTCAAATATTTTTCAAAGGTTACCCTTTCCCTGTTGTATGTTTATTCCAAAAGTCAATACTTACTGAATATTCATGGACAAAATAGTTATAATGAAATATAAAAGGTAGAACATCAATTGTAGCCATTTTAGAAGAAACAGACCTCTCAAATTCCATTAGCAAACAGAGTAGACCCTGATCAGATGGCTCCTATAGGAGCCATCTGATCTGGGTCTACTCTGTTTGCAAATGCATGATAAAGCATTTATATGAAAGAAAGGGTTATATCATATTCAACCTAAGGCAGTGAAAGACTTATATGTGCATTTAGAGTTCAAAAGATCTTTACAACAATATTGATTCCTTGTACCCCATGTCTACTTTGAAACCGTGTTTATCTCATTTTAATCCATTTTAGGATTAACCCTTTCAAAACTAACCGGTACATATATAACCCTTTCCTTAATATAGTTGCCTTTTCACACCTTTGCTAAACAAAGTTGCCTCAGATCAAATGGCTCCTGTAGGAGCTGTCTGATCAGGGTCGGTTCTGTTTGCATATGAAATAATATAGATCTGATCCTACTGCTTTCTAAGCCAACAATATCCCATTAAGTTTTTATCATATAAAAATTCAGTTAGTAAATTATTCATGAAGTGATTAGTTTATGCACAAATGTTCATTAGGGAAAGAGTTAACCATTTCCTTCATATAAAAGTGTTTTCATGCCTCTACAAACAGAGTAGACCCAGATCAGACAACTCCCATAGGAGCTGTCTGATTGGGGCCTGCTCTGTTTGCTAATGGAATTTGAAAGTTCTGTTTCCTTACTTTCTTAAATGGCAACAATGTTCTATCTTCCATATTTCATTATAATTATTTTGTCCATGGATATTCAGTAGGTATTGAAATTTGGACTAACTATAGGACAGGGAAAGGGTTATGTAACTTTCATCAGCAAAACTTTTTGTCTGCCACAGTACTAATATATAAGTACATTTCTTTAAAAAAAATTAGAGTACCAGAGTGTCAAGCGATTTTGGCATGTTCTCTGGACCCAGACTGTTTGAAAATATGTCAAAAAATTAATCAGTGCTGAATTTTCAAATAGATTATTCCAAATTCAAACAGGTTAGTGTAAGGTGAATATTTAGGGACTTTTTTTTAAAGAAAAGGGTAACATGGCAAACAGTGCAGAACCTGGTGAGATGGCTCCTATAAGAACCCTCTCATCTGGGTCTACACTGTTTGCAAAGGACATTAGTGACTCATGTCCCATGCTGTAAGGGTTAACCCAATGAATGTGTGGAGCCACTGTGTACTGGCATTTGTAAACAGTGTAGATCCATATCATAGGGTCTGCACTGTTTGTCATTCAAAATCTTCCGACATATTAAACTCTATCATGCTGAATGGACTTTATCAATACACAGTAATGGACTATTCCACTTTGAAAACTCAGCAATCAAAGGGTTAGCCCTTTACCTTGTGGAATCACATTTTTACGCTTTTGCAAACAGAGAAGACCCAGATCAGATGGCTTCTGCACAAGTCGTCTGATCAGGGTCTGCTCTGTTTGCTTCCAGTATCATATTGTTCAGATTCTACAATTTTCGCCTGAACCAAAATGTCCTGTGTCCATATGCTATTATAAAAAAAAAAAGCTAATTGATAATAACTATGTCATTATTTCTTACATAAACAGGTAAAGGGTTAAGTGTTGATCTACTTAGGATTAAAAATCAAAGAATTTGGTCTTACTCCAATTTCTTGATGTACATGTTTTGTTTATAAGTATTTACTCTGTACACATGTTTTCTAATCTGATATACATGTATATGTTACTTGTAGTTTTGTTTGTTATGTTTTACATACAAATGTATTAGATTTTCTATTCACTTGTTTTTTTGTGTTGTTGTTTGTTTGAATGTCTCTGATACGGTCATGTTGAAACAATTCAAGAATCACCCTTTTTATATGTTAAGAAATATCGAATACTGTTAATAAAGAAGGTACCTGAAAAAATTGAATACTGTCCATAAAGAGGGTACCATGGTTACAATATTTTTGTATTGTCATATTGAGTAAAGATATTAACATGCATTTTTATAGGAGCCGTCTAATCTGGGTCTACTCTGTTTGCAAATACATGAAAAAGCTTTTGTATTAAGGAAAGGGCTAACTGTTAAATAGCCCTGGCAAACAGTGTAGCCCCCAGGGTCTGCACTGTTTGCCATATTTTACAGATTATAGCAAAATGACCCTTCCAAAATGGGCATGAGACAGTCCAATGTCAAATCTGGAAGGGTCCATTAGAAAACTTGTGGTTCCTCACAAATTTTACAGACAATAACCATTTACTGTTCAAAATCTCAGGTTCTGTTGAGTCCCTAATTTAATATGCTTTCAGAAAGAGGAGGAGCGACAGGCAGAGATAGACCATGAGAACAAGCTACTACTGTCCAAGATGACCCATGTGATGAAATATGGAGGAAACATTGACAATTGGAACACCTATGAGTCCCGCAGGTAAATATGAGTGACTTCGATCATCGACTGTTGTGACTACTGTTCGACTAAAGTTTGATCGAACTGTCTCTGGTTAGAGAAAATGACGTCAGTTAAGTGTCTCTGGTTAGACCAACGGTTGCAGTATGGTCGAACTAAAGTTGAAATTCGGAATACCTCAATAGTGGTTTTGCTCCTTTTTCGTGAAGAGCGAGCCGGAGGAACCAAACCAAACTAACCAAACTTGGACCAGTCTGCGTTCGATCGAAGAGTGTAGTGACCACTGGTTGATGATCGAAGTCTCTCTGCATAATGTCTGACCTTTGCTTAAATTCTCAGAGGCCCAGATTAACTGTGAAAATTAAAACATTTCAACAATAGCTCCTTTTATTTTTTCATTAGACCCTATAATGTGATCACACTTTAGAATCGTCTTGCAATTGAGTGGTCACAACATAGGGTTTGGGGGAGATTTTAATATTCAATATGCAAGCACAGTAGACCCAGATCAGATGGCTTCTGTAGGGGCCATCTGATTAGAGTCTGCTCTGTTTGCTTATTTAATAATATTCAATGCAAGTAGGTCTAATTCTACAGTTTCTGCCATGGCCAAAACATCCTGTGTTCATTACAAAAATCACCTAATAAATATTCATGAAGTCATTAATTCTTACATTAATATTCATCAGGTAAGCGGTTGAACATGTATTAAAGTGTCAACTGCTTCTTCAGGATCTGTTTGATTTGGGTCTATACTATTTGCCTAAGTTTGTCTGTCTGAATACGTATACTTAATCCTTTACACTGTAAAAATTCCTTTTTATGTCTTTGCAAACAGAGTAAACCCAGATCAGATGGCTGCTTTAGGAGTCGTCTGATCAGGGTCTGCTCTGTTTGCTTATGACATACATGTAATACAGATATGATTCTACAATTTTCCCATGGCCTCAAAATTCTGTGTCCATGTAGTATTATAACAATGAATGTAATTAATATTCATGATGTCTTTATTTCTTACATGAATATTCATGGAGTAAAGGGTTAAGGTAATCATTGTACCTTAACCCATTACATCATAGGCTATTTTTAGATACAACCACTTTTTGAATAAATCTACCGAAAAGGAGCATTAACTAGAGAAAAGGAAAATTTTAGAATTTTGTAGTTTGAAATCATTGTGATAAATAGAGCATTTGCTCCTATATGAGCCAATGCTCTTTTTATCACAATGGTTTCACAAAGTGACTTCTACAGAGTCGTCAAAAGTCGTCAATATGAGGGAATGGGTTAACCCTTTACTCCATGAGTACTCATTTAAGAAATAACAACATCAATTAGCTGTATTTTGTTATAATTACACATGAACACAGGAATGTTTAACAAAGTCAGAAAGTGTAGAATCAGTCTCTATATTATGTCATAAGCAAATAGAGCAGACCCTGGTCAGACGTCTCTCGTAGGAGCCATCTGATCTAGGTCTACACTGTTTCCAAAGGCATAAAAGGCATATTTGTGGAGTAAATGGTTAAGAGTAATAACAAATCGTTTATCTTTTGGTTTACCTTTTACTTACTGGTCAAGGTCTTTGTATTGACATTGGCATGAAAAGTCCACGGCAAAGAAGGTTTTTTCATTTGTTTGAATAGGGGTTTTAAATAGCAAAGAAAGAACTACCGGTGTGTTTAGTATATTATTGAGTCAGATAGAGACCGTATTGTGTATTGTCAATTTCAGTGGTGCATATATAAATATTAATCAACTCTTTGCATACTATAGTGGTGAATACATGATTGCTTATGCAAACAGTTTAGATCTAGATGAGATGTCGAGTAGCTCGACTTCTCATCAGGATCCAAACTGTTTGACACTCTGTATTTATGAAGAAATATAAGAAAAGTATTTGTGATAAGAATAGCTGATGGCCATTTTCCAGATAGCAATAAATTTACTTAGCAATCAAAGAGTTAATTGCTAGATGACAATGAATTGTACTTGATCTGCTAATAAAACAGGAATTGTGAAGAAATCCTCCCCTATAGTATGGACGATTGACCTTTGGCCACCAATGTAAAATTGACTTAAGTATGATTAACTCTTTGCATGTTAAGTAATTTTTTGTCTGCAACAATTGTCATCTGCTATAATTCTTAATTCTCTCGGTACTTGGCAAAAATACGGTCAAACTGTCAAACTGATTGGATCCCTGATGAGATACGGCATATTGCGATTCCTCACCCGGATCCAAAATGTTTGAATAGTGGAATCACAGTTTCACTGCTAGCGTGCAAAGAGTTAAATAATGTTTCAATTTAACTATAGATGTATATGTATACAGTAGCACCAGTATATTAAAGACATTACCCAGGTCCATTCAATGATTCCCCCCCCATTGTTCTCAATAGGCGTGAAAGTAACAGTAAAAGCATGATACAAGTGTGCAAAATATGGCAAGCCGTCTCATTCTGTCTAGAGAGGCCCTGACATACAATTAGTCAAGGGGAACACACTCAAAAGACCATTGTTGACTGCATTAGTGACAATCTAATCATTTCCAAATCATCAAATTTAAGAGACGGGCCTCACATGGAACGCTCCAGTGGTTCTTGACAGGCAAACTGCTATAGCTCTTACCATGTGCCGCATGCTTTTTCACAGGTTAGCTGTAAAGACCCAAGCCGGCCAAGGGAATGTCTTTAAGTGACCATTTAAAAGAAGTCTTATTCTGGGTCTTTAAGGAGGTAGAAGCTTAATGCAGGATAAAACTTGTGCGGACCACTTCTGAAGGAGCTTTCTTCATTACTTTGTCTTGCATTTACCGGTAGCTGCTTTTTAAAAACAGCAAAACTCCTCTAAACCAGAATTTTAGTTGATACTTATAGGCAGGAGACTGCTTAATGCAGTGTGGATGTCTGATGGAAATCTCTTTGGGTTGAAGCGTACCAGTATATATATTATATATGAAGCATACCATTATCGAAGTGTACCAGGATGAAGCGTACCATTTCCTGGTTGAAGAGTACTACTATATAAATTATATAGGTAAAAGGCCACATTATCGAAGTGTACCAGGATGAAGCATACCATTTCCTGGTTGAAGCGTACGACTATATAAATTATATAGGTAAAAGGCCACATTAGACCAAATTATTATATTATATAAGCACTTTTGAACGTATTTAGATATGAAAAGAGTGCTATATAAATATGGTATAATAATAGTGTCTTACAAATATACCCTGATATTAGCTTCAGTCTTAAACCTCATATGCCGAATTTTCGACTTGCTGACATCAACATAAGATTCATGTCAACTTTGCATGTTTTCATAGAGGAAATCGACCAGTTACAATTTTCCTCAAAGCAGTTTTAATGAGAGATTTGCATAAATAACGTCACAATAGCATGCAGAAATATCTTTAAAATGCGTAACGCATCTTAGATAAGCTAATTATCTGATTGATGAACATAATTTTTGGTCTGTTGTATAGACTCATTGAATGCATAACATATGATTAAATACGTAGAGGGTTAGGAAATCGTCACACAAACTGTCAAATTATTTCTGCCAGTGTAAGTGGATGTATAATAGTAAAATATCGAAACGATATTTGTAAATAGTGAAAATGACAGAATTTTTCAATGTAGAAGTTGGAAAATCATTTTCTTAGCTTTTTCACTTCCTCCTCTGCGCATGTGCATGTTTTGTCACTTTACCCGTACCTTGAAAACGACCTGTATCATGTCAAGACTTCATTTATTACATCCAGCTATAATATATTAATCACAATTTTGACGTTTTCATGTACCAATCATAATAAATAATGATACCAGTTGAGATTTTTTTAAAGTGTTATGCTTCAACCAAACTTGGTATGCTTCGGTAATGGTACACTTCGGTAATGGTATGCTTCATCCATTACCCGTGCATTCTGCATTAAGCTGCCTGTAACCTATCTTGACCCATTCCCTCATAGGCTATTTTTAGACAAAACCTCTTATAATTCTACTGAAAAGAAGCGTTTACTACCAAAAAGGAAAGTTCTAGAATTTTGTAATTTTGAAACCATTTTGAAAAATAGAGCATTTGAAGGCTGGCCACGGAGCAAATTTTCTATTTATCACAGAGGTTTAAAAAAGTGACTTTAACCGAGGTGTCAATGTGAGGGAATGGGTTAAAGACGAACAATGGTTATAATTTGAACATCTGGTTTAGAGAGGTTCTACTGCACCTATATTTAACCCTTTTCTTCATATATAAACGCTTTTTAACACATTTGCAAACAGAGTAGACCCAGATCAGATGGCTCCTATAGGAGTCATCTGATCAGGGTCTGCTCTGTTTGCTATCCAAATTTAATAGATCTGTTTAGTTACTTTCTAAAATGCATGGCTACAACATTCAACCTTCCATTTTTCTTTGTAACTATTTTGTCCATGAATATTCAGATTTAACTGTATTAAACATGTAATATCAGTAAGAAAATATACAACTGTATGGTTTGCATTTACAGCCACAGAAGGTATTATGGTTCTGCTGTGATAACTATATGTGTGTGTGTGTGTTTGTGTGTGTGTGTGATATGTACCGGTATGTGTGGGTTGGACGGAGCTTCAGGTTTTACTTAAATCCTTTCAGTGGTGAATTTTTAAAATTTGGACTACATGTATTTCAAAATTCAAACAGGTCAAGCTTGCAATTGCCCATGAATATTAAGGGATTTTTTTTTAAGAAAAGTGGAACTTGACAAACAGTGCAGCCCCTGATGAGAGTACTCCTTTAGGAACCCTCTCATCTAGGTCTACACTGTTTGCAAAGGACATTAGTGACTCGTTCCCACACATTGAAAAGGTTAAAGATGGTAAGCATGTATAAAATTTGCTCGAGACAGGTTGTTCTGAATCAATTGTTCTATAATGCAGTCCCATTAGGAAGTTGCATGTACAAAGTTACATATTCTGACATTTGTCGGACTGGTCCTAGCACTAAAGCGTTAACCCTTTACTTAAAACCCACACTTTTTATGTCTTGCAAGCAGTGTAGACTCACATCAGATAGTCTAGTAGGAACTGAGTAAACCCCTTACTCCATAAGTATCCATGTAGTGCCTTTTCGAACAGAATAGACCCAGATCAGATGGCTCCTGTAAGAGCCGTTTGATCAGGGTCTGCTTTGTTTGCTTATGGAATAATATAGATATGACTCTACAGTTTCTGCTATGGCCAACATTATATCAATTAAGGCTTGCACATTTCTTTTTGTATGCCATTATAAATAATAAGCTAATAGATATTCATACATATATATCTTGCGTGAATATTCATGAAGTAAAGGGTTAATCAGGGTCTGTTCAGTTTTACAGACTGACCTGATTTTGTATTATCAATTAATTTCCTTATTTTATATGTTAAATGTTAAATTAATTTTGTTTTGAGACTATTATGAATACTCAAGAAACAAAGGATTAACGCTGATGGCAGATTAATTCGTAATTTCTCTTTGATGATCACAAGAGAATAATTCAAGCAAAAATTAAATCAAGATTGAACTCAATGTTGCAGATATTTTATTATTATGTACAGTTCTTAGATCATATGTAAGTTTTTGCATCATGAGATAAATCTGTAATAGCATATAAAACAGTGTTGCCACCCAGTGCAGGTAATACACCACATAATTTTGTGTAATTGTTTGACAACCAGACATTGTATTTGAAGATGTAGAAAAAAATATACATGTATATAATTAAGTCTGAAGACAATATACAACAAGTAGTTAAGAACTTAAGAGTACTAACAGTCAAAGTAGAATTTAAGAATCAATGGTTTAACCCTTTCCCACATACAAACACTTTTTCATGTCATTGCGAACAGAAGACCGAGAGCAGACAGCTGCTGTAGGAGCTGTCTGATCAGGGTCTGCTCTGTTTGCTTATAAAATTGTAATAGATCTGATAGTTTCTACCAATACCAACGGATACCAAATAATCATGTGTACATATCCCAGTATAAAAAATAATAAATACTCATAATGTCATTATTTCTTTCATGAATATACAATTGGGAAAGGGTTAAGCATTGTTACAACAGGTTTTAGTTTGAGTGATAAGGCTTCCTTATCATGTGACAATTGTGTCCATATCCATAAAACTCTAACCCTATGAATGCTGGGAAGGACTGCACTGGCATTTGCACACAGTGTAGACCCGCTGAACAGGATCTGCACTGTTTGTCATAAACAGTCCTCTTGCAAATTATGCGTTTTCATACTTAACCTTTTCAACGCTAAATTATTTTCAAACAACTATTTAAAAATTCAAACATGTCAAGCTTACAGTGAATATACAGGGCTTTTTTAAAAAAGAAAAGTGGAATGTGATGAACAGTGCAGACCCTGATGAGAGGGCTCCTCTAGGAGCCTTCTCATCTGGATCTGCTCTGTTTGCAAAGGAACATAAATGAATTGTGTCTTGCATTGAAAGTGTTAATGGATGCTATAGTTAAACAATGGTGGACCCTTCAGCATGCAAAAGGTTAAAGGTGACTAATTTTACAATTACAGTCTAAGGTTTCATACCAACAAGACAGTAGTCACAATTACTAGTTTGCTTGGCTTTGAATGTTTGTGATAATTGTTGTAGATAAATAAACAATTATGTATATTAACCCTTCTCATGCTATTAGCATACATATTTGCATTTGCAAATTGTGTAGACCCATATGAGACAGCTCCCAGAGGAACTGTCTCATATGGGTCTGCACTATTTGCCATTTTAATTCATTTGGTACAATTGATCCAACTTTAGAATGATTCAGCTAATGAATATAACTATATAGTGGATAGATTTATGCTATGTTTTCAGCATGAGGAAGGTTCAGGTGACGTGTGAAAGTGTACACCTACTGATTGTGTTGATGAAAAGTACAATATTGAAATATTTGAATGCCATGTTGAACAAGATCAAACAAAACAGATATCCCCTTTTAGTGCTGCATGTTTTTCTTCATCATTTAACCCTTAATTTCATGGAGATGTCTTTTGGCACCTTTGAAAACAGAGTAGACCCAGGTCAGATGACTCCTGTAGAAGCTGTCTGATCAGGGTCTGCTCTGTTGCTTATGAAATTACATATATATAATGGTTTTATTTCCCTTGTACATTGTGCTATGAAAATTTAATTTATCTTATTAATGCAGTCATTATTTCTGACATGAATATAATCCTCTCAACACTGAGTGACATTCATCTGTAGATTTTATCATCTATTACAAAAAAGTAACAATTCTCAAAGTAATTTTTTTCTCCGTTATTTTCAAAAACAGTGAGTTGAACAATTCGGCTCGTAATGAGAAACTGAGTTACTGAGTGTTATAATACAGGAACCAAACTCTTTACATAGTTTATCACAGATTGGTCCATAGTGTTGAAATATTTAAATTAATTAAAAACTATATTTAGGTGTCAATGCAGACAAAATGAAAAGTTGAAAAGAGATTGCAGTTCAATGTCAGTGTCAATGTTAATTATTTGAATAGAGGAAACAAGTTTCTGTATTTACTCTTAATCAGTATGGCATCAAATTTGACATTAGAATGAGTAAAGTAGTCTTATAGTTCTGCTTTACGAATGGATTGGAGCTGTAAGCATTTTGAGATGGACAGAATGAAGTGTACGTGTGATTGGATTTGCTGTGGATAATGATGTACAGTAAAACCTCTCTATAACGACCACTAAATTACATCAAGTATTTTGTGTTAAAGGCAGGTGGATGCTTAGAGCAAGGTGAAAGTAAAACAGGAGCGTTCTGTTTTACTTTCACCTTGCTTTAAGCAACCACCTGCCCAAAATACCAACTAATTAACACAATTTAGTGGTCGTTATAGAGAGGGTTTACTGTATTGTGTTTTCTGCCGTAATATTGTGATTCTAGTAGATTTAGCATAGTATCTCTGTAAATTAGTTTTGATGACATTATAATGGATTGTGCAACAACTTTACCAGAACATGCAATGTATAATTCACCCAACGTTGTACTAGTTTATGTCCTTAACCCTTAACCTGCTGAATACTTAAATCTGGCTCCTTCCTTTCTGAATATTAACCCATTCCTCCATATGCTATATTTAGACCCAACCCCTTTGAATGAATCTACTCAAAAGGAGCATTTACTAGAGAAAAGTAAAACTTTAGAATTTTGTAGTTTGAAACCATCATGAACAAATAGAGCATTTGCTCCTATAGGAGCAAATGCTCTATTTATCACAATGGTTTCAAGAAGTGGTTATTACAGAGGCGTAGAAAGGTTTATTTATGGAGGAAAGGGTTAATAAAACAAAAAGTTGTATCATAATTTATCACCGAAGAAAATGTTTTTTTTTATGGCTAACAATACAGACCGTGATCAAAGGGCTCCATCAGGAGCTCTTTGATCTGGGTCTACACTGTTTGCAAATGTCTTATGCACTTAGTTTCAGCACTTTAAGTGTTAAAAATGACATGTAATGAGATGTTATAGCAACCCCAAGAAAATTATTCTTGTTTTTGTTTAAGAAGTATGAGAAGATACAAATTTATCATGTTGCTTTGTTTTTGGCAATTATGTATACATGTATCTAACAACTAAGATTAATTTGTCAGTCTTATCTATGTATGTATTTCAAAGCTCTCTGACCTTTCTCGTATTTTGAGCAAACAATAACTCTTATTTCAATGAGTACATGTTGTTATAGTAATTGCTGATTGTTTGAAAACTAAATAATCAAGACACCATTATACAGACCCTCATCAGGAACCCTCTGATCAGGATCTGCAATGTTTGCCTGAGTCCCTTTCTTAGACACCAGAAATTAATGGTTAAATATTTTTCCTAACCGTTTATCTAATAGAACTTTTGCAAACAAAGTAGACCCAGATCAGACGGCTCCTTTAGGAGCCGTCTGATCAGGGTCTGCCCTATTTGCTTATGAGATATAATAAACATCTGATTCTACCCTTTCTGTTTCGGTCAAAAATTCTGTTTTCCATTGGCCTTTATAAGATTCAGATAATGAATATTCATGATGCCGTGAATTCTGGTATGAATATTCAAGAGGTAAAGAGTTAATGCTATTACTTTGTTGTAGACCACGAAAACACCATAGACTCTAAACAGCTGTTTAGATTGGTACTATTTTGCCTTTCATTAACTCTTTCCTCCATAGGCTATTTTTAGACCCAACCTCTTTGAGTAGTAGTATTAAAACCATTGTGATAAATAGAGCATTTGCTCCTAAGGAGCAAATGCTCTATTTATTACAATGGTTTCATAAGGTGACTATTATAGAGGCGTATTTATGGAGGAAAGGGTTAACTCTTTGCATGCTAGTGGCAGATTCTCACACCATTTATGACCTGTGCAAACAGTTTTAATCCAGATCATGGTCATGCCCCACAAAAGGTTGAGCATGATCTCAGATCCAAACTGTTTGTCACTTAGACTCAACTTCTGAAAAAAAACTTAGAGAGAAAATTAATAATTTTTAAAATGTTGCAGAAGAGGACAATTGAGCTGATGACAAAATTACTAAGCATGCAAAGAGTTAAAATTTATACAAGTATGGATGAACTAAAGCCACAATTTGTGCATATGTGGAATAGTAACAAACTGTAAACCTAGAAATATGGGAAGAAGAGAGAATAATTATTTATGTGGCAAGAATGGAAGAAACAGACATATCTTCTGTCTATATGTTTTAGCTTGAATTACCCGCTCAGAGAAAGGCAGAATGAAGACATAGCCAGGGAGAATTTGGGCATTGCAAGAAGGTTGGAAACAGTCAGACCACGACTCAATATGACTAATTGGGTAAGTGGAATGAAGAGATTTGAAAAAGTTTCAAGTTTGACAAAATGTTCATTTTGAGCAATCATCAAACATAATTATAGGAATTGCCATAAATCTAAGTATTAAGTTTGGCAGTTTTTGAGTTCAGCATTCAAAGTGTTAAAGACTTTATATAAAGACTTTTTCTATTGACGAAAATATGTTAACCCTTACTGTGCGGGACAGGAGTCCTTTGCAAACAGTGATGACCCAGATGAGAGAGCTCCTAGAGTAACCCTCTCATCAGGGTCTGCAATGCTTGTCATGTTACACTTTTCTTTTGAAAAATCCCTAAATATTCACCATATTAGCTTGACCTGTTTAAATTTTAGAATTGTCCATTTGAAAGTCAGCGTTGTAAGGGTTAAGCAATATAAGGATTTGAACACAATTGTAAAGTCTGTCCTATACATGGTAAATGTAAGGACACCAAATCTCCATTTGTAAAGTCTGTCCTATACATTGTAAATGTTAGGACACTAAATCTCCATTTGTAAAGTCTGTCCTATACATTGTAAATGTTAGGACACCAAATCTCCATTTGTAAAGTCTGTCCTATACATTGTAAATGTTAGGACACCAAATCTCCATTTGTAAAGTCTGTCCTATACATTGTAAATATTAGGTCACCAAATCTCCATTTGTAAAGTCTGTCCTATATATTGTAAATGTTAGGTCACCAAATCTCCATTTGTAAAGTCTGTCCTATATATTATAAATGTTAATAGGTCACCAAATCTCCATTTGTAAAGTCTGTCCTATACATTGTAAATGTTAGGTCACCAAATCTCCATTTGTAAAGTCTGTCCTATACATTGTAAATGTTAGGTCACCAAATCTCCATTTGTAAAGTCTGTCCTATACATTGTAAATGTTAGGACACCAAATGGAGTACATTGTAAATGATAGGACACCAAATCTCCATTTGTAAAGTCTGTCCTATACATTGTAAATGTTAGGACACCAAATCTCCATTTGTAAAGTCTGTCCTATACATTGTAAATGTTAGGTCACCAAATCTCCATTTGTAAAGTCTTTCCTATACATTGTAAATGTTAGGTCACCAAATCTCCATTTGTAAAGTCTGTCCTATACATTGTAAATGTTAGGTCACCAAATCTCCATTTGTAAAGTCTTTCCTATACATTGTAAATGTTAGGTCACCAAATCTCCATTTGTAAAGTCTGTCCTATACATTGTAAATGTTAGGACACCAAATGGAGTACATTGTAAATGATAGGACACCAAATCTCCATTTGTAAAGTCTGTCCTATACATTGTAAATGTTAGGACACCAAATCTCCATTTGTAAAGTCTGTCCTATACATTGTAAATGTTAGGTCACCAAATCTCCATTTGTAAAGTCTTTCCTATACATTGTAAATGTTAGGTCACCAAATCTCCATTTGTAAAGTCTGTCCTATACATTGTAAATGTTAATAGGTCACCAAATCTCCAATTGTAAAGTCTGTCCTATATATTGTAAATGTTAGGTCACCAAATTTCCATTTGTAAAGTCTGTCCTATACATTGTAAATGTTAATAGGTCACCAAATCTCCAATTGTAAAGTCTGTCCTATACATTGTAAATGTTAGGACACCAAGTCTCCATTCTCCACCAGGGTCCATGCTTATAAAGCTTTTTAGTTGAGTCTGAGTTCGTTCTCAAGCTTTTGATCGGTCAGATTTGAGTTCTCAAGCTTTTGATTGGTCAGATTTGAGTCAAAGGCTCAAATCTGACCAATCAAAAACTTGAGAACGAACTTTTTTCTCTGACAATGTGGCGGCATGGGGGTATGTGAGCTTGCTCGTTGAACTTCTTTTAATTTCTTACATGAATGTGCAACATGGAAACTTACAGAGTAGCAAATAGTATTGTCCAAATAGTAGAGCCAAGTATTATGGTAAATTACTGTAAACAGACTTGATGTCATGTTTTTATTTCGTTTGACAGGAGAGAGACTATCAGAAGCATGCTTACCTCAAGAGGCTCTGGAGTGATAGCAGCAAAGAATTCGGAGAGTTCACGCCACGAAGGTTCAGAAGTAGAATGTCCAAGGCGGTAAATATCACAAATAATAATTATGTAAACAGTTTATCTCTTGTAGTCAATAATCATTTGAAAAATACTGTATTCTCTCTTATAAACTACCCCCACTCCAATAAAGGCTCCCTTACTTCGGGGGGGGGGGACTAATGATCAATAAAACATCTAAAACCCTATGTAATAACTAAATGAATAAAGAAATATAGGTTTTTCCAAATACAGGTGGTAGCTTAATGCATACTGTCTGAATGCAATGTAGAAAGCTTCCCTTGGAGCTTTCTGTATTGCTTTCATTCTGCATTAAGCAACCACCTGTACCCAACATGCAAGAAACTTTAGAGCATTTATTAGAGATAATCTGGTATATGCTTACAAAAGCAAACAGAATGTAAAGACCTTAACTATTATTCTCCCAATTTGACCTGAGACTCATGCATATTCCGTTCATAATCGTAGGTTATCTTTGGATAAATTTACAAAGGTACAAGAATGCGCTATAAGAATACAATCCTCGTGGAACATGATTATTACCTTCATAATTGTTTTGCTGTTTATTGTCACAAAGTATTACGAACAATCCTGATAAACACGCCAAAGATTAAGCGAGTCTTAATTTTAAAATACGTTTCTCCTTCTTTACCAATGCCCTGTTGTATAATTACATACATCTTCACTGTGTACAAGTATTTCGCTGTGCAATCACAGCTGTGGAGTGCACTGGTTGCACAATCAACTTGTAAATAGTGCAGACCCTGATGAGACAGCTCCTGCAGGAGCTGTCTCATCTGGGTCTTCACTATTTACAGGTAGGTATATTGACGCGATTAGCAAACGAAGGGTTAAGTAAAATTGGGAGAGTAATACTTGCTTTAATCTGTGATGAAAAACAATAACCACGGTTAGGCATAACATGTTGAAGGAAATGTTATTTTTGCTTTATCATACCATATCAACCCTTTACTCAATAGAGACAACTTTGAGCACATTAAATTTTGCAAACAGAATTCTGTAGACTCTGTCTTAAGCAGCCAGTCATTGATTGAACGTAGGAGTCTTAAAAAGCAGGTGGTTGCTTAATGCTTTCTGCATTACTTTAGACCTGTATTAAGCCATAGGGGCCCGTAGTTTGACTCCCGACACTCTAACACTAATAATATATTATATTATTAGTGTTAGAGAGTCGGGAGTCAAACTACGGGCCCCTATGTATTAAGCTACCACTTGCCTCACAGGCCCATGATAAGAAGTCTTTTTGATGGCAGGTTCTAGTGTAGACTCAGATCAGGTGGCTCCTGTAGGAGACATCTGATCAGAGCCTGATCTGCTTACTTATACACCCTTTCCCTGTTCTGTATTTAGGCAAAAAATTCAATACCTACTGAATATTCATGAACAAAATAGTTCTAAGAAATGTGGAAGGTGGAACATTATATATATACATTTTAGAAAGCAAAGAAACAGATCTATCAAATTCTATTAGCAAACAGAGCAGACCCTGATCAGAAGGCTCCTCTAGGAGTCGTCTGATCTGGGTCTTAGTATTCTGTTTGCAAATGCGGGAAAACAGGTTTATATGAGGGAAAGGGTTAAATAAAATTGATCTATTTCTACAGTCTCTGCCATTGGTAAAAATGTTGTAGTTCATGATGCCATTATAAAACATCAGCTACATGTATTTGATATTCATACAATCATTATTTCTGACATGTGTATTCATGAAATACTGTACAGTAAAACCGTCTAATGCAACCAGCAAAAAAGACATAATTCACAGTGGCAAGGGCAGGTGGTAGCTTAATGCAGGACGGAAGTTATGCAGAAAGCTCCTGTAGGAGCTTTCTGCATAACTTTCTTCCTGCATTAAGCAACCACCTGCTTATAAAGGCAGCCATGTTCATTCATTAAGTGGTCACATTAGAGGGTTTTTACTGTATTAATGTTTATGTTCTTTTTGTTCATATTAGGAAAATCTGCAAACGTTTACCTTTATAAGTAGTGTAAGTAAAACTGTTGTTTCCATTGCTGAATAATTGAGATTAGTTAAAACCGTGTGTGATTAAATGTGTAATTAGATATAGATGTTTTAACCCTTTACTCCATAAATACGCTTTTCTGCACCTTTGCAGAGTAAACCCGGATCAGATGGCTCCTACAGGAGCCATCTGATCAGGGTCTGCTCTGTTTGCTTATGATGTAATATAGATCTGATTCTAAACTTTCTGTTCTGCCATGGTTAAATATTCCTGTGTTTATGATTTATTAAAAATTAATATTCATGATGTCATTACATTTTGCATGAATATTTATGGAGTAAGGCATTAATATTGTCCTGTACAGTAAAGCCTCACTATAACGGCCACTAAATTACATCATTTATTTTGTGTTAAATGCAGGTGGCTGCTTAAAGCAAGATGAAAGTAAAACAGAACGCTCGTATAGGAAGGTTCTGTTTCACTTTCACCTTGCTTTAAGCAGCCACCTGCCCTAAATACCAATTATTTAACACAATTTAGTGGCCGTTATAGAGAGGTTTTACTGTAATTCCTTTTCGTACGTAAACTACTAACAACTCTCTCTTTTCTTACCTTTTTTGAAATAGTAGACTGATCCGAATTGTATCTTTTGTTGTATTGGAAAATTGTTTAATCAATTCAAATATTAACCCTTTACTTGATAGAGATGCCTTGATTTTGACAACTTTGCAAATAGAAATAGACTAGACCCAGATCAGCTATGAGGACTCCTGTAGTAGCTCTCTGATCAGATTAGGGTCTGCTCTGTTTGCTTTTGGGATGATACAGTTTCTGACATTGCCGAAAAGTCTCTTATCAATATGCCGTTTTAAAAAATCAGCTAATCAATTTTCATAAAGTCATTATTTTTTAAATAAACATGCATCAGGTAAAGGGTTAAAACTCTGTAGTGATAATTATGTAGAATAATCAAATAATGCCTAATATTTGATCTGCGTTACAGAGAAGCTTGGAAAATAGTCTGGACGATGGAGACGATATTGAAAGCATTGATACTTATGAGGATAGGCGACTCCCAAAACTAGTAAGAAACAGAAATCAAAGAGTTTCATTGTTGTTGTTCAAAATAGGTGTATTGTTTATGTGGAAAAATCATAGGCAATCTTGTTGTTTCCAAACTTTCAGTAAAGACTTTTGTAATATCTTTCATTGGAATTTTCCATGGTAACCATTTGTATTAACACTCTCAATGCTGAATTTTATGTCGACTTATCTAAAACCATTAAAAGGCCAAGATTACCATGAATATTCAGAGGTTTTGTTTAAAGAAAACTGTAAAATGACAACAGTGCAGATCTGATGAGTAGAGAAAAACATATATTTGCCAGCTTCAGTGTATTGTATAGCATGAATGGTGACAAATAATTGTATTGAATCTTGGGGCATTTGGGACAAGATCAAAGTCAATGTTACTAAAAATAGAAAATCAGTTTTTAGACATAGTTCTTGGGGCCAAAGTAAAAATCAGTGTTACAAATATGAGAAATCCATTTCTGCTCAATAGCTTACATGATTATGTGACATGTAAGTTAGGAAGACCAAAGTATTGTGTACCGATACCTTGCAAATAGACTGGGGGTTGTCAAGTTCTAAGGTCAAGGTCATTGCTTGCAAAATAGCACCACTTATTTCAGTTAGATCAGACATATCATGACCAAATTTGGTGAACAGATATTGATGCCTGCAGACAGAGCCTGTGATTGCACCTGGAGGACTAAGGGGCACTGTACCTAACAGTTTAAAATGTGTTTCTACTCAATAACTTTACTTATTTAACTTTACAAATGTGATGTGAAGAGAAAGCTTGCATGGAAACAAAATTTCAGATTGTATTGGGGAATGGGGTTTATGTCTAAGGCCAAGGGCACTGTTGCTTATCTTTAGCTCGTCTGTTTCGAAGAAATCTCTAGCTATTGTGATTACTGGGTCGTAGTCGTCGCATGCAAAAACTTTAATGTAGCTCATTACTCAAAAAGTATAAGAGGTATCAACATGAAACTTCATAGGTTAGTAGATCTCATTGAGGGGAAGGTCCCTACATAAGAACCATAACTCTTGATTTCAAAATTTTCGAGTTATGGCCCTTTATCGTTTTCAATTTTTTTTAATTTAACTGGACAAGTACTAATTCAGACGAGCTTTGGCCCACACACGACTCTTGTTACAAATGTTGTGATCTTCCAAATTTCTGAAACCTTGCATTTAATTACATGGTGCATGTGTGGATAGTGGATACATTTATAGTTCTTGTTAGATGTAGAAATGCTTTATTATTGTGTAGTACATGTACTTCCATTCTGGTAAATGAGATGGGCACAAATCTTCAATTTTGTACTGACTTATTAACCAATTATCTTACAGAGGTGCCTTTGAAAACAGTGCAGACACAGATCAGATGACACCTTTGGGAGCCATTTGATCAAGACACAGATCAGATGACTCCTGTAAGAGTCATCTGATCAGGGTCTGCTCTGTTTTCTTATGAAATGGTATAGATCTGATTCTATGATTTTCTACCATGGCCATAACTTCCTGCATGCATATGCCATATTAGATTTTAATCTAGTTGTTATTCATGATGTCATTATTTCTAACATAAATATTCATGTGGTAAAGGGTTAACCCATTAAACAGAGTTGTGGAATTCTACTACTGTAAGTTTATATACCAACAATATTTAGATACATGAACTTATATTGCATGTAGCTTGTCTAACCTAGCTATGCATGTGTTTAATCAATTCCGGAATTAGCTAAAATAATAGGTGATAGAGAATTCTATAGAGTAGCTTTGTAACTGTATATACATGTAAATGTATATGCTGTTAATCATGTACTTGATAGACAGATGCCTTTTGATGCTTTGCCAAATAAAGTAGACCCAGATCAGACAGTATTGCAAACAGGGTAGATCCTTATTAGAAATTATACATATGAAATCATTTACATATGGGAAATGAGTGTATTTGTATACTGAAAACAGTGTCATCCCAGTTCAGAGGGTTCCTGGCGGAGCTATCTGATAAGTGTCTGTGCTGTTTGTCAGTTTCCTAGAGGAGCCCTCTGATCAGGGTCTGTGCTGTTTGTCAGTTTCCTATAGGAGCCCACCAATCAGGGTCTGTGCTGTTTGTTAGTTTCCTATAGGAGCCCACCAATCAGGGTCTGTGCTGTTTGTCAGTTTCCTATAGGAGCCCACCAATCAGGGTCTGTGCTGTTTGTTAGTTTCCTATAGGAGCCCACCAATCAGGGTCTGTGCTGTTTGTTAGTTTCCTATAGGAGCCCACCGATCAGGGTCTGTGCTGTTTGTCAGTTTCCTATAGGAGCCCACCGATCAGGGTCTGTGCTGTTTGTCAGTTTCCTAGAGGAGCCCACCAATCAGGGTCTGTGCTGTTTGTTAGTTTCCTATAGGAGCCCACCGATCAGGGTCTGTGCTGTTTGTCAGTTTCCTAGAGGAGCCCTCTGATCAGGGTCTGTGCTGTTTGTCAGTTTATATCTTCTAGCAAATTTATTAATGTCCATACCAAATGGACTCTATTGCTAAACACTGATGGACCATTTCCACTGTGAGCATTTAGTATTCAAAGAATTAATTTGATTTACAAATTATTGTATACTGCACATAGATAAAGTCTCAGAAACAGGATCTAGAATTGTTATAACATGGATGTACAGTAAAACCTCTATAACAGCCACTAAATTGTGTTTATTAGTTGGTATAGAGGGCAGGTGGCTGCTTAAAGCAAGGTGAAAGTAAAACAGAATGCTCCTATAGGAGCGTTCTGTTTTACTTTCACCTTGCTTAAAGCAGCCACCTGCCTTTAACACAAAATATTTGATTAATTTTGTGGCTGTTAAAGAGAGGCTTTACTGTATATAGATAGACTCATAGAAGCTGTAATTACCTGCTTGTTTTCTGTACAGGACAAGCCCAGGAAAGGCAATCTCCGTGCCACCAAGAGTGAGACCAATGGCCCTGTATCCAGTAGAAAGGACGAGTTTAAGTCAAGCAAGCCAGTAACAAAGCTACCCAAGATAATCCCGCACAAAGCAGTAAGTATATCGTAAAGTACAGTAAAGTCTCGCTAATGCGACCAAATAATTTATTAACATTGGAGTCTCTTAAAATGCGGTAGTTGCTTAATAAAGGAAAAGGTTAGGCAGAAAGCTCCTTAAACTTTTGTCCTGCATTAAGCTACCACCTGTTTTAAAAAACTAGAATTATACTTCATTTGAGTGGTCATATTAGTGAGATTTTACTATACAGACTCAAGATAGAGCAGCTGATTATGCAGTCTTCTTTCTGTCATGTAATCAATATGTATCAATCATATATAATCAATACTGACATGCTTTACGTCTGTATAACCTAATATACAATGTACTTTTGACTTTTTTCCCTTATGAATATTTATGTCATGATGTATCAGTTCATTAATATTCATTAACGGTTTCCTTCTTAAAAACACCTTTTCATGCCTTTGCCAACAGAGTAGATCCTGATCAGACAGCTTTTGTAGGAGTCATATGATCAGGGTCTTCTCTGTTTGATCCTACAATTTTTTTGAAACGATCAATTCATGCAGCAATGTTTCTCAGGGAAAAGATTAACTAGAATTTTGGACTTTACATTTACCCTTTACTCCATAAATATTATAATCTTTCTACACTTTTGCAAACAGAGTAGACCCAGATCAGATGGCTCCTGTAGAAGCTGTCTGATCAGGATCTGCTTTGTTTGCTTGTGATATAATATCAATATGATTCTACAGTTTCTGCCATGGCCAAAATGCCATGTGTCCATTTGCTATTATGACAAATAATCTAAATAGTATGCATGACGTCATTATTTCTTACATGAATATTCATGTAGTAAAGGGTTAAGAAGAGCATGTTTGGCTGTGAAAGGAATTGTAAAATTAGTTCTATATACAGTAGAACCCCTCTAATGCGACCGCTTAATGAATAAACATGGGTGTCTTTATAAGCAGTTGGTTGCTTAATGCAGAGCAAAAGTAATGCAGAAAGCTCCTGTGTCCTGCATTAAGCTACCACCTGAATCTAGTAGCCATAATGATACCTCTGTTAGGTGGTCGCATTAGCGGGGTTTTACTGTATATTAATTCTGTAAACAAACAGAGCAGACCCTAATCAGACAGAAGTCCTACAGAAGTCATCTGACCTAGGTGTACTCTGTTTGTAAAGGCATTACAGAAATATCTGTGAGGTAAAGGGTTGAACAGACTACTTGCGAATGATATAGAGCATTTCAAAATTAATTTCCCTTTCCTCCATGAATATTCATGTATGAAATAATAATGTCAGGGGTATTTATTAGATTAATTGTTATTACAGCACAATCATGGACACTGGAAGTTTTGGCCATGGCAGAAACTGTATAATCACATCTATATTATATCACAAGCAAACAGAGCAGACCCTGATCTGGGTCTACTCTGTTTGCAAAGACGTAGAAAGAAGTATTTATGGAGTAAAGGGTTAACCGAATTGCTGTTTTCTGTTATAAAGATAGTAAGTTGTTGTGTTTCCTGAAAAGCATATCAGGTTATAAAGTACAAACAGATGACAGGTCATTATACTGCTTCAGTTCATTTGTCTAATTGTGAATGGGAAAAAATATGAATTTTTCATTAACCTTTAGCATGCAATAGGCAAAGCAATAATTAGCATTGCAAACAGTTGTGATCTAGATGTGATAGAGAGTAACATGGCATCTCATCAGGATCTGAGCTCTGATTGCTCCAAATAAATAATGCAGAAAAAAACCTTTTATAAATTAATATTGACAGCATTTTCTGTTGACTGAAGTTATTGAACAAAGTAAATGTTAACGCATAAATATGCCTTGCTACGCCTTTGCAAACTGTAGGAACTATCTGATCAGGGTCTGCTCTGTTTGCTTATGATATAATATAGATATAATTCTACAATTTCTGCCATGGCCAAAACATCGTTTGTCCATACCACCATTATAATGAAAAATCTAATTAATATTCATGATGTCATTTTTCCTTTCATGACTGTTCATGGAGTAAAGGGATTAAGGGTTAGATTTGATGTTATAATGTTTTACACTATAAGGTTCATTTACTCTGGATTGTTTGCTGATTCAATAATTCAACATCATTCCAGGTCAGAAGTAGTGCCCAGGGAATTCTGTTTGAATTACATTTGATTACCATACAAATTTCTTAGAATTTAACCATTAGTATGCTTTTGCAAGAATCACGTCTACATCTGTTGAAAAAACACAAAGGCAAACTGATTAACCCTTTCCTCCATATATACGCCTTTCTATACCTCTGTAATAACCACTTCTTGAAACCATTGTGATAAATAGAGCATTTGCTCCTATAAGAGCAAATGCTCTATTTATCACAATGGTTTCAAACAACAAAATTCTAAAATTTACTTTTTTCTAGTAAATGATCCTTTTGGGTAGATTCATTCAAAGAGGTTGGGTCTAAAATAGCCTATGGAGGAAAGGGTTCACATCAAGTGCTTTGATTCATGTCAAAATCTAAATTGTCTAGAAGGGTAATTACAAATGTAGAATTTTCAAGCAGATTGCATTCTAGTATGATACTAAGCCATCCAGCGTGTGATACGATTTCTATACTACAGTAAAACCATCCAAAATACGTCTAACTCTGGGGGTTTAAGACAGGTGGTAGCTTAATGCAGGATAAAAGTTATGCAGCTAGGAGCTTTTTATATTACTTTTGTCCTGTATTAACCCATCTCAATTGTGCAGTTTTGAAACCATAGTGATAAATAGAGCATTTGCTCCATTGGAACAAAATTATGCTCCATTTATCACACTAGTTTCAAAAATTGACTTTTACAGTGGCATTAAAATGAGTCAATATGAGGGAATGGGTCAAAAGGAGTCAATATGGTTTCAAAAGTTGACTTTACAGAGGTATCAAATTTATCATGCTACATGAACCCTGGAATTTAGCCATGGTAAAAACTCTAGAATCAGATCTATTATGATTCAATAAGCAAATCAGATGGCTCCTACAGGATCTGGGTCTATATCTGATCTGGGTCTACTGTTTGCAAAGGCTTAACCTTTATCATGCTGAAAAAATGATATTTTGTTTCTGCAGCATTTTTAAGCATGTTTGCATTTTGCTTTTATTTTTAAGTTATCAATCTACCAGTAGTTTGATCCCAGTACAAGACATTGAATTACTTGGTGGCTTATCTGGATTCAAGCTGTTTGCAAATGTCAATCATGTAACACACAGCAGGATAAGGGTTACCGGTACAGTAAAACCCCTCTGAACCAGACTTCTAGTAGAAAAGACTTTAGATACTTTTAGGCAGGTAGCTGCTTTATGCAGGATGAACGTCCTGGAGGAGCTTTCTGCATGACTTTTATCCTGCATTAAGCTGCCACCTGTCTCTAAGACCAATATTTATACCACATTGAACATCAGGTTTAGAGAGGTTTAACCGTATCTTCCCAAAAGTGAAGCATGGACGAAAAATTAATCAATCCATTTAGATCCTATTTTAGCCATAACTTTGTTATTGTGCAATGAAATTCATTTCGGGGCAAATAGATCTACTCTTGTCCATCTGTCTGTACTTCCTAATCCGTCCATCCATTGGTCTATCTGTCAATCATATTGTTTTGTCTCATTCATTACTCTAAAAGTATTTGACCTATGGTTCTGAAACTTTATAGAGTAGTTGATCATCATGTGAGTGTGGGTATCGTTACAAAATAGGCACTCAGTAATACTAGAGTTATAGCCCTTGGTATAGATCATACTATAGCTACACACTGTGGGGGCTATTTCTAGTTGTCAATATAAATGGTAGTTATGTATTATGTTTAGTTAAAAATAATTTGTTTAAAAATGCAATATCACAGTATTGATTCAGATCAACAAAAACTACAATAAAACCTCTTATAAGTGACCATTTTGTAATTAACTATAGGATCTTTAAACAGCAGGTGGTTAGTTAATGCATAAAACATGTAAAGGCAGAAAGCTCCTTTGAGAGCTTTCTGCATTAATTTTGACCTGTTTTAAGCTGCCACCTATTTTAAAGACCCAGAATTAGATAAAACCTTTCTGGTTGCTAAAAACAGGTTTTACGGTATCTCTAATTTTTAAATTTTCCTAAATTGTTAACTTTGGTAATGAGTTTGTTATAACATATTTTCTAACAGGGTGATAAGAAGGTGAGTGACTGGGGCTATCGGTATAGAAACTGGTGTTTGAAATATATTTGCTAATTTGTGTAGAAACTACAGGTGAAGGGAGTGTTTGTTTTGCAGTTTTTAGGGATTTTAAGTTCTCCTCTTATTAAAACTGGCTTTTATTGAATTGCAATCAGAACCCATGAGTTCTGAGCCATGCCTGCCTTGGTTGTATGTAGGCTGAAATTAAAAGAAAAACATGGAGGTTTCCTTGACAGTGGTCATGGTGCAGATATTAGTGAAATTATTTATATCACTCCATTGAGATACGTGTTAACTAATTCAGCTGCGGTTGAGACACAACTTTTAAATGTCAATACATTTACATGTATATAAGACTATGCTAGTTTTAAAACACTCCTTATTTTCTGCAGAATCTACTTACGGGCACACATATTCTTATTCAGGTCACAAAATGTAACAATTCTGCCATATCCTTGTACCAGATACATCGGAGGTTTGCCAGAATTAGACGAGGATTTCAGATTGATTGAATAGATACCCTAAATTTGTCTGGAACAAGGTCACAATTCCCCCATTCTTTAAAGGTTAATCTGAATTAGAAATTTGCTGGAAATAATAGATGTTGCAACGTAGGATTTGATATATCTTAACCCTTTCCCTGATCAATATTCAACAAAGAAATATTGACATCACAATTATTTATCAGCTAAACTTTTATAATGTAAAAATTTTCAAGGAATCTTTTGTCTTTGACAAAAGTTGTAGAATTGGATCTATATAATGTCACAAGCAAACAGAGTAGACCCTGATCAGACGGCTCTTATAAGAGCGGTCTGATCTGGGTCTACTCTGTTTGCAAATGCGAGAAAAGGACCGTTTGTTTATATGAGGGAAAGGGTTAACTTTATCATGGTACTTGCAAATGGATGATGCAAATAGTCTGGACCCAGTTGAGACACAGAGTTATGTTGGATCTCATCAGGATTGAAACCATTTGACATCATAATTGCATTTTGTAGAAAAAATGTTTTATTATGAAATGTATAATAGTCATCAATAGATGACTTTTCTGCCCTTTTCCTGCATGTAGAAACTTTCTGTGACTTTAAACCCTTTGAATGCAGGACACATATACATTGGCTTTTGCAAACAATGTAGACCCAGATCAGAGGGCTCCTAGAGGAGCCCTCTGATCTGGGTCTGCACTGTTTGTCATTCATACTAACTGAATTCTATAGTTAAACATTGATGGACAAATCTACTCTGAAAATTCAGCATTGAAAGGGTTATATCTTTGGTTAGCCCTTTACTCCATAAATATGCCTTTCTAAGATATTGCAAACAGAGTAGACCCAGATCAGACAGCTCCTATAGGAGCTGTCTGATCAGGATCTGGTCTGTTTGCTTATGATATAATATAGATATGATTCTTCAGTTTCTGCCACGGCCAAATATGCATGTATCCATGTGCTGTTATAACAATTACTTTAATTAATATTCATGATGTCATTATTTCTTACATGAATATTCATGGAGTAAAGGTTGAACTGATGTACTATACTTTCAGTATCGCAGAGGTCGCCTTGTAGGTTATCAGCACTGTTTTATTATATATATATCTTTATATCTATATTTCACAGAGGAAGCAGGGAACATATTCACTGTAGATTTTATAACAGCATGATGATTTATAAAAATCTCGTTGTTTTATGGATTTAAAAATTTACCTGGTGATGGTTATAATATGGTGTCCATTCGAGAAATGCATGCCTCCTAGCATTTGACATAAACCAACACATTTTCAGATTAAATTAGTACAAGCTTGTATAGTTTATTCATGTTTTTTATATTACATGTATTGTAACATTGCCATATTGCTGATACGTTTTTCCATACCACTTATTGTTATGCTATGACATACAATAATAAAACAATTCAAAACAAGGTGCAACCTTGTGTGTTTATATTTCATATTGCTAATGTTATCGTAAGTAAAATTAATATACAGTAAATCCTTGATTATTCGAACACTCAAATGCGCATCATTACCAATCTTTAAGACAGGTAGCAGCTTAATGCAGGATGAAAGGCATGCAGACAGCTCCTCTGGGAGCTTCCTGCTTGACTTCTACCCTGCATTAAGTAGCCACCTGCTTAAAAGGGTCTAAATTATTCTATATTTGTTTTTCGAATTATTAAGGTTTTGCTGTATTGCATAATTATACTGTTTTGAGAAGTTACCATGGTTACGATATTGCAGTTTTACCTTTAGCAGACTTAAATGAGTCTTAATTCGTATTAAAGATTATAGAATGAATTAGTTCAGATCAAACAAATATTTCCCATGCTAATTAGTCATCTTAATCAGTAACAGTGATGGTTTAACCTTTTCCTACACATAAATGTGTTTTCACACACACATGCAAACAGAGTAGGCCCAGATCAGACAGCTCCTATAGGAGCCATCTGATCAGGTGTCTGCTCTGTTTGCTTTTGACATGATATAGATCTAATTCTACAGTTTTTGTCAAAGCAAAAACAAATCCCTTGAATAGTTTACATTATAAAAAATCAGCTATTTCTTACATGAACATGGAACAGGGAAAGGGTTAACCCTTCGCTTGCTATTCGCGTCAATATACCTACATGTACCTGTAAATAGTGAAGACCCAGATGAGACAGCTCCTGCAGGAGCTGTCTCATCAGGGTCTGCACTATTTACAAGTTGATTGTGCAACCAGTGTACCCCACAGCAGTGATTGCACAGTGAAATACGTGTACACAGTGAAGATATATGTAATTATACAACAGGGCATGGGTAAAGAAGGAGAAATGTATTTTAAAATTCAGCAAGCGAAAGGTTAACATGTATCAGTTAGAAATGATACCAGTAGTCACTGTTGTACATGTTTACCTACACACATTTTCAAACATTCTTTTTGATGTCACCACAGTTTCAGTGTATATTTTAGCTGCAACATACAAGAATGATTGATTTATATGTTTGATGACCGACCACTACAAATCATCATTTTAACTCACTTTTGCTCTTCTCTCTCTACAGTTAATTGAACACGACTTTAGCATGTACTATGGAAGTATGAGTTCATTGAACAAACTTCCATTAGACAGTGAGGTAACAGAATATATCATAGTTTTAATCCCTTGCATACAAATGGCCATTGTGAAAATACTGTAGTTCCAGAAATTATGGATAATTCTATATTTATTTGATGGCATCAGATCTGGTTCGATGCTACAAATATATTCTTCTCTTTGATGATGAATTTTCATAATATTGAAAGAAGTGATTTTTTTTGTAATATTGTACCCTTTGAATATTGATTTTCTTAATGAAGTCTCCTCTTGTAGAAACATTTGTTATAAGGCTATGGCTGGAACAAGCCTCCATGGATTAATATACTAATGCTAATTTTTGAAAATCTGCCCTTGCTTTAAATAGCAAAGTTTTGTTCAGAAATGAAGGGTTGTACTATTTGACGGAAAGAATTTCGAATGACAAACAGTGCTGACCATATCAAAAGACTCCTAGTAACTCTGTGATGTTGGTCTAATGCTAGGTACTGTATCATCTCAAATAAGCACCCCTGGGGGCATAGCATAATTTTCTGGAGAGGAACTTCATGCATTTTGTACACAGGCAGTTGCTTAATGCAGACTGAAAGCAATGCAGAAAGCTCCCAGTGGAGCTTTCTTGCTTTCAGTCTGTATTAAGCTAGTATTTTGAAAATACTATATTTCTTTATTTATTAGTTATTACATAGATATTTTGTTGTTTTACTCATCGTTAGTTTTCCCCTAGAAGTAAGGGAGCGTTTATTAACCCATTCCCACTTAGGCTATTTTTAGGCCTAACCTCTTTGAAAAAGTCTACCCACAAGGAGCATTTACTAGAGAAAAGAAAATATTTAGAATTTTGAGTATTGAAACCATTCTGATAAATAGAGCATTTGCTCCCTAACCTCTTTGAAAAAGTCTACCCACAAGGAGCATTTACTAGAGAAAAGAAAATATTTAGAATTTTGAGTATTGAAACCATTCTGATAAATAGAGCATTTGCTCCTATGGAGCAAATGCTCTATTTATCAGAATGGTTTCAAAAAGTGACTTCTACAGAGGCGTCAAAAGGTGTCAATATGCGGGAATGGGTTAAAATGATTACATTTTTTACGCAGAATACAGTTACTGTCATTTCCTGCATCCATAAAGCAGTTACTAAATTGTTTTAGGAAATCAAAGGGGTAACAAATAAATCTAATGGTGTGTGTTCAAGGGATTAGCTAAACTCGTAGTGCTTTGTGCAATTGTCCAGTGTTGAGTCTTGTGAAAGGCACACTATAGTTTCTATATGTTTCCATGTTATATGATAATTCAAATAAAAGGTGTATCTGATTTTTTGATACTTTGTTGATAATCATCACAGCCTTTGATATTATTACAAGTCTTCACACCTTTATTGCAACCCATACTTTTATTTTGAAATTGACCCACTAAGTGTATTATTAGTATTATTTGTCTACCAGATATTTTTACTTCCTGCATTTCGAAAACATTTTTGTTATACTTTTATTGTTCATGTTTGCATTGAGATTGTTCACAGTTGTACGTTTTTTGTACTTTATATGTGCTTAGTGTAGAGTTTATATAGCATATTTAAAGAATTACTTTTGTCAGTCTTATCTGAGTTATAATCTCTTTTAATTTGTCAATGCCCTTTATATGCAATATTATATTAATCAATGCTTGATATTTATAAAATAGATTACATGTATTATATTTGAAGTATCAACATTTTACTTTTCATTGAATATTACTGCAGCTAGAGTCTGTATTTGATGTACTGTAATTCTCGGATGAACTTAGGCAATTAGTACAGACTCAGAGGACCAGATAAGATGACATTGTGTTAATTAAAACATTTTCAAGAATAACTCCTTTATTTCTCCACCAACCTCTATGATTGTTGTGACCACTCTTTAGAATCGTCTCTTCGAGACGATTCTAAAGAGTGGTCACAACATATGGTTTGGTGGAGAAATAAAGAAGTCAATCTTGATTTTTTTTTAGTTTTTGCATCTTATCTGGATCTGATAATAGTGATATCATGGGTATACTTTGTCCTTGTGAGACTTTTGTTAACAGAATAAACCCTTACAGACTTTTGTCTGCAAAATTTGTCATTAGTTTGAATTTAGGAATATTGTAACAGGGCCGATTAAATTTACCATTGTCAATCTGCCCATTCACCCATCAATCATCAGATTTGCAAAGAAAAGAAGTCAAATTATTGCCACCGGCTCAGTGTTGTCATTATGAGCATTATTGTTGTGCATTTTTGTCACAGTTTCAGTGTTAGTACAGCTATGCCTAATTAAACTTCACACAATAGTTCAATGTCATAACTACAATCTGGTATGGCTCCATTATGGCCCTTTATGACATTGATCTTCATGAAAACAGACACATTTTGCCGTCTGTGTGTGGTGCTCTTGTTTCTGTCATGTACATCATTCTCCAAAAGTATTAGACATAGAGTCATGAAACTTTGTAGGGTGACTGTGAAGATGTGCATCTGAGTATGATAATACACTCAGTAATAGTAAATATTATGCTCTTGTCATACAGCTTTCCCTCATAGTAAAGCCTTATAACACCTTCCCAAACAGCAGTCTGATCAGGATCTGCTCTGTTTGCTTATGAAATTGTATAGATCTGATCCTACAGAGTTTTGTATAGGCCAAAAGTTCCATGAAAGGTTTACGTTATGAAAATTAAGTTGCTTAATGAATATTCATGAAATGACCAATTCACACATGGAGGTTCATTAGGGAAAAGGGTTAAGATGTCATTAAACCATTTCGAGGGCTTGGTTCAAAACTATTCTAACTCCTTCACAAAGTGAAGGAGTTAGAATAGTTTTGCACCAAGCCCTCGATTTGTATTCAAACTGTGTACAAAGCTGTTCATAAATTTATACAGTTCCAAACAAGTACATGTAACCCTTTTAACCCTTAGTTTTCAAATGGACTATATAATAAATTTCCAAACAGCAAACAGGTCAAGCTTACCATGAATATTCAGGGATGCTCTGCAAGAAAAGTGTAACATGACAAACAGTGCAGACCCTGATGAGAGGGCTCCATTAGGAGCCCTCACATCTGGGTCTACACTAATGGACATTAGTGATTTATTTCCTGAACTGAAAGGGTTAATTATACCGATTGACTTTTGCCTGTTGTTCAGCAGCACAACGTAATATATTGGTCTCAGGATGAAATGTCCATGGTGTCTGTTTCTCAGCGTGACTCTGCTAATGGTTCCAATTAACCTTTATCATTCTGAACAATTTGTCATCTCCTGAAATTATCCTCTGCCTAAGTTTAGAAATACAGGCTATCCTTTCTGTCTACAAAACCATAACTTTTGAATTAGTTTGAACACAGGAATTTTAAAAAGCAGGTTGTTGCTTAATGCAGGGCAAAAGTATTGCAGAATGCTCCTATAAGAGCTTTCTGCATTACTTTTGACATGCATTAAGCTATCATCGGACTTGCAGGCCTTTAAATAGACGTCTTTTTGATGGCTGCTTAAGACAAGTTCTGCTATATCTGTTTACTTGGTAGCAGACCTTGATTCGTACTATATACACTACTGAATCTATACAACATTCAGAAGTTTGAACCTTTAAACCTTTTCTCCATAAATACGCCTTTCTACGCCTCTGTAAAAATCACCTGTTGAAACCATTGTGATAAATAGAGCATTTGGTCCTATAGGAGCAAATGCTCTATTTATCACAATGGTTTCAAACTAAAAAATACTAAAATTTTCCTTTTCTCTAGTTAATGCCTTTTTGTCAGATTTATTCAAAGTGGTTGGGTCTAAAACTAGCCTATGGTGGAAAGGGTTAAAACTTTGAATGTGAAAAAACAGTTAACCTTTAATGTGTAGGAAAGGATTGTATTAGACCTTTGCAAACAATGTAGACTAAGTCAAAGGGCTCCCGAGGGAACCGTTTGATCTGGTTCTGCACTGTTTGTCATAATTATCATTTTCTTAAGTGATAAATTACTGATACAATGTTTTTGTTTAATTAATGTTCAGAAAAGGAGAAGCCAGTTTTACTTATTCAACAGATTTAGGGTTAATTGGCATTTGCTTATAGTGTAGACCCAGATTAGAGTCTCTTAGAGGAACCCTCTGATCAGGGTCTACACTGTTTGACATTTAAACGTTAAGTCTAACTTCAGCATATTTGACAAGTCATACTAAAATGGACTCTACTGTAAAACATGATGGCACATGCCTCTTTGAAGGTTTAACACTGAAAGTGTAAAATCACAGCAAGAGGCTATTGTCTTTATGTGGTACATGATTCAGCTTTTATCATCACTCTGGCATGTGGAAAGCAAAGGTAAGACAAGTCAAGGGGAACCATTAGAAAATGATGAGCACAGTTGGATGTTATCTGTAAAAAACATTGTCATGGCAGCAATCTTATTTTATTGATACTCTAACATATTTTATTGATACTCTAACAGTATCATTGGGGGCACTCAATAAACATGTATATTACCAACATAAGCCACCAGCCAATGCATCAGGTTCTACATATTTGGCAGCATTTTCATACTTTACCCTTCCACTGTTCAATAGTTATGGAAAAAAACAATGACATCATGAACATTCATTGGCTGAATTTTTATATTGGCATATGTACTCAGGACAATATAAAAATTAGCTAACAAATATTCTGTATGACATTATTTCTTATATGAATATTCATTTGGTAAATGGTTATGTTTCGTTTTTAGATTAAAAATTTGACATACCACATAGAGAAATGGTGCCATAGTTATAATAAGCTGGCTAACCAGATAGATTTATTTCTTGAACCTCTTCCATGCTAGAAATATTTGGGTTTAATGAGGTCAATATGGGGTCTAATGGTAGTTTGCCCTAGGCAACATTTTAATTGGTCATATGAAATGTTAAGATGAAGGATTTCCATTTAGAAATATGTTGATTAGAGTTAAACAGATCTTACTTCAAGTACAAGTATAATTTAAATATATGCAAAGCTTCTATTTGTTATTTGCAATCAGAGGAGTTTTAGAATAAGGCGTTCCTGGGATGATAAACCACATGATGATGATAGCAGCCAGGAGTATAGTCCATATCAGCCAAAGCCAAGTGATGCTAAAGAGAATTCTGAAAAGAAAGATAAGGTTACTACAGACAAAGACGCTTCTGAAAAGAAAGACCCCACAAGCAATAATAAAGATAATGTTGGAAAGATCCATAAAGGAGACAAAAAGCTTGAAAACAACAACAGTAAAATGAACAAGATGTCGGATAAAAATGTTACAAAGAATGCAAAGCAAAAAGACAGAGCAAATGATGACAATAAACATGATCTTCATGCACCAAGTCAAGCTAGCTTTCAGAGTGCCAATCTACCAACCAATGATATGGAAAGAGTGGAAACTTTGATATCTGAGGAGAAAGATAAGTCTTATGATGAGGATTTAAATGAAAGTTCTCAAACAGCAAATAAGGAAGATGACACTTGTGTCTCTGATGGAGAAAATGACATTATGCATAGTTCAGCTGTGGATGATAAAGGGTCAGATGATCAAAAGGTTGATAACTCTGTAGGTTATATGGAAGATGACAATAGCAAGAGTAATGATAAGTCAAATAATAAAGATGTAGGTGAGAATCAGGTTAACTGTGATAATGATGCTGAACAGCAAAAAGAAAGTAAACAAGGTAAAGACAGCAATAAAAATAACAGTCAACATGATGATGACTATAATGATATAAATGATACACGTATTGGAGAAAATACAAAGAATTCTGACAATGTTAACAAAAGTGTCAATAAGGAGCAGAAAGCACATAAGGATTCTGCTGAAGTTTGCAGCCCTCAAAAAGAGATTCAAGGTGATAGGAAAAGAAAGAATAAGGCAAGAGCTTCTGCACCAGTGTATAGCCATTGTAATAGTGACCAGTATGATTTGATTGTAAACAGTTGCATGATTGTTGTTCATTGTAAGTTTTTCTTTTCACTCTATTTTAAATAATGTGTGTGTACAGAGCAATAGATAAAGGTGTGTATTCAAATACTAAATTCTTCATTTCACCACCAAACTGTATGTTGTAACCATTCTTTAGGATCATGTTAGAGAGACGATTCGAAAGAGTGGGCACCACAAAGGGTTTGGCAGAGAAGTAAAGTAGTTATTCTTGAAAACGTAATTTATGCATCTTATCTGGGCCTCCCATGGATATTGTCAATTCAATAGCATATATACCTATGACTGATATTTTGAAAAAATACTGAATCTAGCATGAAGTTTGTGAATGTAAGATATAATGTCATCATTGCATATATCTTTGTATGCTAATTAATTAAGAGCAAAAGATAAAGATGCCTGCTCATACTGAAATCGTCCTTTTTCCACCAAACACTGTTCAATTGTTGTGATAACTCTTTAGAATTGTCTTGAAGAGATGATTCTAAAGAGTGGTCACAAGGTATGGTTTGGTGGAGAAAGAAAGAAGATCTTGAAAATGTTCAATTTGCACATCTTATCTGGACCTTTGATAATTGTCAGTAGAAAACCAAAGTTTTTCGTTCTGCCATTTCTTTTATAAAATACAGTCAGAGTGTCACACTCTTTGGATCCCTTTAAGATGTTGAGTAATTAACTTGGTGTCACATGTGGATCAAAACTATTGCATAGGTTATCACAATGCAAATGGCTGACATACTGATGACCATGACCTTTAACCTCTATAGTCTATCTTGCATTAACCCATTACCTCATAGGCTATTTTTAGATACAACCTCTCTGGATAAATCTACAGAAAAGGATCATTAACTGGAGAATTATTTTAGAATTTTGTAGTTTGAAATCATTGTGATAAATAGAGCATTTGCTCCTATAGGAGCAAATGCTCTATTTATCAATGATTTCACAAAGTGACTTTTACAGAGTCGTCAAAAGTCATCAATATGAAGGAATGGGTTAAGTCCAATTCCAATATAAATATTACAGTTTGGGTTTTAAGCATTCTATCCAATTCTAATCTAAGAATTACAGCAAAATACATACAGAATGTAGGTGTTAAAACTTCACCTGCATATGATACTTGATGAGTACAAAGATTGTACAACAATTCAAGAAAAAGGTATCATTTTCGAAATAAAAGTGTTTTTACTTGTTTAATGTTTAAATGCCTTACTTGGCTTGAATCTACTGCACCATTGCATGTTAGTGATATTGTAACGTACTGTATCACAGTCAACTCAGTTGTATTATCTCTATGTATGTGAAGTTGTTTTGTAACATTTTACTGATGTGTTTAAGATAGCACTTACTATGTGTTTTTTGTCTGTAGTATTTTCTCTGATATTTCAATAATTTTGTACAAGTTTTTTTTATTTAAGAAATACCTCCAGATGAAAACTACTTCCTGTTTTATATTTATTTGTGAAAAATACTCTTTGTTGTATTTCATTCATTGAATATTAGAAATGAGTGATCTGACATTTGCAAACATAGTGTAGACCCAGATCAGAGAGCTCCTGTAGTAGCGCTCTGATCAAGAACTACACTGCTTAAAATCCATTGGTAAATTAAACCCTTTGCAAACTGAATGGAATCTTTCATTAATGATCTCTTTGAATGCTAAACAAATTTCCCCCTGCAACCATTGTCATCTCCTTTCAGTTATTAAGTTAAACTTTCTCTCATTTCTTTGCCAAGATATGGTCAAAATGTCAAACAGTTTTGATCTTGATTAGACCCTACATTATGCGGTGTTTCATCTGGATCCAAACTGTTTGCATTACAACAGTTTTGCCGCTAGCATGCAAACAGTTGAACAATGATGGACCATTCCACTTCGAAATGTAGAATTCAAAGGCTTAACCCATTCCTCAATAGGCTATTTTTAAACCAACCTCTTTGAATAAATCTACCAAAAAGGAGCATTTACTAGCGAAAAGGAACATTTTAGAATTTTGTGGTTCGAAACCATTGTGATAAATAGAGCATTTGCTCCTATTGGAGCAAATGCTCTATTTATCACATTGGTTTCATAAAGTGACTTTTACAGAAGCATAGAAAGGCGTATTTATGGAGGAAAGGCTTAAAAGGAAATGGTTAGTCTAGCAGACACTTATAACACTGATATGATCACATTACTGAATTATTTAACATTGTACAAAATGAAAAAATGTCACATTAATATTGTAATCTCTGTTCTTTATGTGTGGTTACTGTGCATTCAAGTATATATGATGAGATTTACTGGAAACCTTTTTGAAATTCCAATTGGCTTAATCTGCAATTTTGAAAATGAGTTTTACCAAGATCAAAACTCTCATGTGGAAGCTTTAATTGGGCCCTACCCTGGTTGTCATGGGAATCTTTTGCATCCAATGTTTACACCTTTTACATAAAAGACCCCAAACACTTTGAAATGTTAGGACTGAGTGACAAGTTCTATTCTGCAAATATATGCAGCATCAAAAGGCTTCAACATTTTTAACCTTCTGAATTGGGCAAACGACTCAGCTGGCATTTGCAAACAGTGTAGACCCAGATCTAAGGGCTTTTGGAAGAACTCTATAATTATAACCTGAGTGTTGTTCAATATCCTGTGGTAAATTTAATTTTTTATATCAGATGTGCTCTACCATGAAACTAAGATGGACCAATCCACTTTGGAAATTCAGAACTCGAAGGGTTAACCCTTTCAACCCTGAATTATCAAAGTGGATTAGCCAAGTAGTGTTTAACTATAGAGTCCACTCAGTATGAAAGGCTTACACTTACTAAATGATTTTGAATGACAAACAGTGCAGACACTAATCAGAGGGCTCCTCTTGGATCCCTTTGATTTGGATCAACACTGTTTGCAAATGGCTGTGTATGCACGTCGTGGGCTGAAAGGGTTAAAGATCTCAAGTGGGAAGAAAATAAGTACTTTGTGACCTGCCAATACAAGGCAGTAAGGTTTAATTTATTCTTGTTGTATGAATAATTGAGAGAAATTGATGAGAATGCCCCACACAAGATCAGGTTTTATGCTGATTTTATTGCAGAGGGGATGGATCTGATATTAACTATTAGCAAACTATGGGTGAATTGGAGATAACCTTTGAGATCCAGATAAGATTCCAACTAAATTATCACCTTATTAAGATCCTATTTGGCGCTTTGATTGTGTTTTGGTTAATAGAAAGGAAAGAAAAGTCTGCTCTGAGAATCTAGGCTTATGACACTTCTGTACAGTCATATATATAAGCCCAGCAAGTTAAGGTTGAAGGGATAGAGGTAGGGAATGTAGGCAATGCTCAATTCTTTGCATTCTAAATAGCTGTCGTCTGCAGATATTGTCTGCTGCAATTCTTAAAAGTTAACTTGCTTTTGTTTCTTTTCAAAAGGTCGATCAGAGTGTCACAAAGTTTAGATCCTGATGAGACACCGAGTTACTCTTTGTCTCATCTTGATCACGACTGTTGGCATAGATTAGTACAGTTTGGCCAGTAAGCATGCAAAGAGTTAATCTTTTGAATGCTGCTTTCCAAAGTTACTTTTCACTCCCAAGTCCATTCAATATAAAAAATTAAGATGATTTACTGAAACTTGAAATAGTAAATATTGCTTATCAACTTACTTCTGTTGTCCTTTGATCTGCAATACAGTGTTTGCAGACGACAGGTAACTGGTTATGCTCATTTGCAGTAGTAAATATTCATTGTTATATAGTCTTGCATGCTGAAATTGTCATAAACCAGTCTTGCATGCTGGAATTGTCATAAACCAGTCTGTTCCATTTGATATGTTTATGTCTTTGCACGCTGGAATGAAATTCTTGATTACCAATGTGAACAGATTGGATCCAGATACTATGCTGGTAATTAGCCCCTCTCATGGTATTTAACTCTGAAAGCTTTTTTGAAGAGGATTAAAAGAAGAAAAAAACAGAATCGCGGCACATGAAATGTTTAGCAGACTATAGTTACAAAGCATGCAAAGAGTTAATAGTTCATTGTCCCTTAACATTAGCACTCTAAGCAATTCAGGGGTTGAATGTGAGACTGTTGTAAATACAGTATCTAACCGTGATAAACATTTAACCCTTTACTCCATAAATATGCTTTTCTACGCATTTACAAACACAGTAGACCCAGATCAGATGGCTCCTACAGGAACCATCTGATCAGGGTCTGCTTTGTTTGTTTATGTTATAATGTAGATCTGATTCATAGAGGATCTTACATGAGTGTTCATTACAAATTGTTTTTATGAAACGACTTTACTACATTCATCGTAGTAAACGAGTTTCATAAAAACAATTTGCAATGAACATGAATGCAAGATTCTTTTTATTACATAACCCTTAAAGTGCAATAGAAAGTGAAACAGGCTTTAGCTGATGCGATTGTTAACAGCATCTATGCAAATGCAGTGCTACAATTAGCTAATGATTAAATGATGTCAGTGATGTCATGCATTGGTTCCAGGTGTTCTCTTTAAGATTCAATATCGGCTGGATTCAAACTGCTCATTTGAATAAAAAAAATGCACTAGTGCATTTCCACAGTTTACGGCACTCTGTTACTGCACTCCCACACTGGAGATTATGTGATAATACAGTTTCTGCCATGACCAAACATTCCTGTGTCCATGTGCTATTATAAAGAATAATCTAATTAATATTCATGATGTCATTATTTCTCAAATTACTATTCATGGAGTAAAGGGTTAAAATAAATGTTTTCCTAACATTGTCTTAATGGATTTTTTTATCCATTTCTGTTGCAAAACAATATCACAGTGTCAAACAGATTGGCTCCGGATTAGATGTTGTGGATCTAAACTATTTGCAAAATCATTCACAGCAATTTTGCACTCAACCCTCGTGTCAACAGCAGTAAATATCATCTGTTTCTATTCCCACAATCGTAAGTTTTACTGCCATTTGTTTTAAAAATGCAATCAAACTATTAACCCTTACCTCCATAGGCTATTTTTAGATCCAACCACTTTGAACAAATCTACCAAAAAGGAGCATTAACTAGAGAAAAGGAAAATTTTAGAATTTTGTAGATTGAAACCATTGTGATAAATAGAGCATTTGCTCCTATAGGAGCAAATGCTCTATTTATCACAATGGTCTCATAAAGTGACTTTTACAGAGGCGTAGAAAGGTGTATTTATGGAGGAAAGGCCCTGTTCTATTCATGGACAAAATAGTTGTAATGAAATATGAAAGGTGGAATATTGTTACAACATTTTAGAAACCAAAGAAACAGATCTATCAAATTCCATTATTAAACAGAGCAGACCCTGATCAGATGGATCATATATAGGAGTCATCTGATCTGGGTCTACTCTATAATACATTTATAAGAAGGAAAGGTTAAAAAATGTATTGAAACTATTAAACAATGTGGATCCTTATGAGCAATTAAGAACAAATCTGGATCCGAACTGTGTCAAAAATTAAGTCCTAAAGTAACAAAGCATTGAAACACTGTTAGCATTAACATAGTAACGAACATACATGTATTGAAAAACCAGTGTGATGAACTGGACAATATAACCCTTTCCTCCATGAATATTCATGTAAGAAATATAATGATGTCATATATTAATTGGATTAATTGTTATTATGGATATGGGCACAGGAAATTTCAGCCATGGCAGAAACTAGAATCATATCTATATTATTTCATAAGCAAACAGCAAACCCTGATCAGATGGCTCCTGTAGGAGCCATCTGATCTGTGTCTACTCTATTTGCAAAGTCATAGAAATGTGTATTGATGGAGTAAAGGGTTGATATAACAGATAACTGAATAGCTTTTTCTAGCATAATTGAGCATAAAACTGAACTTCGATATCTCAAACTGGGATAACTCAAACTTCGGGATAACTGAAAAAAAAGTGTTGGGTCCTTCTAAAATTTACAATACAAAATAATTCTAAAATTGTATCACTACATATAAAAATTATCTAGAAACACATGTGACAGCTTAATGCAGGTCAAAAGTATTTAGGAGCTTTCAGCTTTACTTGAGACCTGCATTAAGCTGTGAACCTTAGAAATTGTCCAAATTAGAAATCGAATGACTCAAACTTCTGTTATCTCGAAGTAATTTGTATTGTCCCTTCAGTTTGAGATACCGAAGTTCAGCTGTACTATGATGCAGAATGAATACTGAGTAATTTTTCAATTATTAACCTAATGACTTATTGCTACATAATGCTGTGCATGCTGTGTATAATTATGTTGGTGCAAAAGCTTAAAAACAGATTGAATACAGATGACATGTGCATTGTTAACCCTTTACTCCATAAGTATGTCTTTCTATGCCTTTACAAACCAAGTAGACCCAGATCAGATGACTCCTGTAGGAACCGTCTGATCACATTCTGCTCTGTTTGCTTATGATATAATACAGATATATATGATTCTACAGTATTACGCCATGACCAAAAACTCCTGTGTCAATCTACTATGGTGACAATTATCTAATTCATATTCATGATGTCATAATTTCTTACATGAATATTCATGGAGTAAAGGGTTATTAGCCTTTCATCTCCTTAGGTTGAATTCTCAGTGAGTGAAGAATTTGTTTAATATGCTGAAAATGAAAGTTCTGCACATGAAATAATATTTTGAAAAAGTCAATCATTTCTTTTCTTACATGCAGTTCTGTATTAGATAGTATATGTAAATTCTATGTTGAAAATAGAATTGATTTTAGAATGCTAAGTGATTATGGGATAAAGTGTATTCCTTGATGAGTTATGCCCCTTTGTATTATTGACAGTCTGATGGAGTATCAGGGGCAGGTAACAAGGACCAGGGTCAGGAAGATGGGTCAGATGTTGCTCAGCTCTTCAAGATTGCCAAACAGTTAGGTATGTATACATACAGTAACACCTCAATTCTAAATTGTATGGTAGTTGGTAGCTGAACACTTTCCCTGTTCTGTTTATTCCAAATTTCAATACCTATACTGAATATTCATGGACAATAAAGTTATAATGAAATATGGACGGTGGAACATTGTATGCAAATTAGAAACTAAAGAAACAGATCTACCTAATTCCATTAGCAAACAGAGCAGACCCAGATCAGGGCCTGCTCTGTTTGCATACAGAATGATTAGATCTGATTCTACAGTTTCTGCTCAAGTCATAAATTCCTGTGATCATGTTCCATTATAATCATTCAGCTAATACATATGATATTCATGATGTCATTATTACATGAATATTGAACAGGAAAAGGGTAAACCCTTCTCATGATGAACAAATAATGTCTGCTCAATCACTTTTATACTGAACTTATAATTAGCACAGTTGGCTTTCAATTCGTTCAACTTCCTTTGAGAAACTATTGACTGGGTGTCAAACAGCTTGGAACCTAATACGATGTGATTAGCATGAAAAGGGTTAACCCTTTCCTTCATATAAACACTTTTTTCATGACTTTGCTAATAAAGTAGACCCAGATCAGATGGCCAGCTGATCAGGATCTGCTCTGTTTGCTTATGAAATTATAAACGTCTGACTCTACAGTTTCTTCTATTACCTAAATATCCTGTGTACTATGTGATTATAAAAATTCAGCTAATAAATATTTGTGATGTTATTATTTCTGAGATGAATATTCATGAGGGATAGGGGTAATGAAAGACAAAAAAACTTCCTGCATTACTTTTGTTCTGCATTAACCCTCTACTCCATTAATATGCCTCTCAATGCCTTTGCAAACAGAGTAGACCCAGATCAGATGGCTCCTGTAGGAGCCTTCTGATCAGGGTCTGCTAATTTGTTTGCTATGATATAATATAGATATGATTCTACCGGGTCTTCAAATCATCTAAAAGTTGATTTATGACCCAACTATTTTTACATAATTATAGGGTTTTGTCCACTTTGCAACAGTTGGCTTTGGGATTATGTCCTATGGGCTTTTGTCCTATGGGGTTATAATATGTCCTAATGGGGTTTTTTCCATATGGGGTTTTGTCCGTACCCCGATTCTACCGTTTCTGCCATGGCCATAAATTCCTGTGTCCATGTCCTATTATAACAATCTAATTAATATTCATGATGTCATTAATTCTTACATGAATATTCATGGAGTAAAGGGTTAAGCAGTAACTTGGTTTTACATTCTATTGGAATAGGTGACCAGTGTAGAAGTTTTACTGTAGATTCAGTTCTACAAGACTGACGTGACACTAGTACTTGCCATTGAGTGACTTAAGATACTCAGACACATTAACTCTTACAATGCCGGAAACAAGTCACTAATGTGCTTTGCAAACAGTGTAGACCCAGATGAGAGGGCTCCTAGAGGAGTCCTGACATCAGGGTCTGCACTGTTTGTCATGCTACACTTTTGTGTAGAAAAATCCCTAAATATTCACCATAAGCTTTTAATCTTGACCTGTTTGAATTTTGGAATAGTCCATTTAAAAATTCAGCATTGTAAAGGTGCTGAATATTCAAGTGGAATTGCCCATTACTTTTTAATGATAGTGCCCATCGCTTGGAAATCAATTAACTTGTAAATCAATTTTGAATGACAAACAGTGCAGACCCTGGAACCCTCTGATCTGGGTCTACACTGTTTGCAAATGCCAGTACACTGGTTTCCCACTTTCAATGCAGCTGCTAATTATATACAATGATGTTTCTGTACATTGTGTATGGCATCACATTTTACAGGAAGACCAGAAGAAATATTCATCAAGACTTTGATCAAGAAGTCCCACAAGCAGAGAATGAAGACAAAGACGAAGTTTAGGGAGAAGTATGATTTGGTAAGGACAAGATGAGATGTTGTGAAATATTTAAATATGTAAACTTTCAGTTAATATTTTTTCAATTATGCAATTTAGATATAGATTTAATCAATAATTATGTCTCCCCCCATATTTATATGGGGGAGACATATTGTTTTCGTGAGAGTTGTCTGTCCGTCCGTCCGACCGTCCGTCCGCACTCACCAAAGGGTAGTTGTGTGACTTTTTCTAACTAGTCGCACAAGTAAAATCATTAACCTGGCCATCTCTTGTGACATTAACCTGGCCATTTCTTGTGACATTAACCTGGCCAGTTGTGGGACATAGGGTTAGGGTTAGGGTTAGCTTCCAGATCATTCTATTCCAAAGTTAGAGCCAAAAATAGTTTTACTTGTGGGACTAGTCCCACAAGAAAAGATCAAAGGAAAAAGTCACACAACTACCCATTTGTTAGGATGTCCGTCCGTCTGTCCGTCACACTTTTTGTCTGGACGATAACTTCAATATGCTTGATGCCAGTTGATTGAAACTTCATATATGGAAAGAGGATAATGAGAGGAAGTGTCATGCACAAGGTCCATAACTCTGGCTTCACTAATTTAGGAGTTATTGCCCCTTATAAAAAAAATCACACTTTTTTGTCCGGACGATAACTCCTGTATGGCTCATGCCATTGGATTGAAACTTCATATATGGAAAGATCATTACAAGAGAAAGTGTCATGCACAAGGTTCATAACTCTGGCTTCACTAATATTGGAGTTATTGCCCTTTGTAAAAAAAAGTTTTGTCCGGACGACAACTTCAATACACCTGATGCCAGTTGATTGAAACTTCATATATGGTAAGAGCATAATGAGAGGAAGTGTCATGCACAAGGTCCATAACTCTGGCTTCACTAATATAGGAGTTATTGCCCCTTGTAAATAAAATTCACAATTTTTTGTCCGGACGATAACTCCTATATGGCTCATGCCATTGGATTGAAACTTCATATATGGAAAGATCATGATAAGAGGAAGTGTCATGCACAAGGTCCATAACTCTGGCTTCACTAATATTGGAGTTATTTATTTATTGCAGCCCTTTGTAAAAAAATCACAAATTTTTGTCCGGACGATAACTCCTATATGGCACATGCCATTGGAGTGAAACTTCATACATGAAAAGATCATGATAAGAGAAAGTGTCATGCATAAGATCCTTAACTCGAGCTTCAATAAATTTATTGTTATTGCCCCTTGTATATTTGTTTAATGCTTTCTTGTCTGGACGATAACTCCTACATTGCTCTTGACATCATATTGAAACTTTATACAATGTACATGGAAAGAGCATGATGAGAGAAAGTGTCATGAACAAGGGCCATAACTCTGGCTTCAATACTTTTGGAGTTATTGCCCTTTGTTACATTTTTTGGCCGATCAATAACTCCTGTTCGACTGATGCTATTGGAATGACATTTTATTTTTGGAAAGAGCATAATGAAAGTAAGTGTCATGCACAAGGGCCATAACTCTGGTATCAGTATTTTTGGAGTTATTAGCTGTTATCATTTTCTTCTTGAAAAAATGTGGTGTGGAAAGCGCATAATGAGGGGAAGTATCATTCATCAAGTCCATAACATTTTTAGTGATTTCCCTTTACATGTTGTTTTTATTAGAGGGGAGACATCCGTTTTTGTGACAAAAACCTCTAGTTGTTTATTAATAATGTATTTTTTCAATACTGTGTTCCTTTGAACCCTTTAATGTTTAATTTTCAAAGTGAACTGATCCATAATTGCTTAATGATATACATGTCCAATCAGCATGAAAGAGTACATGTATATAATTTGCATGTGGATTTGGAATGGCAAATGGTATGCAACCTGATTCTCTAGGAGCCCTCTGGTCTGCAGCTACACTGCTATTGGCAATGCGCTAGTATCCTGGCAATCATAGGGTTAATTTAGGTGATTGTGTAAGTAGTAATAGTTTGTAAAAAAAGACTAGGCCTACTTGATGCTGTTTAATGATAAAGCAGATAAAAATTTAGATTCACAGTGCTGCCACAATTGTCAATGGTCCAGAATGGCAGTTAAGTGTGTATATGTCCATGCGTACATGTGTCCATCCAATTTATTATGGATATAACATATATATTGCATATGTCACATATCAGAACCATAACTCTAGCATCACTCTTTCTTTAAATATCTCCCTTTTTACTTTATTTTTGTCCATGCCATAACCTTTTTTATATAGACCGATTTAACCCTTTACTCCATGTATATTAATTTATGTAAGAAAAAATGCCATCATGACTACCAATTAGATAAATTGCTATAATAGCACAAGGATACAGAAGTGTTTGGCCATGATGACAGAAACTGAAGAATCAGATCTTAATTATATCATAAGCAAACAAAGCAGATCCTGAATTAGGACAGCTCCTACAGCTGGAGCCATTTGATCTGGATCAGCTGCATTTGCGAAGGTGTAGAAAGGTGCATTCTAGAGCACAGGGTTAATATAATTTTTTTGTACATGTCTTAGTCATGAGTAGACAATGCATCACATATGAGCCATACCTCTATCATCACTAATTTTTAGCATACAGTATTCCTGAAACCCTTTCCCTCATATAGACAACTTTTGGCACCATTGCAAACACAGTAGACCAAGATCAGGTAGCTTCTATAGGAGCTCCCTGATTTGGATCTGCTCTGTTTGCCTATGGGAATATAAAGACAAAATTCTACTGGTTTTACCAGGTTCAAAACTGGTGCCATTATAAATAGTAACCTGTTCCTTCATATATTGCTTTTTCACACCTTTGCAAACAGAGTAGACCATGTTTAGACAGCTCCTATAGGAGCCATCTGATCAGGGTCTGCTCTGTTTGCTTATGATATTATAAGAGATCTGACTTTAATTCTAAAACTCCTATGTATAGGTGTCATTACGAAAATTCAACTAATAAATATTCATGATGTCTCTATTTCTGACATGAATATTCAACAGGGAAAGCGTTAAGCAAATCAACCTAATTAAGTAACATCTTCATGGGGTAATGGAGGAATGGTAAAATGTCTGTGCTAGGACTCAACATGCTACCCACAAGCATCTAGTTACATTATATACTTCATTCTATAGGACCTAAACAAGGAGCTGAAGAATGGCTTAGGTCCAGCCTGGGACCGCTTGATAGACTCCCTCTTGCAGGAGCGAGCGGACGCAGATTGCTACACCCTGTTTGATGCTTTAAGTGTAAGTAGCCAATTTTGATGATGTTAATCCTTTCCAATTCCTTTGTGCAATTTCTCCTGATAAATGTCAATTATCCTTAACTGCTTGTTTACTAGATACAGTAAAACCCTTCTAATGTGACTACCTAAAAGAGATATAATTCTGAGTGGTAGAGGTAGGAGGTAGCTTTATGCAGGACAAAAGTAATGCAGAAAGTTAGAGGAGCTTTCTGCATTACTTTTGTCCTGCATTAAGCAACCACCTTATAACGACACCATGTTTATTCATTAAGTGGTCACATTAGAGGGGTTCTACTGTATGTTTGTTGTGAGGAGATATAGGGCAAAGTACACACAGAAAAACCCTTCTAAACTGGGTGTTAAAATCAGTATCAGTGCCGTTCTGTAAGACAGGTGGCAGCTTAATGCAGAGTGAAAGTCATGCAGAAAGCTCCTCTTGGAGCTTTCTGCATGACCTTCAATCTTCATTAAGCTGCCACCTGTATAAAAAATTCTTATTCTTATTAAAATTCTGGTTCAGAGAAGTTTTACTGTATTAGATTATAACTTATTGCAACCTGTCTGATATTTCCTGCACATTTACAAGTTCTAAATAAATAAAGTAAACCTCTCTATAATGACCAGCAAAATACAAACATGTGTGTCTTTAATAGCTAAATGCATGAAGCAAGTAATGCAGAAATATGGGAGTTTTCTTCAAAACGTGTTCTGCATTAAGCTCCCTCCTATTGTAATATACAAGAATTATACCTTTTTTAACGTATACTTAATGAACACTCGTGTAAGAAATGATAGTTATGACTATTAATTAGCTGTGGATTATTATAGTGTTACTATGTACAAGGGAAGTTTTGAATATGGCACACATTTTAGAATCAGATCTATATATTATCAGCAAAATAGAGCAGACTCTCATCAGATGGCTTCTATAAGGAGCCATCTAATCTGGTTCTACTGTTTGCAAAGGTATATCTGTGAGGTTAAACTTAAGCAGTCATTATAGAACGGTTTAACTGTAGTTTAAATAGTGTTAATGACATCATGTTATTGAATGATCATTATTTTCCAGTTATTGGTTGTTGTCTATTTGTATCAGTCTAATTTTTTGTTGCATATACATGTAGATGCATTTCTGTACATTTCTTGGATATAAACTTCTAAACTTTGTAACCATTTTTGAGCAGAGAAATACTTCTTTTACAATGCGTGTATTCACAAAGATATAAATAGAATAGAAGATAGCATAAACATTTCTGTTACCAGTCACTCAATTTCTAGTAAGAATTTTGCACTGATTACCTCAGACACCTCTTGACACCACTGTAAAAGTCACTTTTTGAAATCATTGTGATAAATAGAGCAGTTGATCCATAAGAGCAATGCTCTACTTATCTCAATGGTTTCAAAACTACACAATCAAAAAAAAAACATTTCTTCTAGAAACTGCTCCTTTTCAGTAGATTTAAATTCAAAGAGGTTGAGTCAAGAATTAGCCCATGAGGGAATGGGTTTACATTAACCCTTTGTATGATGAATATTCACAATTAGACCTAATTAGGTCATGAATATTTATTAGCTGTATTTTATAATGATATATGAACACATGATTGTTTGGCCAGGAAAAACTGTAGAATCTTTATGATTCCATTAGTAAATAGAGCAGATCCTGATCAAATGGCTCCTACAGGAGTCAGCTGATATGAGTATTCTCTGTTTGCTAATTATAAGGCATCAAAAAGCATTTCCGTTATGTAAGGGTTCACCATTTGATTGTAAAGAAAGAAACAGAGTAGACTCATTTTAGAAGGCTCTTGTTGGAGTCGACTGATTGTGGGTCTTCTCTAGAACTCCACTAATGCGACCACTTACTAAATACACATGGTTGTCTTTATAAGCAGGTGGTTGCTTAATGCAGGGCAAAAGTAATGCAGAAAGAGGAGCTTTCTGCATTACTTTTGCCCTGCATTAAGCTACCACCTGCATCAAGCACCCAGAATTATGCCTCTTTTAGGTGGTCGCATTAGTGGGATTTTACTGTAATATAGATATAATTCTACAGCTTTTGCCATGGCCAAACGTTCTTGTGTTCACCATTATAAAAATTCCTCTGATTAATATTCATGATCTCATTATTTCTTATGTGAATATTCATGAGGTAAAGGGTTAACTGCTATTTGCAAACAGTGTAGACCCTGATCAGAGGATACTTGCAGGAATCCTCTCTTCAGTGTCTACACTTTTGCCATTCAAAGTCATCAAGCTAATTGTTCATTTATAGCATAAAATACTATATGTGTTTAAATGAATACTTACTTTCTGCAATGGATATTTCCCCATGTTTCAGATGATATAGTTTTAACCCTTCGCTTGCTATTCACGTCAATATACCTACCTGTAAATAGTGAAGACCCAGATGAGACAGCTCCTGAAGGAGCCGTCTCATCAGGGTCTGCACTATTTACAAGTTGATTGTGCAACCAGTGCACTCCACAGCAGTGATTGCACAGTGAAATACTTGTACACAGTGAAGATATATGTAATTATACAGCAGGGCACGGGTAAAGAAGGAGAAATGTATTTTAAAATTCAGCAAGCGAAGGGTTAAAACCATACAAATTTAGGTTTGTTTGTTATACACATCTGCCAAGGATAGATATACTGGAAGACACATTGTTAACCCATTCCATCATAGGCTATTTTTAGATTTAACCTCTTTGAATAAATCTTCTGAAAAGGAGCATTTACTAGAAAAAATGAACATTTTAGAATCGTGTAGTTTTAAAACCATTGTGATAAATAGAACATTTGCTCCCAAATAGAGCAAATGCTCTATCACAGTGATTTCAAAAAGTAACTTTTACAAAGGCGTCAATGAATGAATGGGTTAAATGTGATGCTAATATATATCTGACAATGATCAATACATTTTCCATCTGTATTTTGTTGTTAAAACACCTTACATCTATATCAACTTTCCAAATTACAGCCAGTAGGTGGTAAGAAGGTGAGATTGCCCTTGTTGTTAGCAGAGCTGTGTTAGACTTCTCGCTGTGCTTTGTTAGAGAATAGTTTTGTACTTTTACTGTTCTCTAGATGTCTGCTTTCATGTTTTGTTCCTTTTCGCCAGTGCAATAAAAAAATAGAAGTGTATGGGACAGAGACGAATGATGTGTGGTCTAGTAGTTGTCTTTACTTTATTTTTTTTCTGTTTAACAGTACAATGATACAATAGAAGTACATGTATACCGGATAGAGACAAATATTGTGTGGTCCACTGCATCCTAGTACTTTTTTGTGTGCCATCTTTTGACAATGATGCATTTAACCCTTTCCCTCATATAAACGTGTTTTCATGCACTTGCAAACAGAGAAGACCCAGATCAGATGGCTCGTAGAGGAGCCATCTGATCAGGGTCTGCTCTGTTTGCTAATGGAATTTGAAAGATATGTTTCTTTACTTTCTAAAATAGCTACAATGTTCCATCTTCCATGTTGCATTATAACTGTTTTGTTCATGAATATTCAGTAGGTATTTAAATTTGTAATAAACATAGAGCAGGGAAAGGGTTAAGCCTTTCCTTGATAAAAAACAACAACCTTTTCACCCCTTTGCCAACAGAGTAGACCCAGATCAGATGGCTCCTGTTTGCTTATAGAATTATACAGATCTGATCCTGCAGCTTTTGTTTAAGCCAAAAATTCTTTGAGAATTTTACACTTTAAAAATTAGGTGAATGAATATTCATGAAGTGATCAATTTACATATAAAAGTTTAATAGGGAAAGGGTCTATCAGTCAGTCCATCCATCCCCCAGTCAGTATATCTGTAACACTTTCTATTTTGTGTAAAACTCCTTTCATATATCTCATTACAAATACCTCATGAATATTCATATGAAAATATAGACAGAAACTATAAAATCTGATCAATATAATTCCATAAGCGAACAGAACTGACCCTGATTAGACAGCTTCTACTCTGTTTGCAAAGGCATGAATATGTATCGAGGGCTTGGTGCAAAACTATTCTAACTCCTTCACTTTGTGAAGGAGTTAGAATAGTTTTGCACCAAGCCCTCGGTATGAGCTAAAAGGATTAAAATAAATATACATTCCTATGCAAACAGAGTAGATCCAGATCAGACAACTCCTGTAGGCCGGTCTTGCTCTGTTTGCTTATAATATAATACAGTAAAACCCCTCTAATGCGACGAGCAAAAAGGGGCATAATTCACTGTGGCAAAGGCAGGTGGTAGCTTAATGCATGATGAAAGTTATGCAGAAAGCTCCTATACTTTCATCCTGCATTAAGCAACCACCTGCTTATAAAGACAGTTTTATTCATTAAGTGGTTGCATTAGAGGGGTTTTACTGTATAAAGATTCTTCAATGGCCTAAATGCCTGTGTTTATTATGGCAGTTTAAGAATTCAACTCATTTAAGTATTCATGATGCATTATTTCTTGCATGAATATTCATGTAGTAAAGGGTTAAGCTAGAGACATGATACTTAATAGGATGGTTTATCATAATGTGAATGATGTGCATCTGGAGTATTACAGTTATAACCTACAACTACTACAACTGTAGTTGTAGTTGTAGTTATAACCATTGCCATAGGTCATGTTATAGTTACACAGTCGACTATTTGTGTCCAGTGGAAATATTTCTAGATCTATTGTACAAATTGGTAGCTTGTCTATTTGTAAATTAAAATATGCATGTGTTGTCTTGTAGCCTTGGTGATGGTGTCATCATTGTTGGGATTACTGACATATTGGTCATGATTATTAATGTTTTCTGAGATACCCATTTTGCAGATTTAACTTTTCCCTGAAAATTTGAAGAAGATTCAACACAAAACAATTCTTTTCTTTTGGCAAAATTATAGTGGCATTGCATGTTGAGCACCTTTCCTAGATGAAATAATTATACAAGAATTTGACCAATATGAATATTAAATTTTGTATGCTAAATAATTTTTTGTCTGTAATAATTGTAATCTGCTTCAATTTTTAAAATTAAATTTCTCTCATTTCTTTGTAAAAATATTTTCAAAATGTCAAACATTTTGGATCCTAATGAGACTTTACATTATGTAGTGTCTCATCTGGATCAAAACTGTTTGCATAGGTAATCACGGTTTCACTGCTGGTGTGCATAGAGCTAATTAGTTTAAGTATTGTACTATAAAATAAAGAACTTTATTGCCATGACAAACAGTATAAAATTAACCCATTTCTGCATATATAGGCTATTTTTAGAACCAAAATCTTTGAATAAATCTACCTAAAAGGAGCATTTACTAGAGGAAACGTAAGTTTTAGATTTGTGAAGTTTTGAAACCTATAGGAGCAAATGCTCTATTTATCACAATGGTTTCAAATAGTGCCTTTTACAGAGGTGCCAAAAGGCGTCAATATATGGGAATGGGTTAAATATGTAATATATAAAGTAACAGAGCAGACACTGATCAGACAGGAGCTGTCTGACTAAGTCTACTATGGCGTAAATAGGTGGATTATCAAGTAAAGTGTTAAATTTGCAATAATGTTCTGAGCATTTTGAATTTGCAAAACTTTGCCAAGTACAATCATGTAGTTCCTCTCTACAATGATCAGTCAGAAGAAGTCAAATGCAGGGGTTTAAAAACAGGTGGTAGCTAATTGCAGGGTGAATATTATGCAGAACTTTCTGAAGCTTTCTGAATTGCATTCATTCTGCATTATGCAGTCGCCTAAATGAAAGATGTCCATTTTTAGCTTGTCTGTTTATTGAAGAAAAACTACAAGCTATTGTCGTAGCTCTGGCGTCCTCATTGTCATTGTCATCATCGTTGTTGTCCTTAATATTAATATTGGTGGCTACGATGGAACAGACTGGTGTTGGCTCCACATGCAGTGCTTTTGTTTTTCATCATGCATGTAGTCACTCTATAGAAGTTTTACTCTATCTGTAATAATTATGTCTGTGATGTGTCTTAAGGGCCAGGTGAAATTATCTCATGACTAATAGGTTTCACATGAATAAATGTTCGTTAGTTTGAGATAAATTTTCGAGAAAGAGCCATTCAACATGCAATTCTACTGATATAACTGTATTGGTTGACAGGTGTGTTATGATCAATCAAGCATACATGCTACAATTGGGTTATTGGGTTGATAAAATCAATAAGAAAATAATTGGAAAGAGGTTGTAAGAGAATGTTTTAAACCTTTACTCCATGAAAATTCATGTAAATAAACAATGTACAGTAAAAACTTGATACTTTGAAATTTTAGTAATGAAGAATTTATGTCTTTGTAGCCAGGTGGCTGCTTAATGCAGGATGAAAGTCATGCAGAAAGCTCCTCTAGGAGCTTTCTGTATGACTTTCTCCCTGCATTAAGCTGCCACCTGTCTTAAAGATCGATAATGATGTGTTTTTGAGTGTTCGTATAATCGAGATTAACAAGCTTAATATTTATAATAGCATAGAAAGAGATCTATATAACACAGTAAGGAAACAGAGCAGACCCTGATCAGATGGCTCCTAACAGGAGTGGTCTGATATGGGTCTACTCAATTTGGAGTAAAGGGTTCATCATCATGAACAAATGGTACCGTGTCAACTCTTGACCATATGGACTAATTCGTAATAGCCTTTGTGAACTGTCAGGCTTTGATTTTGAGATGCTACTCATGACCATGTATCAAACAGCTTTGATCCAAGCTGTTTGCAAATGCGACTCTGGTCGCAGTTAATGAGATAAAGGTTACGATCAACATCATAAAATGAATAGTACTGTTCTTCCGTTTTGTTTTCTTTCATAGATGTTTGAAATAGCTGCTTTTTGTTAGTATACATACATCTGGTGTTAGCTTTTCTTGCTGTTAGCATTACTGTTATCTTTGTCTTGCTTTATTTAAGTATATGTTACCATTCTAAAATGTGTTTCAGAGACAAGCCAAATAATATGGACATCCATATAACACAGACTGTATACCTTAAATATCTTAACCCTTTGCTTGCTATTCACGTCAATATACCTACCTGTAAATAGTGAAGACCCAGATGAGACAGCTCCTGCAGGAGCTGTCTCATCAGGGTCTGCACTATTTACAAGTTGATTGTGCAACCAGTGCACTCCACAGCAGTGATTGCACAGCGAAATACTTGTACACAGTGAAGATATATGTTATTATACAACAGGGCATGGGTAAAGAAGGAGAAATGTATTTTAGAATTCAGCAAGCGAAGGGTTAAGTATACAGACAGACAAACTTACCATAAGTACACAATGCAGACTCATACCACATATTCAATATTGCAGAATCAGATCCAGCTGTTCCTGAAGGAGGAGTTTGATCAGGGTCTACACTATTTGCTACTATAACAGAATAATCCAATGTTATCAAATGGTGCTAACTTGAACTATTCAGCTGAACCATTTTCTTTCTATGCCTTTGCAAACAGAGTAGACCAAGATCAGATGGCTCCTGTAAGAGCCATCTGATCAGGGCCTTCTCTGTTTGCTCATGGTATATTAAAGATATGATTCTACAGTTTCTGCCATGGCCAAAATGCCTTTGTCCATGTGCTGTTATAAAAAAATCTAATTAATATTAATGACATTATTTCTTACATCAATATTCATGGAGGAAAGAGTTAACAAACTGTTGGGAGGAGAGATTGCCAGGGTGTCCGAATACTTTGGGTAATTAGGGTATTATGTCAAGTATGTTGGCAATTCATTGTATAAGTATGCCACATAAAAGTATCATTGAAATTTGTAGACACAAACCACCTGCTGTACAAAGACCATGACATCTGATCAGTGTCTACATTGCTTCACCCCCTTAACCCTTTCCTTCATATAAACGCATTTTCACGCATTAGCAAATAGAGTAGACCAAGATCAGACGGCTCCTAAAGACCTTTCTATGCCTTTGCAAACAGAGTAGACCCAGATCAGATGGCTAATGTAGGAGCCATCTGATCAGGGTCTGCTCTGTTTACTTATGCAATAATATAGATATGATTCTACAGTTTTTGTCATTATTTCTTACATGAATATTCATGGAGTAAAGGTTAAATGATAAATACCCTGATAAGTTTGTTGCAACAATATATGATCTTTTATTCTGCTTAGAGAGAAAAAGATGTCTGCTCAGATCCTGACCTGTTGCAATTTTTGGCTTGTCTGTTTTTTGAAGTTGAAAATATGTGCTTAAATGTCGTAATTCCAGTGTCCGCATTGTCGTTGTTGTGGTTGTCATTAGCATTAACGTTTACTGTAAAATGGTGGCTACAATCAAACAGAGGAGTGTTTGGCACCTGCATGCAGTGTTCTTTGAGACGATTCTAAAGAGTGGTGACAGTAAAGGGTTTGGTGGAGAAATGTTACAATTTACACATCTTATCTGGACCTCTATTAATATATTGCTGAAATGCTGCATTATGAATTTTGTGATTAATTAAGTTGTTTTTCATATTTGTAGGAAGCAAAACTTAAACATGAGGTAAATCCGTGGAAATAATATATCCCTCGTTGTACATGACATTTAACCCTCGCTTAAAGTCAAATAATTTTGTTTACTTACCAGCATGGACCCAATGTTGTCATTATCCAACTTTTAAGAAATTTTAAAAGATCAAATTCATACTAGCCTCATGGTTTATTACTAGATAAAGGTAGACCACATTAATTTTCTTAACCAGATATTTATGTGCTTGAAGTGATTAACTATATTAATTAACCCTTTCCCTGTTCAATATTCATGAATGAAATAATGACATCATGAATATTTATTATATTTTAGGTCGATTTGCCCATCTGTCCGTCTGTCTGTCCATCTGTCTGTCTGTCACACTCGTGTCCACTCCATATCTCTGACAAATATGGAAGGATTTCAGAATGCCTTGGCACAAATGTTCAACATGTTTGACTCAACAAGACAATGTGCAGAACGTTTGATTCAGGCACGCGGGTCAAAGGTCAAGGTCACAATTCAAGGTCAAATGTTTTTAGCCACACCCTTCCTGTCCGCTCCATATCTCTTAAACCCTTGGAAGGATTTCAAAATGCTGTGGCACAAATGTTCTCCACAATAAGCCGATGTGCAGAGAGCAGGATTCAGGCACATTGAAACTTCATACTTATTCCTGTTCCTGTTTGATGATTTTCTGCAGATATATGGGACTTTGAATTTTTTACATGGAAAATTTTGTCTGCATGGTTTCTCAAAAATCTTTGGTTGGATTTTCATGAAACTTCATAGGATTGATCAGCACTATGCCTAGTTGTGCATAGTTTAATGCTTTTCCAGTTCGATGATTTTCTGCAGAGTTATGAGACTTTGGAAAATTTTGTCCACACGCTGGTGGAGACATCAGTTTTTGTATCAAAAACAATTCTAGTTGTCTAATGAATTGTAACATACGCTTTTTGTTTGTGCTTTGGGTTGAACATTTTAAATGGCATGATTCATCTAAATCACAGACAGTGTTATGAATAGATCTACCATCTGTTATGCATTTGTGATATCTTATAAATTTGTTACATATGTATGTGATTTCATTAACCCATTACTCCATAAAAATGCCTTTCTATGCCTTTGCAAACAGAGAAGACCTAGACCAAACAGCTCCTATAGGATCAGTCTGACCAGGGTCTGTTCTGTTTGCTTATGGAGTTATAATTAGATGTGATTGATCTATTATTCATAAAGAGTTTTGTTTAATTAAACAATATTACATTGCTATTTCTTTTATTTCATTTTGGAAAACTCTTTAAAGATAATAATAATTTTCTAGACATATAATTTCACTAGGAAATATTCATTCAGCTGGTCAGTGATTGCTGAAAAGTACTGTGTAGTGTTTTATCTTGGAGATATGGAACTCTTCCTGTTTTAGAATTCAGTATTATTCAAGGAGTTATATATTAATCCTTTACCCCATAAATACGCCTTCCTACACCTTTGCAAAAAGAGTAGACCCAGATCAGAGAGATCCTATAGGAGCTGTCTGATAAGGGTCTGCTCTGTTTGCTTATGAAATAACATAGATCTGATTTTACAGTTTCTGCCATGGTCAAACAATCCCATGTCCATGTGCAACTGTGAACAAATAACATGTAGTCTTATTAATATCCATGATGTCATTATTTCTGGCACGCATATTCATTAAAGGATTAAAGATACTACATCTAGGTTGTTTGCTATTGTGCATAATTGAATGCTGTATTTGTGTTGTACAACAGCCATGTAAATTTCTATCTTATATAAGTGGTTTTATTAATGATAATTATGGTATTATCTAATAAACACTTTTGGGGGCTAGGAGCTTCTTGCACTTTCTACACAGGTGGTTGCTTAATGCAGAATGAAAGCAATGCAGAAAGCTCCTGAGGGAACTTTCTGAATTGCTTTCAGTCTTCATTAAGCAACCACCAGCATTTTGAAAAAAACAACAACATTTGCTTATTCAGTGGTTATTAAGAGTCTGATGATTAGTTTCCCCACATGTACAGAAGTAAGGGGATGTTTATTAGAGTTGGGGTATTTATTAGGGAAATTATGGTAGATACAAGAACACATGTCTTATAATTGACTCTTTTCTATTTTCTTGTTTCACAGACAGCAGACATGTGTGATGTTGTAGAGCTTCTGTGTTCTCGAGATAACGCTTCAATAGCAGAACTCAAAGAGTCCTACAGAAAAGGTTTGTCACATTAATTAACCCTTCGCTTGTGATTCACGTCAATATACCTACCGGTACCTGTAAATAGTGAAGACCCAGATGAGACAGCTCCTGCAGGAGCTGTCTCATCAGGGTCTGCACTATTTACAAATTGATTGTGCAACCAGTGCACTCCACAGCAGTGATTGCACAGAGAAATAATTGCAGACAGTGAAGATATAATTATGTAATTATACAACAGGGTATGGGTAAAGAAGAAGAACTGTTAAGAGAAGGGTTAAGAGATTATTTTTTATCAGACCTGCTTGTGGTCAGTCATATACACTGGTCACAATAGTGGTTGCATGTATGTATGTGCATTTGCCCATGAATGACAGCATTTATCTGTTTGATTTGTTTGTCCAAGTCCTGACTTTGTTTTACATAATCAGAATCCGGTATTCATGTAAATTGACACACATCATAAGAATGAGTAAATTGTTTGTCATGCACAAGACCCATTCTTTTTATTATCTCCCTTTTCTAAATTCTTACTGTATATATAGATTTTGTGTGCACATTAGGGCTTACATTTTTTGTCATTGGGAATATAGCCCAATTATTCCTTACTTTATTCATTTGTCATGCTATGTATTAGTATATAATGCCATTACAAGAATTCAGGTAATAAATATTCATGATGTCATTATTTCTCACATAAATATTCTACAGGAAAGGGGTTAATATTCATACAGTAATTATGTTTTATATGAATATATCTAATTAGTTAACCCTTTCCCTCATATAAATGTGTTTTCACTCATCTGCAAACAGGGTATACCTAGATCAGACGGCTCCTATAGGAGCCGTCTGATCAGGGTCTGCTCTGTTTGATAATGGAATTTGAAAGGATATGTTTCTCTACTTTCCATAATGGCTGCAATGTATCACCTTCTATATTTCATTATAACTATTTTGTCCATGAATATTCAGTAGGTGTTGAAATTTGGAATAAACATAGAACAGGGAAAAGGTTAAAGTGTCAGAAAGTACAGCTTCTGTTAATATTCATCATTTTATTCACTATTATTCATTATTTCATTCATAGAATTTTCAATCAGCTTGGAAGAGGACATTGCAGACAGAACAGAGCCACCAGTTCAAACACTTTTGCTGGCATTACAAAAGGTAAGAAAAGTAGAGAAAAAATGCCTGTGTTATTATTTCTATTAACCCATTCCCTCATATTGACGACTTTTGATGACTCTGTAAACGTCATTTTGTGAAACCATTGTGATAAATAGAGCATTTGCTCCTATAGGAGCAAATGCTCTATTTATCACAATTGTTTCAGACTACAAAATTCTAAAGTTTTCCTTTTCACTAGTTCATGCTCCTTTTCGGTAGATTTATTCAAAGGGATTGTTCCTAAAAATAGCCTATGAGGTAAAGGGTTAATCTTTTCATGCATGCAACCAATTTGTGATAACCTGTGCAAGCAGTTTGGATACAGATGAGATCAGGAATAACTCAGCATCCAATCAGGTCCAAACTGTTTGACACTGTGACTGTATTTTTTTGCAGATAAATGAAATGAGAATTGTAGAAGAGGACCATACTTAATTTTACCGATGAGAGTTACTTAGATTGGAAACTGTGAAAGTTTGACAGTTGCGACTTTGAGTTTAGTTTTCATTGGTTGAATTTCGTGCCCCCACTTTCAGGCGATGGGGGCATTAAGTTTTACCCTTGTCTTTACATCCATCCGTACGTCCGTCATGTAAAATTTTGGTCTAAGATTTTTTGGCTTGTGTATGCTGGTATGATTTGATATTTGGTTTGAAGCATAATCATAGTGAGTTGTACCATGTCTCCCTGTCTTCCCTTTTCAGGTCTGTTGTTCAGCAGGGACATCTGTGTCCCATGGACATTTTCTTTTATCAATGATATATTTTAATTGATTGGTGTGTTTTATACATGTTTTCATTGGTTGATAATTTATATATTCCTCTAGACCTCCAGGGATGAGTCAGGTGATATAGATGCAAAAGAAGCTAGGAGTGATGCAGAAGCCCTACATGGGGTATGTTGTAATGGATAAAAATGTCAAATTATTTATTGATTTCATTAAAAATAATTTCATATTTATTTCCAATGATCAGTCATCCCTTTACTCTATAAAATGCTTTTCTACATCTTTAGATCAGATGGCTCCTGTAGGTGCTGTTTGATCTGGGTCTTCCCTGTTTGCAAATGTGTGAAAAGGTGTTTTATGATAGGGTTAATGCAGGACAAAAATTATGGAGTAAGCTCCCACAGGAGCTTTCTGCATTACTTTTATCCTCCATGAAGCATAACTTTTGTCCTACATTAAACAACCACCTTTTCTTAAAGTCAATCATTTCTTCTCATAGTGTGATCCTTTTAGAGAGGTTCTACTGTATTGCCCTTGACTGCTGAGAAGTGTGTACTGGAGTATGAACCAACTTCATTGACAGAATAGGTTAGAAATAAAAACATTATTATGTGTAACACAAATCTATACTACATATATTTTCTTTAGTCTGGTGAAGGTAGATGGGACAGCGACAGTGGCATGTTCCTGAAGTTGCTCAACAGTCGGAGTTTTGCTCATATGAAGGCCATATTCGCAGAGTACAAATCTGTATCTGGGGGTCAGGATATAAGACATGCCATGAAGGGAGACTGTGCCAAGGACTACTTTCAGTTACTCAGTACACTTGGTAAGATACTCAGAACACTTAGTAAAATACTCATTACACTTAGTAAGATACTCTGTACACTTGGTAAGATACTCAGTACACTTAGTAAAATACTCATTACACTTAGTAAGATACTCTGTACACTTGGTAAGATACTCAGAACACTTAGTAAAATACTCATTACACTTAGTAAGATACTCTGTACACTTGGTAAGATACTCAGAACACTTAGTAAAATACTCATTACACTTAGTAAGATACTCTGTACACTTGGTAAGATACTCAGAACACTTGGTAAGAAAATCTGTACACTTATTAAGATACTCTTTACACTTAGTAAGATACTTATTACACTTGGTAAGAAAATGTGTACACTTAGTAAATATACACTATACACTTGATAAATTTAGTAAATGTACTCAGTACACTTGATAAAATAATAAACTTGGTAAGCTACACAATACACTTATTAAGATACTCAATGCATTTGGCAATAACTAAGTACACTTGATAATATAATCATGACACTTACTAAAATACACAATATACTTTGTAAGATACTAAGTACACTTTGTAAGATAATCAGTACAATTTGTAAGCTACTCAATAAACTTTGTAAGATACTCAGTACATTGTAAGATACTCAGTACATTGTAGGATAACCAGTAGATACTCAGTACATTAATTGTAAGACTCTCAGTACACTTTGTAAGATACTTAGTACTCTTTTAGGATAATCAGTACAATTTGTAAGCTACTCAATAAACTTTGTAAGCTACTCAGTACATTATAAGAGACTCAGAACACTTGGTTAAAAGGTAATATGCTCAAATATGTGTAGACCAAAGACTGAGACCAAGTCTGTACGGTGTTCAATACTTATTTGAAACCTAAAACAGAGATGATTACATATAATTAATACAAGCTATAAATACATTAAACAATACAATACGAACTTCAATAGTTTTCCAAACATGTGTTATGGCAGAACGCGACACGAAGAGCCATGCGCAACAAGTAATTATTTAAGTTCTGAAAAGAATAAGTTTTACTATTCTAAATTATTCTAAATTATTCATTTCCAAATACTCACCAGACACACTGGCAGTTGATATTACATAAATCTTTCTCTTCTTTTGCAAGGATGTAGAAGTATACAAGGATATTATGTTATATTATAGTGTATAACTATATTATGTAGATGTGGCTATATTATGTAGATGTGGACTCAAGTCCTCATCTAATGAGTACCAAATGACATGTGCCTAAGGTGGGCTGATAAGGAAGGCTCGGATAGCAGTAAAGTTGTTATGGTCACTTTCACCCAATCAAACACTCATTCTCTAATAAACAAGCACACTCAATGGATAATCTGACATACAATACACTGGACAGTACAAGGACAAGGTCGAATACACACATGACATCATATCACATGACCATACTGGATAACTGTACAGTAACACCTGTCTACATACGTTTTTAAGAAACTCTGTACACTTGTCAAAATACTCAGTACTCTTGACAAGATACTCAGTACACTTGTCAAAATACTCAGTACTCTTGACAAGATACTCAGTACACTTGTCAAAATACTCAGTACTCTTGACTAGATACTCAGTACAGTTGGCAATATTCTCAGTACAGTTGGCAAGATACTCAGTACTCTTGACAAGATACTCAGTACAGTTGGCAAGATACTCAGTACACTTGTCAAAATACTCAGTACTCTTGACAAGATACTCAGTACAGTTGGCAAGATACTCAGTACAGTTGGCAAGATACTCAGTACTCTTGACAAGATACTCAGTACAGTTGGCAAGATACTCAGTACAGTTGACAAGATACTCAGTACAGTTGACAAGATACTCAGTACAGTTGACAAGATACTCAGTACAGTTGGCAAGATACTCAGTACAGTTGACAAGATACTCAGTACAGTTGACAAGATACTCAGTACAGTTGACAAGATACTCAGTACTCTTGACAAGATACTCAGTACAGTTGGCAAGATACTCAGTACAGTTGACAAGATACTCAGTACAGTTGACAAGATACTCAGTACTCTTGACAAGATACTCAGTACAGTTGACAAGATACTTAGTACAGTTGACAAGATACTCAGTACTCTTGACAAGATACTCAGTACAGTTGACAAGATACTCAGTACAGTTGACAAGATACTCAGTACAGTTGACAAGATACTCAGTACAGTTGACAAGATACTCAGTACTCTTGACAAGATACTCAGTACTCTTGACAAGATACTCAGTACAGTTGACAAGATACTCAGGACACTCTGCACAGTACTCACTTCTCTTGGTTAACCCTTTACTCCATAAATATGCCTTTCTATGCCTTTGCAAACAGAGTAAACCCAGATCAGGATCTATATGATTCTTCTGTTTATCCATGGCCAGATATTCCTGTACTTATGCACAATTGATCAATATTCATGGAGTAAAGGGTTAAATATTCAGTACTCATGGTATAATGGTCATTGCATTTTAGAGATTATCCATTCACTTTGTAAGATACTCAATGTATTTGGTAAGATACTATGTATTTTGGAAGATACTGAGTAAACTAAATAAGAATCTGAGTACACTTAGTAGGATACTCAGGAATGTTTTAAACACCTTTAATATACTTGTTTAACCTTCTTTTACAGTTCACTGTATAGGCTCCCCATCTCATTATTATGCAGAACAGATACATAAACACAAGCTGCCCACGGATCAAATGTTCATCACTATCCTTGTCACCAGATCTGAGGTATGATAACAACAAGTATCTAGTAACCTATCTGAGGTATGATAACAACAAGTATCTAGTAACCTATCTGAGGTATGATAACAACAAGTATCTAGTAACCTATCTGAGGCTAAGATTGAACAACAACCTAGATCTTGGCTCCATCCTCGAGCTTTGTTCAGGGCAGAACTGAAGTCACATGACTGGCTGATCATGTGATAAGACCTGGAGGAAAGTCATACCCCGTCATCTCGTTCAACAATTGACCCCCCCCCCCCCCCCCATCATCTCAATGGCCTCCCTAATTCTGCAAAGAGTTGTGTTGTATTCTCTTCCCATGCCTTTAATATTATCCCATGAGACTGCATGCCCCGTTGCCTTACAATGTTCCCCAACAGAGGTCAATCTACTGCGCTTGACATTCATATGTTCTTGAACGAGAGGACAGGCTTTGACCTTTCTCCAGTATACAGGAAGGTCTTCTCACATGATCAGTCAATCATCTGACTTAAGTTCCACCCTGAAGAAACTTAAAAAATGAATTTTGTAGCAGATGACAATGTTTGTAAATGACAAAATTTGGCAGTGAAATGAGTTAACGTAACACGACAGAAAATGAACTAATACTCATTTACCTTATTACAGTAAAACCTCTCTATAATGGCCACTAAATTATGTTAATTAGTTAGTATTTAGGACAGGTGGCTGCTTAAAGCAAGGTGAAAGTAAAACAAAATGCTCCTATAGGAGCATTTTGTTTTACTTTCACCTTGCTTTAAGCAACCACCTGCCTTTAACACAAAATATGTGATGTAATTTAGTGGCCATTATAGAGAGGTTTTACTGTAGCTCCAATAAGGGCTCCTGGGGTGTTACATTTTTAAAAGGAGCTTCTAGAATTTGTACATAGGTGGTTGCTTAATGCAGATTGACAGTAATGTGGAAAGCTCCTTGGGGTGCTTTCAGCATTGCTTTCGGTCTGTATTAAGTATTAACCTGTATTTTGAAAATTTAAAACCTGTATTTCCTTATTTAATAGTTATTATATATGATTTTGGTTGTTTTATTGATCATTATTTTATTTTTTTGACAAGATAACGGTTAACTTGTTTACCACAGTCAAAGGGAAAATATATGTATCATGAAATTGTATGAAAAGTATTTTGGGATGAAGAAACTGTATGTTGAATTTCTGATTAACCCTTTCAGCCTGGGATACAAATGCACTGTCCTTTGCACACAGTGTAGACCCAGATCAGAGGGTTCCTGGGGGAGCCCTCTGATCAGGGTCTGCACTGTTTGTCATTGAAAAAAAGTTACAGCCTTTCATACTGAATGGGCTGCTCCACTCTGGTAATTCAGGGTTGAAAGGGTTAAATATACATTAAACTGGTACCAATTAACAGCCTCTCCTGTCCTCCAGGTTGACATGCCTGCTATAAGGAAGATATACAAGACACAGTATGGTATAGATGTGGTAGATGAAATCAAAAGTAAACCCCACCCAACACAGAAGTGCTTGATTGAACTTGCCAGTAAAGTACCTCCAGGATCTAAAACCGTGAGTAGCAATTCCAAATCAGTAAATTAAAGGCATTTTATTTATTAATAATGTACATCAGAGATCCAGATAAGATGCGTAAATTTAAACATTTTCAAGATAGCTCCTTTATTTTTATCAACCAAACCCTATAAAGTAAAACCTCTCTAAATCGAACATTCAATCTAGTATAAATATCGATCTTGAAAACAGCTGGTAGCTTAATGCAGGGTGAAAGTCATACAGAAAGATCCTCTAGGAGCTTTCTGCATGACTTTCACTCTGCATTAAACAACTACCTGCTTAAAAATATCTGTGACAACTCTTTAGTTGAGAAATGATGATTTTAGTATTTGGGTATACACCTTTATCTGTAGCTCTGTATGATTTTTGCAAAGTGGGAACTCTTTCATTGCCGTAGTAACTGGAAAATGACTCATGGGGCTTTTAAATCCAGATCCAGATGGGACACTGACTAATGGGGCATCTCATTAACTAGGATCCAAACTATTTGACATTTCAATTATGTGTGTTCAGAAGTTATGTGCCCTTGATTCATCAAATAATAACATATTTTACCATGTTATCACAAGGTTAGCTCCTCTATTCGTTCTCAAATCCAGATCATTGGCTGCAACTGAAGCCGCAGCCACTATTTTACTGAAGTTCAAGATGACCATGATTTACTGCTAGCCTAGTTTTAGATTTACACTCCAGAACAAAACAGCTGCAGTACTGTTCACTGTGCTCAATAATTTCTAAGAACACACAGTATGATGTGTTGTTAACATTTTGTCCATGAATATTCATAAATTGAAATTTGGAATAAATACAGAACAGGGAAAGGGTAAAATGTTTCAAATATCGTTTTCAGGAAAGCGATATCTTATTAAAGCATTTTCATCATTCTGCAATCCTTTTAAAATTTCCCATGTATCTCTTAAAATTAAGAAACAATATTTTTCTTCTATCCTGCTTAAACATGTGTTACGCAGCTATTTTACGCTTGCGTAAAACTTCGCTTGTATTCAATCTTAATAGGAATACATGTAGCTGTATTATCTCTGCTTAGAGTTGTGTTCCTTTCATCCTTCAAAACTTGTTTAATCCTTTACTCCATGAATATTCATGTAAGAAATGATGACATCTCATGAATATTAATTATATTAATTTTTAAAATGGCAGATAAGAACATGAAATATTTGCCAAAGCATATTAAACTGTATAGAATCAGATCTAAATTATTCCATAAGCAAACAGAGCAGACTCTTGTCAGACAGCTCCTATAGGAGCTGTCTGATCTGGGTCTACTCTGTTTGCAAAGGCATAGAAAGGCATATTTATGGAGTACATGGTTTACTCTTGTATAATGCTGCATATTCAAAATGGGCTGATCTACCAATGTTTAATAACTAAGAATTAATTCAGTAAGAAAGTGTATAATTTGTTAGAGAAGTTCGAATGACAAAATGTGCAGACACTGATCAGAGGGCTACTCTGGGAGCTCTCTAATCCGGTTCTACACTGTTTGCAGATGGTTCCCAGTGTGTTTGAAGGTTAACACATTAGAACAATACATGTACAGTCAATACTTTTTTCACCACTTTTAAAAACTGGACCAGTGATAACATATGTGAGCAATATAAGACAATCATTTTAAATAATTATGATTCAAGAAGGCCACATTGTCCATCCTTGGTTTTTACTACGGAGTGAAAACATTGATTGTATTAGAAGAGCTTGCATTAACATGTACTGCATTATTTATGTGCAGCTGTGATCAGATGTGTTGGTAATGTCAATATACAGCAAAACCTCTCTATAATAGCCACTCAAAGTAGGTCTTAAATCTGAGTCTTTAACCCTTTCCTTAATGCAACATTAATTGGTATATGGTAAATGTCTTAAATGGAAATGTTAGTTTAAACAAAAAATGATCAGATATATTTTATTTCATTGGCAAACAGAGCAGACCCTAATCAGATGACTCCTTTCAGAGCCATCTGATTTGGGTCTACTCTGTTAGCAAAAGGGGGAAAAGGCATTTATATGAAGGAAAGGGTTGAGGCAAATGGCAGTTTAATGCAAGATACAAATTGCATAGAAAGCTTCATTTGGAGCTTTCTGCATTACTTTTATTCTGCATTAAGCAACCACCTGTTTATTAAAAAAAATTTGGTTATTATAGAGAGGTCTTACTGTGTTCTGCAAGCTTTATGCAAATTAGACTGCATGGGAAAGCAATTCAGTTGTCCCTATAGATGGTAAACTGTAAGGTTATGCATCAGTAGTATGTTTTAATATTTTATCAAAACTTTGTATATTTAACATTATTACTTAGTAGAGTAGTTTTAGTATATGTCAGTTTGTTATATACCGTATGCTTTGTGCACATTGTTTTAAAAATAATCTTAAATCCTAAGTTGTGTTCAGTCTTTAGTGTGCAGGGGGCCACTTGGTGATGAGCTTTGCAAACAGTTAGGAACCAGTTGAAACACCTAGTAATTTGGCATTTGATTAGGATCCAAACTGTTTGACACTCTTATTGCCTTGTAATAGTGAAATTGAATATACATTTGAACTTCAATATCTTGAACTCGGATAACTCTAACTTCGGGATAACTCGAAGTGAAGTTCAGTCCTAAAATTTATAATACAGAGTTGTTCTAAAATGTATCACTGCGCATATCTAGAAACATGTGTGACAGCTTAATACAGGTCAGCATTACTTTAGACCTGCATTAAGCTTTGAACTTGAGAAATTGTCCATATCTCAAATCAGATGACTCAACTTCTACTATCTCTAAGAAGTATGTATGGTCCTTTGATGTTCGAGATATTGAATTTCAACTGAACATTGTATTTGAAAATAAACCAGAGGTCCAGATAAGATGCGTAAAATTAAACATTTTCAAGAATAACTCCTTCATTTCTCTACCAAAGCCTATACTAGTACTGTGACCACTCTTTAGAATCGTCTCTTCAAGACGATTCTAAAGAGTGGTCACAGTGTAGGGTTTGGTGGAGAAATAACCATTTTAATATTTGGGTATGCACCCTTATCTGTAGCTCTGATAAAGTACACAAACAATTGTTCATTTGTTCAAACAAACATTTAGTCAGCACACTAAATTAAAATGTAACACTATCCATCAAATGCTGCTCTCTTTACTTACTTTCCAGCTTGTCAGCACTTCAAAGGAAAATGTTAGATAGATAATAAGTTGTCAAATCTTCTTGATAAACCCTTTCCTTCATACAAACACTTTTTCATGCCTTTAGTTAACCCTGTACTCCATAAATATGCCTTTCTATGCCTTTGCAAACAGAGTAGACCCAGATCAGACAGCTCCTGTAGGAACCGTCTGATCAGGGTCTGCTCTGTTTGCTTATGACTTAATATAGATATAATTCTGCAGCTTGTGCCACAGCCAGAAATTCCTTTTGATGTTATAACAATCTAATCAATAATCATAAGATCATTATTTCTTACAAGAATAATTATGGAGTAAAGGGTTAAGGTCTTGCAAATGTTTATGTAGGTAATACTTTTGTATACCTTTGACACATTTTTTATTGATAATAGACAGCTGTACATTGAACCTTTGTTTTATAACAAAAATATTTAAACTATTTGAAGTCTTCATTTTCAGGAAAGAGACAACAGTTTTAGCTACTTGGCTGAAAGACTATAAATTTATAATCAAGCAGAGATTTTTAACACAAGAAAAACAGTTGAATTTAAAGTCTTATTAGGTCCACAATATAAAACCTTTCTGACATGGCTTATTCTGAATCAACTTTTTTAAATATATTTTTAAGTGACTATGCATATAACTTTATTCACTGTTCAGCAACATGAAAATTATCTCTCAGCAAATACCAATACTGACAAATTCATGAGATGCAATAAAATCTATTCTGAAGTCTTTTTTTAAGTATTTATTAACCATTTTCCTCTTACAAATACTTTTTATGCCTTAGCAAAGCAGAGTAGACCCAGATCAGATGGCCCTTTTAGGAGCTGTCTGATTTCTAAGGGTCTGCACAGTTTGCTTATGAAATTATAGTACATGTGATGTATGTCTGACTATAGTTTCTATCAATCTCAAAACATTTAGTATACAAATACAATTATAAACCTTCAGCTATGTCATTATTTCTTTGATAAATATTCAACAGGTAACTTTTTTTAAATGACATGCATACATATATTATGTACAGTATATGAACTTGATTGAAGGTAATAATACGGTATATGTGCAAAGTATATATTTCAAGTGTATATATTCATAATAACTGCAGTTTTGAAACTGTTTAAATTTGCTTTGTGCAAGATATTATTGCATAATCTATAGGTTCCCACAACTTTTTAAGAATGATCATTACCCATACTAATGGTTTCTAACTTCATTCCAGGGAGCAGATACAAAGCAGAAAGCTGCAAAAGGTCCTGTTGCCAACCAACCACCAGTGACAAAAAAGCCACCAGCAGGAAAGAAACCAGAGAATGCAAAAACTAAAGGTGATGCCCAAGGCGGAACTACTACAACTGCTCCTGCTAAAGGTGACTCTGAAGCCAAGCCTAAAGCTCAAACACAGAAATCCAAACAGGACAATCAAGACTCTACTGCAGCTACTCAATCAAAAAAGAAAGAGGAAGGCCAGCCTGCCAAGAAGAAGAAACCTGTAGCAGAAAAAGACGATGGGGATCACAATGGCACAGTGAGACCAGCAAACAACTTCAGACCAGATGAAGATTGTGAAAGACTGAATACTGCAATGTCAGGATTAGGCACAGACGAGCAGGTGATAGTGTCAATAATACCTAAACGGAGCAACAAGCAGCGGCAAAAACTGAAGCAGACCTATGAGCAAAAATATAAAAAGGTGAGGAAGTTTTAACATGTTAACCCATTCCTTCATATTGACGCCTTTTGACCCCTCTGTAATAGTCACTTTGTGAAACCATTGTGATAAATAGAGCATTAGCTGCTATGGAGCACATGCTCTATTTATCACAATGGTTTCATAACTACACAATTCTAATTTTTTCCTTTTCACTAGTAAATGCTCCTTTTCGGTAGATTTATTGAAAGAGGTTGGATCTAAAAATAGCCTATGAAGTAATGGGTTAAGATGATTTGATTGACATTTGCAAGCATTTCACTTGAATCCAGATGAAATGCTGTATAACGCAGCATCTTATCATAGTTCAAACTCAGCTTCTCATCAGGATTGAAGCTGTTTTCCACTTAGTTGCTAATTCTATGACCTTAAGCAAATCAAACTGATATTTAACCCTTTCTGTAATAAATATTTATGCATGAACTGATCATTCCATGAATATTCATTAACTTAATTTTCATAACGTAAACTTGGAATTTTGAATTTTTGACTTTAATAGACAAAAACAATAGGATCAGATTTCTGTAATTCCATAAGCAAGCAGAGCAGACCCTGATCAGACAGCTCTTACAGATATAAGAACCAACAACCAGTCCTCAACAGCTACTTGAAAGCTACACAAACAGAGATTGTGGTGATTTGAACATATTTTAACCCATTCCCTCATAGGCTATTTTTAGACCCAAACTCTTTGAATAAGTCTACCAGAGAAATGGAAAATTTTAGAATTATGCAGTTTTGAAACCATTGTGATACATGATGCAGTTTGCTCCTGTAGAGCAAATGCCCTACTTATCACAATGGTTTCAATGGTTTTTTCAGATGTTTCAAAAGGCGTCAATATGTGTGAAATGCAGGGTTTAATGTTCTGTTTTATCATGATCTACATGACTGTATATTATTGTGTTGTTTTTTTTTATAGAACCTGATGATTGATTTGGAGTCTGAGCTGGCTGGGGACACGGAGGAGATAGTGCTGGCCCTGATGATGACCCGTCCTGAGTTTGATGCCTATGTGCTACATGAGGCTGTGGAGGGGCTGGGCACCTCAGAGGCCACCCTAGTTGGTATTCTGTGTAGCAGATCAGCACAGGTGAGTCAGGTTGTCAGTATTGAAGAAAACCTGTGAGCAGTAGAGACATTTTACTAAATATGCATCTTTATGCCCCCGCCTTTAGGAGACGGGGGGGGGGGGGGGGTATTAAGTTTTATGTTGGCGATAATTTTGTAACCATTGCACATACAAACTTTGCATGCCTGTGCATCTTGTGGAGGTGAACATTTTTAGGGGTAACTTATTAAGGTCAAGGTCATGTATCAAGATCAAATTACAGGTCAAATTAATATTGGTGATAATCAGGGGCATAGTGTTTCACAAACACATCTTGTTGTCGTTGGCTTGCAAAAACTTTAATGTAGCTGATTACTCAAAAAGTATAAGAGGTATCAACATGAAACTTCATAGGTGGGTAGAACTCGTTGAGGAAAAGGCCCCTGCATAAGAACCATAATTCTTGATTTCAAATTTTCGGAGTTATGACCCTTTATTTTTAGCTCGACTATTCAAAGAAATGGGGGGCTTATGGAATCACGTCGGCGTCTGCGTCGGCATTGGCTTTTGCTTTTTATACGCCCACCTAATAAAGGTGGTCGTATATTGTCGTGGCCCTGTCCGTCCGTCCGTTCGTTCGTTCGTTTGTTCGTTCGTTCATTCGTTCGTTCGTTCGTTCGTCCGTCAACATTTTGTTTGTCCGCAGTTTTCTGGGAAAACTATTTGACAGATATTAATAAAACTTCACACAAATGTTTAATGCATCAAGATCTGAAGCTGAGTTGATTCTGAGGTTCAGTTGATTTTTCATTTCAGAGTTATGGCCCTTGTCCTTAAAAAAAATGCAAATAGTTTGTCCGCTGTTTTCTGGGAAAACTATTTGAGAGATATTAATGAAACTTCACACAAATGTTTAATGCATCAAGATCTGAAGCTGAGTCGATTCTGAAGTTCATTTGATTTGTCGTTTCGGAGTTATGGCCCTTTTACTTAAAAAATCATGCAAATACATGCAAATAGTTTGTCCACTGTTTTCTGGGAAAACTATTTGAGAGATATTAATGAAACTTCACACAAATGTTTAATGCATCAAGATCTGAAGCTGAGTTGATTCTGAGGTTCATTTGATTTGTCATTTCGGAGTTATGGCCCTTGTCCTTAAAAAAAATGCAAATAGTTTGTCCGCTGTTTTCTGGGAAAACTGTTTGAGAGATATTAATGAAACTTCACACAAATGTTTAATGCATCAAGGTCTGAAGCTGAGTCGATTCTGAGGTTCATTTGATTTGTCGTTTCGGAGTTATGGCCCTTTTACTTAAAAAATCATGCAAATACATGCAAATAGTTTGTCCGCTGTTTTCTGGGAAAACTATTTGAGAGATATTAATGAAACTTCACACAAATGTTTAATGCATCAAGATCTGAAGCTGAGTTGATTCTGAGGTTCAGTTGATTTTTCATTTCAGAGTTATGGCCCTTGTCCTTAAAAAATATGCAAATAGTTTGTCCGCTGTTTTCTGGGAAAACTATTTGAGAGATATTAATGAAACTTCACACAAATGTTTAATGCATCAAGATCTGAAATTGAATTTATTCTGAGGATCATTTGATTATTCGTTTCAGAGTTATGGCCCTTGTCCTTAAAAAATAATGCAAATAGTTTGTCCGCTGTTTTGTGGGAAAACTATTTGAGAGATATTAATGAAACTTCACAAAAATGTTTAATGCATCAAGACCTGATGCTGAGTCGATTTTGAGGTTTATTTGATTTTTCGTTTCGGAGTTATTGCCCTTTTACTTAAAAAAATGCAAATATATGCAAATAGTTTGTCCGCTGTTTTCTGGCAAAACTGTTTAACAGATATTAATGAAACTTCATACAATGTTTAATGCATCATGACCTGAAGCTAAGTCGATTCTGAGGATCATTTGATTTGTTGTTTCGGAGTTACGGCCCTTGCACTTAAAAAAATAATGCAAATCTATGCAAATATGAGGATGGCCATAACTTTTTCATTTTAAATGATATTTACTTCAATTTTTTATATGGTTAAACCTTAATGTGAATTTTCAGTTGTGATATGTCATTTTATTCTAAAGTTATAGTCCTTGAACTTTGTGTGTTCGTTGCTTTGTTAGTCGGTCAACTTTTAGTTTGTCTGTTGTTTTCTGGGAAAACTATTAAAATGATATAAATGAAACTTAACACAAATGTTTTAAGCAACAAACTTTGAAGCTGAGTTTATTTTGAGGTTCATTCAGTTTGTCTTTACAGAGTTATGGCCGTTGCACTTTACAAAAATCTGCAAAAATGAGGATTAGCTGTAACTTTTTTATTTAATAAGATATTCACTTCATTTTTTTAAAAAATAGTATCACCTTAATATGGAAATCAGGATCTGAAGCACAGATTAGAAAATGTCAACACTTATAAGGCATGTTGAATCAGAGAAAGTTTGCAAGTGGGCGTATTATGTACCGTATGCGGTACTCTTGTTGTTAAAGTTTTGGGATAAGTGTTGAAATGTACTAATACTACATGAAATATTTGCCTTAGGAAGCTGATACTTGAATTGGAGGTTCCCGGTGTGTTGAACATTGATGTAGTGTAGTTCAAATTTAAAATAAAACTGAATTTTAGTCAAAATTTTACCTGTTTTGGACTTAGCTTTTTGGGCTGAAATCTCAAGGTTAAAGTTTTGGGGTAAGTGTTGAAATGCACTAATACTACATGAAATATTTGCCCTAGAAAGCTGATATTTGGAATGGAGGTTCCGTGTGTGTTGAACATTGATGTAGTGTAGTTAAAATTTAAAATAAAATTGAATTTTAGTCAAAATTTTACCTGTTTTGGACTTAGCTTTTTGGGCTGAAATCTCAAGGTTAAAGTTTTGGGGTAAGTGTTAAGATGCACTAATACAAAATAAAATACTTGCCATAGGTAGCTGGTTTTTGGAATAGAGTTTGCCAGTAGGTTTAACATTGAAGTAGTTCAGTTAAAATAGAAAAATATTTTGGACTTCATCTTTGTAGACAAGGTCTACAATAGGCGAGCTTTGCTGTCCTGCGACAGTCTAGTTTTTCAGTGGACAAGCACCAGATCAGACAAGCATTGGCATCGCACGGGGCTCTTGTTATATGCAAACTTTCACTTATATGTTTTACATCAGTGAAAAAAAGAATTGAATCTTTTGCCACTCCCATCATCATTACTGGATATTTTCCATGTGAGCAGTCTTCATGATTGTGATGAATTCAAAGCAGGCAAACACAGATTACTCTCTGCACATCATTGGTATACCTGTTGATCCGTCACAATCTTTTTTATGCATAAGTTGGCTTCTTGTTATCACTTTGTTTCTTATGCTGTACACCTTAAGTACCCTGATTATTCAGACAGACAAACTTAGGCAAAGAGTGCAGACTCAGAAATGTTGCAGAATTTATAGCTTTGTGAACCAGCAGAGAGGTGGGGATTTGGTGTCCATTTTTTAAAAAAAATAAATACAGTAAAAGATTAATAAAACATTTTGTTTCACTTTTTTCAGGAAATGAAGGCAATAAGGGAACATTACAAGAAAGGTATGCATTTATGTATTAAGTATAACTAGAGGTATACATAGAAAATTTGATTGCTGTGGAAACCGGCAGTTCCCAAATGCATCCACTATTCATTTGAATCTGTCATAAAATCAATTACCTGTACCAGACATACATGTGCTCATTTCAATGTACATGTGGGTATCCTATTACACAGTAGGCGTTCTGTTTTGTGGTTTTTAACTTTTTGACTGACTTGTTTTGTCATTTATTTGTTGTGAACACCTTAATATTCTAAGCATTGTTCCAAAATGCATTCAGAGATAATTAGAGCTTCATCAAACATGTCCCTTGATTTCTGCAGTTTTCCGTCTCTTAACCCTTTCCCTGTTCTATGTTTATTCCAAATTTCAATACCTACTGAATATTCATGGATAAAATAGTTATTATGAAATATGGAAGGTGGAACACTGTAGCCATTTTAGAAAGTAAAGAAAGAGATCTATCAAATTCCATAAGCAAACAGAGTATAGACCCTGATCAGACGGCTCATTATAGGAGCCGTCTGGTCTGGGTCTTCTTTGTTTGCAAATGTGTGAAAATGCGTTTATATGAGGGAAAGGGATTTAGCAATATTCCGATATCTGTAATATTTTACTGAATGCATGTATACCATGAGGAAATGGGCCATAAGTATTATTTTTATGATATTAATATGTGAACAGCTTTTGTGGTCAATTGATTTACAATGTATAAGCAAATGTGAATATTTTTAGGGTCCTGTATTGAAAATGTAGGAGCCCTATAGGAATCACATTTTCTGTCAGACCATCCGTCCGTCAGCACTTTTGATGTGATACGATAACTCAAACTGTACTTCACATATTGATTTATATTAAGGGCATATGCTTAGTATCATCAGAGGAAGACACCTATAATTTTTGGATTAAAAATTCTGAAGGGTGGTGATCCCCCGAAAGCAAAAATTGCAACACAAAAAGAGAAAATTGTATACTCGGTTTTATTGAGTCTGTTCATGAGCAGTAATTGAAAGTGCAACACTGCTCACGCCCCCTAGCACCGGCTTAAGCGGTATTCAATTTCCAGAACAAGAAGTACTGAAATTCATGATCTCGAAGGATCAGAAGGTATAACAACACTGAGAATGAAGTACGGGGCGACGTTTTACGGCCGCCACACAAGCACTTTACACCTGCTGTTGTGAAGATTATAAATTCTGAAGGGTGGTTACTATGTCTAGAGTTATCTGCCCTTGATTACAGGGCCCTCTCTGACAGTCAGTTTTCTAGTTAACATGAATATTCATAAATTAAAGGGTTAAAGACCTAGTTTAATGCTGAGTAAAAGTAATGGAGAAAGCTCCAAAATTAGCTTTAAACTTTACTATATGTCATTGTATTAAGCAACACCTGCTTTTTCAGATTCACAAGTGTAATGAGTAAGTTGTCATTTAACCCATTCCCGTATAGGCTATTTTTAGATCCAACCACTTTGAATAAATCTACCGAAAAGGAGCATTAACTAGAGAAAAGATTTTTTTTAGAATTTTGTAGTTTGAAACCATAGTGATAAATAGAGCATTTGCTCCTATAGGAGCAAATGCTCTATTTATCACAATGGTTTCACAAAGTGACATTTACAGAAGCGTCAAAAGGTGTCAATATGTGGGAATGGGTTAAAACATTGTTTACTCTATTTTTCAATTTCAGCGTACAAGGCAGACATGGAGATGGACATAACTAGGGACACTGATGGACAGCTAAAGGAGGTGTTCACAAGACTTTGTCGAGGAGAGAGGGAAGAGGAAACAGCAGTGGATGGAGCCAAGGCTAGACAAGATGCTGAGGCATTATACCAGGTAATGAAGGCAGGCACTGTGTAGATAGGGGCCTGGCTTGTCTATACCTCATCATGAAGGCAGGCACTGTGTAGATAGGGGTCTGGCTTGTCTGTACCTCATTATGAAGGCAGGCACTGTGTAGATAGGGGTCTGGCTTGTCTATACCTCATCATGAAGGCAGGCACTGTGTAGATAGGCATCTGGCTTGTCTATACCTCATGAAGGTAGGCACTGTGTAGATAGGGGTCTGGCTTGTCTGTACCTCATCATGAAGGCAGGCACTGTGTAGATAGGGGTCTGGCTTGTCTGTACCTCATCATGAAGGCAGGCACTGTGTAGATAGGGGTCTGGCTTTTTTATACCTCATCATGAAGGCAGGCACTGTGTAGATAGGAGTCTGGCTTGTCTATACCTCATCATGAAGGCAGGCACTGTGTAGATAGGGGTCTGGCTTGTCTATACCTCATCATGAAGGCAGGCACTGTGTAGATAGGGGTCTGGCTTGTCTATACCTCATCATGAAGGCAGGCAATGTGTAGATAGGGGTCTGGCTTGTCTATACCTCATCATGAAGGCAGGCACTGTGTAGATAGGGGCCTGGCTTGTCTATACCTCATCATGAAGGCAGGCACTGTGTAGATAGGGGTCTGGCTTGTCTATACCTCATCATGAAGGTAGGCACTGTGTAGATAGGGGTCTGGCTTGTCTATACCTCATCATGAAGGCAGGTACTGTGTAGATAGGGGTCTGGCTTGTCTATACCTCATCATGAAGGCAGGCACTGTGTAGATAGGAGTCTGGCTTGTCTATACCTCATCATGAAGGCAGGCACTGTGTAGATAGGGGTCTGGCTTGTCTATACCTCATCATGAAGACAGGCACTGTGTAGATAGAGGTCTGGCTTGTCTATACCTCATCATGAAGGCAGGCACTGTGTAGATAGGGGTCTGGCTTGTCTATACCTCATCATGAAGGCAGGCACTGTGTAGATAGGGGTCTGGCTTGTCTATACCTCATCATGAAGGCAGGCACTGTGTAGATAGGAGTCTGGCTTGTCTATACCTCATCATGAAGGTAGGCACTGTGTAGATAGGGGTCTGGCTTGTCTATACCTCATCATGAAGGCAGGTACTGTGTAGATAGGGGTCTGGCTTGTCTATACCTCATCATGAAGGCAGGCACTGTGTAGATAGGAGTCTGGCTTGTCTATACCTCATCATGAAGGCAGGCACTGTGTAGATAGGGGTCTGGCTTGTCTATACCTCATCATGAAGGCAGGCACTGTGTAGATAGGGGCCTGGCTTGTCTATACCTCATCATGAAGACAGGCACTGTGTAGATAGGGGTCTGGCTTGTCTATACCTCATCATGAAGGTAGGCACTGTGTAGATAGGGGTCTGGCTTGTCTATACCTCATCATGAAGGCAGGTACTGTGTAGATAGGGGTCTGGCTTGTCTATACCTCATCATGAAGGCAGGCACTGTGTAGATAGGAGTCTGGCTTGTCTATACCTCATCATGAAGGCAGGCACTGTGTAGATAGGGGTCTGGCTTGTCTATACCTCATCATGAAGACAGGCACTGTGTAGATAGAGGTCTGGCTTGTCTATACCTCATCATGAAGGCAGGCACTGTGTAGATAGGGGTCTGGCTTGTCTATACCTCATCATGAAGGCAGGCACTGTGTAGATAGGGGTCTGGCTTGTCTATACCTCATCATGAAGGCAGGCACTGTGTAGATAGGAGTCTGGCTTGTCTATACCTCATCATGAAGGCAGGCACTGTGTAGATAGGGGTCTGGCTTGTCTATACCTCATCATGCTTTGGACTGCATGTTTAATGTTTAACTCCATACATAAGCCTTTTATCTCCTTTGCAAACAGAGTGGACCCAGATCAAATGGCTCCTGTTTGCAAAGGCGTAGAAGGTGTATTATGGAGTAAAGGGTTAACGAATTGTTATTTCTGTAATCTTTAGCACTTTCAACTAATGTCATCTGAAAATTCTGTCATCTTCTACAATACTCAGTGTAGCTTTTCCTTACATTTCTTGTCAGAAACATGATAAAATTGATCTTGATGAAACACTGACTTACTAGTCATCACATTTGGATCCAAACTGTTAATGATATCACAGTTTTGCTGGTAGAATGCGAAGGTTTCTGCTTATTTGAGTCTTTCAGGTTTCCTACTTATGGAAAAGTAAAGCAAAAAAACATAATGATGATGAAGGAAAGGGTTAACCCATTACCTCATAGGCTATTTTTAGATACAACCTCTTTGAATAAATCTACCAAAAAGGAGCATTAACTAGAGAAAAAGAAAACTTTAGAATTTTGTAGTATGAAACCATTGTGATAAATAGAGCATTTGCTCCTATAGGAGCAAATGCTCTATTTATTACAAAGATTCACAATGTGACTTTTACAGAGTCGTCAAAACGAGGGAATAGGGTAAAACATTTTCCTTGGTAATTATACAGACTAATGTTTATTTAACCCTTTCCTTCATATAAATGTATTTTCACACATTTGCAAACTGAGTAAACCCAGGTCAAACAGCTGCTTTAGGAGCTGTCTGATCCAGGTCTGCTCTGATTTTACAGTTTTTGTCAAAGCAAAACATTACCTTGAAAATTTTACATTATAATAATTCAGCTAATAAATATGAATGAAAGTATTATTTCCTACATGAATGCTGAACAGCTAAAGGGTGTTAAGACAAACTATTCATAATTATGGTTTAACTATATTTTTTTAGATCCAACCACTTTGAATAAATCTACTGAAAAGGAACGTTAACTAGAGAAAATGAACATTTTAGAATTTTGTAGTTCTGAAACCATTGTGATAAATAGAGCATTTGCTCCTATGGAGCAAATGCTCTATTTATCACAATGGTTTCAAAAGTGACTTTTGCAGAGGCGTAGAAAGGCGTATTTATGGAGGAAAGGGTTAACTTTATTTTCATTGATCTACAGAAAGGAGAAGCACAACTAGACACCTCTTCTGAAGTGTTTCAAACATTACTGGCAACCAAATACCAGTACCAGGTCAGGGCAACTTTTGAAGAATATAAAAAGGTAAATAACAATTTGATGTGGTATTTTGTACAAGATATTGTCATAGTAATTTAGAATAGCAAAGGTTATAGATATAAGTATGATGCATTGTGAATGTTGTTATCATGTTTTTCTGTGTATTGTAAAATATTTATTCTAAATATGATGATCAGTTCTTATTTCAAATTTTACACTTACAGCAATGTTAAAACCATGTAGATTATGTATGTTTTTACTGCAAGTATGCAGTTATGTGTACAAAGAAGTTGCATCAACACCTTCTCAACTCATTCCCGCATATTGACGCCTCTGTAAAAGTCATTTTTTTTAAACCATTGTGATGAATAGAGCATTTGCTATGTAGGAGCATATGCTCTATTTATTGCAATGATTTCAAAACTATGTAATTTTTCAGTAGATTTATTGATAGAGGTTGGGTCTAAAAAAGCCTATAAGGGAATGGGTTTAAAGTGTTGATGTATGTCACCATTCTAAGACGCTTTTCTTTATTTAGCTCTTTACTCCATGAATGTTCCCCATAATGAATATTTATTGATTTTCTTGTTCTAATCAAAGGTGCTCGACGCATGCTTGGACTCCATGGAAACAAAGCCCCCCCCCCCCCCCCCCCAAAAAGAAAAAAAAATTGTGATCGAAGTATGTTAAACTAGTCTAAAACTATCTATTTGAACCTTAAACCACTCCAAAAAACAAGAAAAACACGACCCGGAAAAAATTTCCTATCGGGTCTATATATGTATTGAAAGGTATCTAACTACGACAGATCAGCTGCGGAAAATACAACAGTCATGTTTTTCAAAGTCTTACAGCAAAGCCAATTCAACACCGATTTTAATCATTTTGGTCTTGATCCGTTCCAAATTACATATGCTAAGCGGCACAGTTAGTGCTTTTCTTAAATATTGCCCTGTCTTGTCGCTGCAAGACTGCGAATTTGAAAATACGCTAGAGAGAAACGATGTGACTCCCGCCAGGATGCACAGAAGTATATAGGGGGATCTGTATTCGTTAAACTTTTCAGCAAAAACGCGAATTATGCTGAAACACATTCGAAAAACATTCAACTTACCGCAGTTAAAACAGTGCTGGCTATTTGTAGTCTGCTATGAGACGCCAGTTTTCTTTCTCCTATTTTCGTTTTGAACGGAGGTGGCCAAATCGCTGTGGCCCGGAAGTAGTAGTCAATTTGCATATTGAATAGTTTATGAGCCGGGTCACAGCAAAATGGTCGCATCCGTTCAAAAGGAAAGTTGGAGAAAGAAAACTGGCGCCTCGTAGCTGACTGGAAATAGTAAGCACCGTTTTAATTGCGGCGAGTTCAATGTTTTTAGATAGTGTTTAACCATAATTCGCGTTTTTGTTGAAAAGATTAACGAATACAGATCCCCCTATATACGTCTATGCATCCTGGCGGGAGTCACATCGTTTCGCTCTAGCGTTTTTTCAAATTCGCGGTCTTGCAGCGACAAGACGGAGCAATATCTAAGGAAAGCACTAATTGTGCCGTTTAGCATATGGAATTTGGAACGGATCAAGACCAAACTGATTGAAATGGGTGTTGAATTGGCTTTGCTGTAAGACTTTGAAAAACATGACTGTTGTATTTTCCGCCGCTGATCTGTCGTAGTTAGGTACCTTTCAATACATATATAGACCCGATCGGAAATTTTTTCCGGGTCGTGTTTTTCTCGTTTTTCGGTGTGGTTCAAGGTTCAAATAGATAGTTTTAGGCCAGTTGAACATACTTCGATCACATTTTTTTTTCTTGGGGGGGGGGGGGGGGGGGGCTTTGTTTCCATGGAGTCCAAGCATGCGTCGAGCACCTTTGATTAGAACAAGAAAATCAATAAATATTCATTATGGGGAACATTCATGGAGTAAAGAGCTAAATAAAGAAAAGCGTCTTAGAATGGTGACATACATCAACACTTTAATGGATGAGTCCAAGCATGCGTCGGGCACCTTTGGTTCTAATAGTATGAAATATAGAAATTTATTGACATGGTAGAAGAGATTCAGATTTGTAACATGTAAGAAATCGAAACACATCTTAATAGCTTGTCTGATCTAGGTCTACTTTGTTTGCAAAGGTTTAAAAGGGTAGGATTATGGAGTAAACGGTTAAACCATTGAACAGGATTTCTAAAGGCATAATGTGATTGATATTTTATAACAGGACTCTGTGATTGATATTTTATAACAGGCTTCTGTTTTAGGCCATATATGTTTGAGGTAATAAAAGCACACTTGCTAGGGACTGGTTTGTGTGGAGGGGAAAGCATAGCTGCACAAACAATATGCCCATTACATGCAATACCACTATCTTACACAAAGTTCATTGATTATTTTCCATTGATTTTGGTAAAAACTTTAAAAACCAGCTAAATAGTTTTCTTAGCTTTGGAAGAAAGTTGTAAATTAAAACCTTTTTTTAAGAATAACTCCTTTATTTCTCCACCCAACCCTATGTGGTGACCACTCTTTAGAATTGTCTTGAAGAGACAATTCTAAAGAGTATTCACAACATAAGGTTGGGTGGAGAAATGACTATTTCAGTATTTGAGTACGCACCTTTACCTGTAGCTCTGATGATGATTAACCCTTCTCTTGCTGAATTTTAAAATACATTTCTTCAATCCTTCTTTACCCATGCCCTATTGTCTAATTACATATATCTTCACTGTGTACAAGTATTTCGCTGTGCAATCACTGCTGTGGAGTGCACTGGTTGCACAATCAACTTGTAAATAGTGCAGACCCTGATGAGACAGCTCCTGCAGGAGCTGTCTCATCTGGGTCTTCACTATTTACAGGTACGTATATTGACGTGAATAGCAAGCAAAGGGTTAACAAAAAGAAGGAAAAAAACAGACATGAAGTCACATGAAGTCACCAGACATGAAAGTGACTTAATCCATTCACTCATATAATATTTTTAGACCCTACCGCTTTAAATATATATACTGAAAGGGAGCATTTACTAGAAATATGGAAAAATTGAGAATTGTGTAGTTTTTTAAACCATTGTGATGGATAGAGCATTTGCTCCCTCGGAGCAAATGCTCTATTTATCAGAATAGTTTCAAAAGAGGCATCAAAAGGGAGTAAAGGATTGTAACAGATATGACTTGGAATCAATGAACTTAGTGCAAATTAGCGATGTGCAGTATAATCCCTCTCAAGTGAACATCCAAGGAATAAGCATGGGTGTCTTTAGAAGCAGATGGTTGCTTAATGCAGGATGAAAGTGATGCAGAAAGCTCTTCTGGACAACTCTTGCATTATGTTACCTCCTGCCTCTACAACCCAAAATGAAACCTGTTTTTGGTTGTCACTTTAAAGGGGTTTTACTGACCGTCACAGCACTGGTAGTGAAAAGATCAAAGCACTGCATATGTTAACAATAGACAAATTGCATTTCGTGCTTAAAAAAATGCATTTGCAGATTTGAGGTTGCCATTAAAATAACAATTAGAATTATCATGCTAGTGAAAATAGTTTTCATCTGCAAACAATGTCATCTGTTTTAAGTTTTAGAGTTGACTTTCCTTTAATTTCTTCTCTAAAATGATAACTTATATAAGGTCCATGTAACTTATATTGGATATGTAAGACCTAGCATTTGGTTAACCCTTTCCCTCATACAAACGTGTTTTCACGCATTTGCAAACAGAGTAGACCCAGATCAGATGGCTCCTAGAGGAGCCGTCTGATCAGGGTCTGCTCTGTTTGCTTAAGAAATTTGATAGATCTGTTTCTATACTTGCTAAAATGGCTACAATGTTCCACCCTCCATGTTTCATTATAACAAATTTGTACATGAATATTCAGTAGGTATTAAAATTTGAAATAAACATAGAACAGGGAAAGGGTTAATACCTCCATTTTTGTTTTGTTTCCATATTTATAATGATAAGCTTTTTTAATACTTTGCAGGCTAAGTAAATTTTTGTCTGTGACAATTGCTGTCTGCTTCAATTCTTAAAATCAAATAAAATTTCTGTCATTTCTTTGCAGAAATATGGTGAAGGTGTCAAACAGTTTGAGTCCTTATGACACATCGCATTATGTGGTGTCTCATCTGGACCCAAACTGTTTGCATTGGAAATCATGTTTTGGCTGCTTGCGTGCAAAGAGTCAATATACAGTTTTGCAACAAACATAACTTAGTGCATTTACACATGTATATATATTACTAATATGAAAGCATGCATTTTAATCCTTTCAATGCTGTATAGTGTAAGTGGAATAATCCATCAGTAAGACCCATTCAGTATGAAAAGCTTTGCAAGAGGATTTAGAATGTCAAACAATGCAGACCCTGATCAGCAGGCTCCTACGTTGTTGGCAAATACTAGTACAGTAAAACCTCTCTATAATGGCCACTAAATTACATCAAGTATATTGTGTTAAAGGCAGATGATTGTTTAAAGAAGGTGAAAGTAAAACAAAACGCTTCTATAGGAGCGTTCTGTTTTACTTTCACCTTGCTTTAAGCAGCCACCTGTCCTAATATATCAACTAATTAACATAATTTAGTGGTCTTTAAAGAGAAGTTTTACTGCACACTCATTTATTCAGCATTCAAAGGGTTAATTTATATAATACATGGCAAGATGTTATTTTGATGCAATTAATGGCTATATATATAGCACATGTAATCCTCCATTTGTACATTTGTGGTGGCCATGAATGGGATGACTGCATCGTGGAATTGTTATATTGAAGTGCTACATACAGTAGAATTCCTCTAAACATGAGTGTCATTCAAAGCAGATGATTTCTTAATGCAGGATGAAAGTTATGCAGAAAGCTCATATAGGAGCTTCCTGCATAACTTTAATCCAGTATTAAGCAACCATCAACCTCAGTGATTCATAGTTAGACCTCTTTTTGATAGTCATATTAGAGGGGTTTTACTGTATTTGACCTATTCCTCCATAGCCTATTTTTAGACACAACCTCTTTGAATGAATCTACCCAAAAGGAGTATTTACTAGAGAAAAGTAAAATTTTAGAATTTTGTAATTTGAAACCATTGATAAATAGAGCATTAAATTTTGCTCCTATAGGAGCAAATGCTCTATTTATCACAATGATTTCAACAGGTGACTTTTAAAGAGGCATAGAAAGGTGTATTTATGGAGGGAAGGGTTAACTAAATACCATTAGGCAAGCATGCTAGATTTAACATATAAGTTGTGTATTTGTTGAATGTTTTATCCTATATATATGACTGGCTTAGCATAGAGTACATACATATCGAGGGTTGAACAGAAAACTATGGGATGAACTTGTGAGGAACTTTGCAAACAGTCTAGATTCAGATGAAACACTGAGTAATTTTACATAGCATCAGGATCCAAACCATGTTGACACCCTGATAGTGCTGGTCAATAAAAAGGAAGGAAAATCAATGTAGGCAAATTTTAGGAAAATAAATAGTTTAACCCTTTCCCTCTTGTAATCGCTTTTTCAAGAATTTGCAAACAGAGTAGACCCAGATCAGATGGCTCCTATAGGAGCCATCTGACCAGTGTCTGCTCTATTTGCTTTTGCAATGATATAGATATGATTCATGAAAAGTTTATAAAAATGCAGATAATAAATATTCATCATGTCATTTTTTCTTATATGAATATTCAACAGGGAAAGGGTTAAATGCTATTATTAATGCTAAATAATGCATTTACTGCAGACTTGCACTCAACACTTGATATGTACAGCTGATTATAAGCATTAGGAACAGTACTGTCAAACCAAGATGAAACGGGGTCTAGTCTGTTTTATAGAGTCACCATGTCGGTCCATCTGTCGGTTACTCCTTTGATTTATTCTTGTCTTCCCTATTTCTCAGCAACTTATGACAGAGTTTTAACCCTTTCCCTGTTCAATATTCATGTAAGAACCTTCCCCTGTTCAATATTCATGTAAGAAATTATGACATCATGAATATTTATTACTTATATTTTTATAATGTAAACATTTCAAGGAAATGTTTTGCCTTGACAATAACTGTATACAGTAAAACCTCTCGATAACGGCCACTAAATTGTGTTAATTAGTTGGTATTTATGGCAGGTGGCTGCTTAAAGCAAGGTGAAAGTAAAACAGAATGCTCCTATGGGAGCGTTCTGTTTTACTTTCACCTTGCTTTAAGCAACCACCTGCCTTTAACACAAAATACTTGATATAATTTAATGGCTGTTATAGAGAGGTTTTACTGTAATCAGATGTATGTCTTATCAAAAGCAAACAGAGCAGAACCCGATCAGACAGCATTTGGAAATAGTGTAGACCCAGATCAGAGGGCTCCAGAGGAGCCCTCTGACCAGGTTCTGCACAGTTTGTCATTCAAAGATCCTCTTATAAATTATACCTTTTAATAATGATGAACCATTCCACTTATTCAGCTTGAAAGAGTGAACGAATGAACTTGTTAAATTATTGTTACAAAAGCCAAAATGGAGCATGCTAAGAAATACTATACATGTTAAATGACATACCAACAATGATTCCAGATCAGCAATGATTTCAAATGATACCTATGCAATGACTTTTCCTTTACAGATGGCTGGTCATGATATCTGCACGGCTATATCACAGGCAGGTCTAGGCGATGATGAAGAAAGTTATATAAGTATAGGTGAGGAGGTAACATTCATATATCTTGGCAATTTCAGAGCATCGTGCACTTAATTAACCCTTTACTTATGCAAGAAATAATTACATCATGAATATTGATTAGATGAATTGTGTATAATGATGTATGAACACAAAATATTTTTGCCATGACAGAAATTGTAGAACTAGATTTATATTATTTCTACAAACAAACAGAGCATACCTTGATTTGATGGCTCCTACAGGAGCTGTCTGATCTTGGTCTAACCTGTATGCAAAAGTGTAAACACACTGAGTTATCAAATGGACCCTTCCAGATTTGACATTGGACTGTCTCATGCTGATTCAGGAGGGATAATTTTTCCATAAACTGTAAAATATAACAAAAAATGAAGACCTTGATCAGAGGGCTCCTGTTTGCAAAGCCTTGAAGGCTATTTAACCCTTTCCTCCATAAATATGCCTTTCTACGCCTCTGTAATAACCACTTCTTGAAACCATTGTGATGAATAGAGCATTTGCTTCTATAGGAGCAAATGCTGTATTTAACACAATGCTTTCAAACTACAAAATTCTAAAATTTTACTAATTCTCTAGTTAATGCTCCTTTTGGGTAGATTCATTCAAAGAGGTTGGGTCTACAAATAGCCTATGGAGGAAAGGGTTAACTCAGTTTCTGCATTGTAAGGGTTAATGCACTTACATATTGGAATCCATGTCCTATGAGCATAGTTCTAGTTTTATCTACAGTTGAACTTCGATATCTCAAACTTGGATAACTCAAACTTTAGGACAACTCGAAGTAAAAGTTCAGTCCGTTAAAATTATTCTAAATTGTATCACTGCGCATATCTAGAAACACATGTTACAGCTTAATGCAGGTCGAAAATAATGCGGAAAGCTCCTACAGGAACTTTCAGCATTACATTAAACCTGCATTAAGCTGTGTGCTTGAGAAATTGCTCAGATTAGAAATCGGATGACTCAAACCTCTGTTATCTCAAAGTAATTTGCATGGTCCCTTGAAGTTTGAGATATCGAAGTTCAACAGTTACTGTATTTTCAAAAGCCAGTGTCCATGCTTATAAAACTTTTTGGTTGAGTCTTAATTCGTTCTCAAGTTTCAGTCAAAAGCTTGAGAACAAACATGGACCCAGTGTATAAGTATCAAACAGTTTGGATGCTGATGATGTTCTGAATTACTGAGCATCTCTGGAGGCAAACTGTTTGCATGCTAAGTTATTTTTCGTCTGCAACAATTGTCGTCTGCTTCAATTCTTAAAATAAACTTTCTGTCATTTCTTTGCAAAAATACGATCAACTGGCATCAAACAGTTTGGATCCTGATGAGACGCAGCATTATGCGGCATCTCATCTAGCTGGATCCAAACTGATTGCATAGGTAAACACAGTTTGGCAGCTATCGTGCAAAGAGTTAATACTGAAATATGAATTTTTGATCTCCTTCACAAATGGATCCAGTGGAGAGGTCAAGTAACCCATCTTCTCATCAGGATCCATATTGACTGACATGCTGATAATGTTGGGGAAAAAACAGAAAATCTCCGTTAACTCTGTACTCCATAAATTACATTCATTAAATGTCTTTGCAATCAGAGTAGACCCAGATCAGACAGCTCCTGTAGGAGCTGTCTGATCAGGGTCTACTCTGTTTACTTATGGAATAATATAGATCTGATTCAATAGTTTTTGTCTTGATAAAACAAATCCCTTGTTCCATATAATACACCTTTAAATGCCATTACAAACAGAGTAGACCCAGATCAGACAGTTCCTGTAGTAGCTGTCTGATCAGTGTCTACTCTGTTTGCTTATGAAATTATACAGATCTGATTCAACAAATCCCTGTTACATAATTCAGTTGGTTAATATTCATGATGTCATTATTTCTTACATGGATATTCATGGAATAATTTAAGGGTTAAAAATTTGGATCAGACAACAGTATTACTTGAACTGCTGAAAGTTTCCTTTTCTGTCCTACTGATAAATTAATGCCCCATCTGTATTCATTTGTGTGTCTGTCCATCTTGTTTAGAGAATAGCTTTATAAATACATATGTCTCCGTGATCAATTAATATAAATATCCATTTTAACAAGAAGCATAAATCACCTCATCATTTACTTAGTGTTCAGTAAGTTGATAAGTTGTATGGCGTCTGAATTTATCTAGTCTAGATTAAACCCTACAAATGCTGGAAACGAGCGCACTGACATTTGCAAAAAGTGTAGATCCAGATCAGAGAGCTCCTAGAGGATTCGTTTGATCATGGTCTGCACTGTTGTCATTCAAAAACCTTTCACAAAGTATAATGTTTCATTCTGAATGGGATCTACCATTAACCCTTTTCCTTCATATAAACATATTTTCATGCCTATGCAAACAGAGTAGACCCGATCAGACGGCTCCTTTGGGAGCCGTCTGATCTGGTCTGCTCTGTTTGCTAATGGAATTTTATAAATCTGACTTTATAGTATCCACAATGGTAAAAAAAAATCCCTTTTCCATGTTCCTTTTTAGCTCACCTGGCACAAAGTGCCAAGGTGAAAAAATCATAGGAAAATCATTAAAAATCATCTTCTCTGAAACTGTAAGGCATAGACCTTTAATATTTTGTATGTAGCATGACCTAATGGTCCTCTACTAAGATTGTTCAAATTATGACCCCTGGGCCAAAAATGGCCCCGCCCCGGGGCTTGTCAGTTTTTCATAGGAAAATCTTTAAAAATCTTCTTCTCTGAAAATGTAAGGCATATACCTTTGGTATTTGGTATGTAGCATCATCTAATGGTCCTCTACTAAGATTGTTCAAATTATGACCCCCAGGACAAAAATGGCCCCGCCCCAGGGCTTATCAGTTTTTCATAGGAAAATCTTTAAAAATCTTCTTCTCTGAAACTGTAAGGCAAAGACCTTTGATATTTGGTATGTAGCATCATCTAATGGTCCTCTACTAAGATTGTTCAAATTATGACCCCTGGGCCAAAAATGGCCCCGCCCCGGGGCTTATCAGTTTTTCATAGGAAAATCTTTAAAAAATTTCTTCTCTGAAACTGTAAGGCATAGACCTTTGGTATTTGGTATGTAGCATCATCTAATGGTCCTCTACTAAGATTGTTCAAATTATGACCCCTGGGCCAAAAATGGCCCCGCCCCGGGGCTTATCAGTTTTTCATAGGAAAATCTTTAAAAATCTTCTTCTCTGAAAATGTAAGGCATATACCTTTGGTATTTGGTATGTAGCATCATCTAATGGTCCTCTACTAAGATTGTTCAAATTATGACCCCCAGGACAAAAATGGCCCCGCCCCAGGGCTTATCAGTTTTTCATAGGAAAATCTTTAAAAATCTTCTTCTCTGAAACTGTAAGGCATAGACCTTTGATATTTTGTATGTAGCATCATCTAATGGTCCTCTACTAAGATTGTTCAAATTATGACCCCTGGGCCAAAAATGGCCCCGCCCCGGGGCTTATCAGTTTTTCATAGGAAAATCTTTAAAAATCTTCTTCTCTGAAACTGTAAGGCATATACCTTTGGTATTTGGTATGTATCATCATCTAATGGTCCTCTACTAAGATTGTTCAAATTATGACCCCTGGGCCAAAAATGGCCCGCCCCAGGGCTTATCAGTTTTTCATAGGAAAATCATTAAAAATCATCTTCTCTGAAACTGTAAGGAATAGACCTTTGATATTTTGTATGTAGCATGACCTAATGGTCCTCTACTAAGATTGTTCAAATTATGACCCCTGGGCCAAAAATGGCCCCGCCCCGGGGCTTATCAGTTTTTCATAGGAAAATCTTTAAAAATCTTCTTCTCTGAAAATGTAAGGCATATACCTTTGGTATTTGGTATGTAGCATCATCTAATGGTCCTCTACTAAGATTGTTCAAATTATGACCCCCAGGACAAAAATGGCCCCGCCCCAGGGCTTATCAGTTTTTCATAGGAAAATCTTTAAAAATCTTCTTCTCTGAAACTGTAAGGCATAGACCTTTGATATTTTGTATGTAGCATCATCTAATGGTCCTCTACTAAGATTGTTCAAATTATGACCCCTGGGCCAAAAATGGCCCCACCCCGGGGCTTATCAGTTTTTCATAGGAAAATCTTTAAAAATCTTCTTCTCTGAAAATGTAAGGAATAGACCTTTGGTAATGGTCCTCTACTAAGATTGTTCAAATTATGACCCCAGGACAAAAATGGCCCCGTCCCAGGGCTTATCAGTTTTTCATAGGAAAATCTTGAAGAAATCATCTTCTCTGAAACTGTAAGGCATAGACCTTTGATATTTGGTATGTAGCATGATCTAATGGTCCTCTACTAAGATTGTTCAAATTATGACCCCTGGGCCAAATATGGCCTCGCCCCGGGGCTTATCAGTTTTTCATATGAAAAGCTTTAAGAATCTTCTTCTCCAAAACTGTAAGGCAGAGACCTTTAATATTTGGTATGTAGCGCTATCTAATAGTTTTCTACCAAGATTGTTCAAATTATGTCCCCTGGGTTGAAAACTTCCCCGCCCAGGGGCATATCAGTTTTTTATAGGAAAGTTTTTAAAAATCTTCTCTTAAAAATCTTTAAAAGTCTTCTCTGAACTTGTAAGGCATAGACCTTAGATATTTGGTATGTTGCATTATCTAATAGTCCTCTACCAAGATTTTCAAATTATGAACCCCGGATCAAAATTGACCCCGCCCTGGGGCTTAACAGTTTTTCATAGGAAAATCTTTAAAATATCTCCTCCTCCAAATCTGTAAGGTCTAGACTCTTTATATTTAGTATGTAGCATCATCTGATGGTTTTCTACCAAGATTTTCCAAATTATGCAATCTGTCATTGAAATCGTTAATCTGTTACGAACAGGTGAGCGATTAAGGGCCATCATGGCCCTCTTGTTATTGATTTTGTTCATGAGGTTAACTATCTGCATGTTTATGGAAAATTCATGAATATGTATGCAAACACATTGAATTTGTTTGAATCCAGATGAGATGTAGAGTACCTCAGAACCCAAACTTTTTGACCCTCTGCATTTTTTGAGAGAAATAAGACAACTCCTGCAGGAGCTATCTGACCTGGGTCTACTCTGTTTGCAAAGGTGTGAAAAGGCATTTTTATAAGTGGAAAGGGTATCATTTTCAGTGGGACCAGAAGCACTGTCCACTTAGTTACAGATTTCTCAATACAAACAAGTTAACCTTTTCCCTCATAAAGATGGCTTTTGGCACCTTTGCAAGCAGAGTAGACTTAGATCAGACAACCTCTGGAGGAGTTGTCTGATCAGGGCTTTAAGGTCAGTTTGCTTATGGAATAATATAGATAATATAAATAGATCAAATGCTCTATTTATCACACTGGTTTAAAAAAGTGACTTTTACTAAGTAGTCATAATGCTTCAAAAGGTGCATTTACTAGATAATTGTTTTAGAATTGTGTAGTATTGAAACCATTGTGATAATTAGAGCACTTGTTCCTATGGAGCAAATATATGCTTTATTTATCATAATGGTTTCAAAAAGTAACTTTTACAGAGTCATCAAAAGCCTTCAATATGAGGGAATTGGTTAATAAGCCTACACAAAAGTCAGAGAAAATAAGTTAACTTGTAATATACAGTAAAACCTCTCTATAACGGCCACTAAAGTGTGTTAATTAGTTGATATTTAGGGCAGGTGGTTGCTTAAAGCTCCTACAGGAGTGTTCTGTTTTACTTTCACCTTGCTTTAAGCAGCCAACTGCCTTTAACAAAAAGTACTTGATGTAATTTAGTGGCCGTTATAGAGAGGTTTTACTGTACAATACTGCTAGTGTTTTTGCAGTCTAATGGTATTGATATTTGAAACCTTTTCAGTGAAAGCTGTGGAAGATCCAGTCACATTCCATACTGAGAAGCTCCACAGCTGCTTCAACAATATGGGAACTAATGACAACATGCTCATCAGGATAGTTGTGTCCAGGTCTGAGGTAAGTGTCGCAGTTATCTCCCTTACTCCAATAGGTCTTATTTCTTTACATGTTCACCAGCAGCAATTATAGTAATACATTGCAATTTATGAAATTATCTATAAAAAGTTTTTTTAGGTACAATTTTACCAGTATACTTCATTTTTAACCCTATATTCTCTGAATTCATCTTTTAACTTCTTTGCAAACAAAGTAGACACAGATTAGATGGCTCCTGTATGATCAGGGTCTTCTCTATTTGCTTATGAAATAATATAGATCAGATTCTACAGTTTTTGCCATGACGAAATATCAATGTGTTCATACCATTATAACATACCATGTCATTATTACTGTTAATGTCCATGCTTAGTGCCATTTATAATATTTATTTCTTTTTCTTTAACCCTTTCCCCCAGAAATATTCCTGTAAGAAATAATGACGTCATAAAGATTAATTACATGAATTGGTTAAAATAGCACATTGACACAGGAATTTTGGCCATATCAGAAACTGACAAATAGATTGTTTCTTTTTTAAAATATCAGCTAGTTAATATTCATGATGTCACTATTTCTTACATGAATATTCAACAGGGAATAGGTTAATGAGATGTAGTACGGGTAATTGATTCCATAAATGTCAAGTAACCCAGATCCGGGTTAGATATATAGTGTTGTAGCAGAAATAAATTAATCCTTTACCTGAAAGAGACACCTTTTGAAGCCTTTGCAAACAGACTAGACCCAGATCAGACAAGAGAGTTTTTGGCCATGGCAGAAGCTGTAGGGTCAGATCTGTATAATTCCATGAGCAGACAGAGCAGAACCTGATCACAGGAACCAGCTGATCTGGGTCTTCTCTGTTTGCACTAGGAGTAAAAAGGTGTACATGTATTTATGAATTAAAGGATTAAACATAGCACGAAATGTAGATGTTGTCAAGATTTGGCTCATGTTAAAACTCTGCATCACTATTTCCTTGTAATTAGGTTCTACTAATATCAGGAAATTAAAAGCAAATAAGATTTTATAGGATTTCAATTGATTAACCTCTCCCTGTCTCAGTGCTTATGAAACAGAACCAAGCCTTGATTTCAGGAATCTAATTAGGTTTCTATATGACTGTCTCTGCATGTAATTGCAGCGGATACACTGAGCCCTATAAACCTATCCTTAGCACGTTCAGCACTAAATTCTCAGAGTGGAATAACTATAGAGTGCTCTCAGCTTAAACTTGTTTTTTAACGACAAACAGTGCAGAACCTGATCAGAGGGCTCCTCTGGGAGCCCTCTGATCTGGGTCTACACTGTTTGCAAATGACAGTGCTTGCATGTATGTCCTTCATTTAAAGGATTAATGTGCGAAAGAAATGTTATTTATTTTACCCACATAATGTATCATAAAGACTATGAGAAATCTGTAAACATTGTAGACTCGGATCAGCTGCTTTTCATTAAACCTTTACTGAAAAGACTGAATATTCTTATGAAATATAATGACTTAACCCTTTCCTCCATAAATACGCCTTTCTACGCCTCTGTTAAAGTCACTGTTGAAACCATTGTGATAAATAGAGCATTTGCTCCTATAGGAGCAAATGCTCTATTTATCACAATGGATTCAAACTACAAAATTCTGGAAAAAATTCCTTTTCTCTAGTTAATGCTCCTTTTCGGAAGATTTATTTAAAGTGGTTGGATATAAAAATGAGGGAATGGGTTAATGAATATCAGTCAGCTGAATTTTTATAATGGCCTTTGAACAAGGGTGGTTTTGGCCATGGCAGAAATTTTATAAATCAGATACTTATTTTTCCATAAGCAAACAGAGATTGATTAGACAACTTCTATATGAGCTATCTGCTCTGTGTCTACTCTGTTTGTAATTTAGATGAAAATGCATATTTATCAAGTAACTGATTGGAGCCATCTGATCAAGGTCAGTTTTGTTTGCTTACGAAATAACATAGAGACCTAATTCTACAGTTTCTGCCATGGCAAAACTTTCAATGTTCATGATGCCATTTTATTTTTTTTAAATATTCAGCTTAAAGTGATTTATACAGTGCTCCCTCTCTTCAATGACACCCTTTGGGATACGGAGATTGTATGTGTTGTTCAGAGGGAGTTATTATAGGGAGGGAAAATCAAACATAATTAGTTTGTTTGCAGATCCCCAGATAAGGTTTATGTCTAGAACTAAAACTGTTATGCCTCAATCAAGCCCTATGCTGTGACCACTCTTTAGAATCGTCACAAAGTGACGATTCTAATGAGTGGTCACAACATAGGATTTGATGGAGGCATCAAGAAAATACGATGGAAAAAGTTGTTTCTGGGGCCTTGTTGTTTCGGAAACAGTGACATGCGTTGTTGTAAGGAGGGAATCGTTATTGAGAGGGCCGTTGTAGGGAGGGAGCACTGTACAACCATTATTTGTTATTATATATCAATTGGGTAGAGGATTAAAACAAAGATTTTACATAAACTACATCTGTATTCTTGGCAATTCCATATTAATTACCCTTTGTTTGGAATACAGTAGAACCTGTAGTGTCCATTCATTTATTGAACATCATGTGTCCTTAATAAAGCAGGTGGTTGCTTAATGCAGTGTAAAAGTAATGCAGAAAGCTCCTATAAGAACATTCTGCATTACCATTGACCTACATTAACCCTTTCCCTCATACCAACGCGTTTTGATGCATCTGCAAACAGAGTAGACCCAGATCAGACGGCTCCTAGAGCCGTCTGATCAGGGTCTGCTCTGTTTGCTAGTAGCATTTGATAAACCTGTTTCTTTGCTTTCTAACATGTCTACAATGTTGCAGCTTCCATATTTCTTTATAACTAATTTGTTAATGAATATTCAGTAGGTATTAAAATTTGGCCCTAATACAGAACAGGGAAAGGGTTAAGCTACCACCTGCCTTACAGACCCATAATTAGACCTCTTTTTATGGCCTATTAAGACAGATTTTGATCTCAAGAGGAATTTGGTCTCAAGAAGGATTTAGCCATCATTTGGGTAATACACAATGGTTATATCACTATAATATTGACTGCCTAGACACAGAATACTTCAGGGTGTCCTATATTTGGTAATGACCTTTTATATAACAATCAATATGTTCAGTTAATGGCATTAACTCTTTGAATGTAGGAAATGGGTGTACTGGTATTTGCAAACAGTGCAGACCCAGATCAGAGGGCTCCTGGCAGAGCACTCTGATCAGGGTCTTCATTGTTTATCATTTAAAATCCTCTAGCAAATTTATAAGCCTTACTTAGTTAACCCTTTCCCTGTTCTATGTTATTTCCAAATTTCAATACCGTCTGATCTGGGTCTACTCTGTTTGCATATGCTGAAAACAGTTTTATATGAAGGAAAGGGTTAAATACTAATGGACTTTTGAATGTTTAGCATCCAAACAGTTAAGGGTGGTCGTTAAAAGAATTTGATGTTTACAAACCTTTTTGTTAACCGTTTCCCTGTTCTATGTGTATCCAAATTTCAATACCTACTGAATATTCATGGACAAAATAATTACTCCTATATGAGCTATCTGATCTGGGTCTACTCTGTTTGCTGATGCATGAATATATATTTCATTATAACAATTTTGTCCATGAAAATTCAGTAGGTATTCAAATTTGAATTAAACATAGAAAATGGAAAGGGTTAATAGTCAAAGAAAGAACTTCTATTAGCACTTCTTGCTTGTTCTCAGCTTTAACCCTTTCAATGTTCTGTGGTTATTACTAATTTTAATACCTGCTGAATATTAATGGACAAAATAGTTATAATGAAATATGGAAGGTGGAATATTGTAGACATTTTAGAAAGTAAAGACGCAGATCTTTCATATTCTATTAGCAAACAGAGTAGACCCTGATCAGACGGCTCCTCTATGAGCCATCTGATCTGGGTCTACTCAGTTTGCAAATGTGTGAAAACACGTTTATATGAGGGAACAAGTTAACCCTTTTTAACGTTGACTAGTCCATCAGTGTCTAACCCTTTACATGTTCAATAGTCATGTAAGAAATAATGATGTCATGAATATTTATGAGCTGATTTTTTTAATGTTAACTTTTCAATAGAAGTTTTTGCATCGCCTTAAGTTGTAGAATCAGATCTATATCATGCCATAAGCAAACAGAGCAGACCCTGATCAGATGGCTCCTATAGGAGCTATCTGATGTGGGTCTACTCTGTTTGCAAAGGTATGAAAAGGCATTCATATTAGGGAAAGGGATAACTATACAAACCACTGAGGATGAAAGGCTTAAACTTTGCAAGATGATTTTGAATGACAAACAGTGCAGACTCTGATCAGAGGGTTCCTTTAGCATCCCTCTGATCATGGTTTACACTGTTTGCAAATGATGGTGCATGGGTGCCCCATATTCAAAGTTTTAAACCAAAGTAGAAACTGTATTCTGTACAGACAACAGTACTGTCCTCAAAAAATGGACATTACTGCGTGTTTTTGATATATTGCAAAGACTTTAAAACCTAAGTGTTTTTAAACTGTAAGCTGTATTAGCCTGGGATATTGGCATAAAAAAGTTATATGTTGTTGTAATTCCAGAAAATAATCCTTAGTTTATATGTGCTCCAAATGTCAATGTTGTATATCTCAGAAGTAATTGGTTTTGTCGGAAATCCATGATAAGTATCTTAACCCTTTGTCTGCTGTAAAACATGTCTATGAAAACACTGATCTGTCACAATTTCCACTTACTTCAGATGCATTCAAGCCTTTGAGAACCAATGGACTAAGTGTCAATCAGCTTGGATCCTGATGAGATGCCCAGTTACTCGGCGTCTCCTCTGGATCCAAGCTGTGTTCAAATGTTAGTGCAGACACACTGAACAGGGAAAGGGTTAAGACTGCAATAACTTGGGAAAGACATTTTCTTGTATTGTTATTTGTCTAGTGTGCAACATTTGAATAAATCAGTGGCTTTGTTCAATGGCATGCCTTCCTAAATCAGTGGTTTTGTTCAGTGGCATGCCTTCCTAGGTCAGTAGCTTGTTCAGTGGCATGCCTTCCTAGGTCAGTAGCTTGTTCAGTGGCATGCCTTCCTAGGTCAGTAGCTTGTTCAGTGTCATGCCTTCCTAGGTCAGTAGCCTGTTCAGTGGCATGCCTTCCTAGGTCAGTAGCTTGCTCAGTGGCATGCCTTCCTTGGTCAGTAGCTTGTTCAGTGGCATGCCTTCCTTGGTCAGTAGCTTGTTCAATGGCATGCCTTCCTAGGTCAGTAGCTTGTTCAGTGGCATGCCTTCCTTGGTCAGTAGCTTGTTCAGTGACATGCCTTCCTAGATAAGTGGCGTTGTTCAGTGGCATGCCTTCCTATAGCTAGATCAGCGACTTTGTTCAGTGGCATGCCTTTCTAGATCAGCAACTTTGATCAGTTGCATGCCTTCCTAGGTCAGTGGCTTTGTTCAGTGGCATGTCTTCCTAGATTATGGAGAAAAAAGCTACTATAAAAACCTGCAGATGTTTTGATTTTGAAATAAATTTTTCAGAGAATGGTCACCTTTTACTCCCTAAAACCCCTTTCTATGCCTTTGCAAACAGAGTAGACCAAGATCAGACAGCTCCTGTATACATGTAGGAGCTTTCTGATCAGGGTCTGCTCTGTTTGCTTATGACGTAATTTAGATGTGATTCTACAGTCTCTGCCACAGCCAACAATTTCTATGTCCATGTTCTATTATAACAATTAATCTAATTAATATTCATGATGTTATTATTTCTTAAATGATTAAATATTCATGGAGTTAAAGGGTTGTTGTAAAGGTTATAACCTTTTACATAATTTGCTGTTACCCTTGCAAATAGTTTGGTTTCAGATGAGATGTTGAGAAACTTGTTGTCTCATCAGGATCTAAACTGTTTAAGCCTTTCCTCCATAAATACACCTTTCTATGCCTCTGTAATAGTCACTTCTTTAAACCATTGTGATAAATAGAGCATTTGCTCCTTAGGAGCAAATGCTCTATTTATCACAAAGGTTTCAATACTACACAATTCTAAAATTATCTTTTTTTCTAGTTAATGCTCCTTTTGCGTAGATTCATTCAAAGAGGTTGGGTCTAAAAATAGCATATGAGGGAATGGGTTTACACCCTGATTTCGTTTTTGCAGAGAAATTTATTATATTTTGAATTTTGATAATGCTATTTATAAGAAATATGTAAGAAACAGTTGCTTATCATGATAATGGTTAAAATACAGGGAAACTAACTATTTTGGACAGGTCACACAGTGTGACCATGGACTGACTTGTCTCCTACATTCTCTTAGTGTTAATAGATCCATCACAGGGAATAATTGCAGAGTATAGAATTTAGTTGTCAGGACACGGAGAGCTGAAATCGATAGAAGCCATCCAATTATTTGATAGCTGATGATAAGATTATCTGATTACTTGTCTCATTTCAGATTGATACAAGAGACATTAAAGCAAGATATATGGAGCTGTATAGCCAGAACTTAGGTGATGTGATAAACCGAGAGTGTCGAGGAGATTACAAAAATCTGTTACTTGCAGTCCTCAATGAAAAGTAAGCCTGCACAAAGTGGGCGTTGCACGATTTATGACAAGCACGGCGTGATGTGAACTGGGCATCGTAATACTATTGTCAGTTTTGTGCTGTACTTCTGTTAACTCACTGGACACACACCTTTATATGCATTTGTTTTTTGTGCACCCCATACTTGCAATACATTTACATTTTGAATTACAGTAAAATTCCTCTAAACTTTAATTCTAGTTGAGAAGAATTTCGATACATTTAGACAGATGGTTGCTTAATGCAGAGTGAAAGTCATGCAGAAATCTCCTCTTGGAGCTTTCTGCATGACTTTCACCCTACATTAAGCTGCCACCTATCTCCAAGATCAATACTTATATGCAACTTAACATCTGGTTTAGAGGGGTTTTACTGTATATCTTTTTAGTATTCTACATTATCTTATAAGCTTATTATGCATTTCACCCTTTCCCTGTTGAATATTCATGTTAGAAATAATGACATCATGAATATAAATTAGCTGAATGTTTATAATGAATGTTGGTATTGATAGAAACTGTTCAGTAAAATCTATTATTGGCAAACAGAGCAGACCCTGATCACATGGCTCTACTCTGATTGCAAAGGCATGAAAAAGCGTTTGTATGAGGGAAAGGGTTAAATACTTCCAGTGGCAAATTGAATTATATTGCTTTATCTTAACCCTTTCCCTAATACAATTGCCCTATCATTCCAGACTGCAATAGAGAAGACCCAGATCAGATGGCTCATGTAGGAGCCTTCTAATCAAGGTTCTGCTCTGTTTCCATATGGAATTATGTAGATCTTATCATTCAGTGTTTGTCAGCAAAACATTCCCATGCAAATTTTACATTATAAATATTAAGTTAATAAATATTCATGAAGTGACCAATTCACTCATAAATGTTCTGCAGGGAAAGGTTTAACCCATTTCTCCATGAAAATATATGTAAGAAATAATGACATCATGGATATTAATTAGATAAGTTGTTATAATAGCACATGGACATAGAAATGCTGGCCATGGCAGAAATTGTAGTATCATATTTATATGATATCATAAGCAAACAGAGCAGACCTTGATCAGACAACTCCTATAGGAGCCGTCTGATCAGGGTCTATTCTGTTTGCAAAGGTGTAGAAAGGCGTATTTATGGAGTAAGGGGTTTAGAGCTTTTTTAGTATGCTGAATTATATCTTATAAGCTTATTTTGCATTTTGGTACTTCCAGTGACTTTTAACTCTTTGCACACTAGCTGTGAAACTGATTACCTATGCAAACAGTTTGGATCCAGATGAGACGCCGCATAATGCAGTGTTTCATCAGGATCCAAACTGTTTGTCATCTTGATCATATTTTTGCAAAGAAAATAGAAAAAGTTATTTTAAGAATTGAAGCAGACGACAATTGTTTCAGGCGAAAAGTTACTTAGTGTGCAAAGAGTTAAAGTTTGCTATCCATATACAAACCCTTCACTGTGTGAACGATAAAATGTTGACTGCAACAGCTTTTAAAGCAAGAAATGAATGGTTGATATGCACTTGACCAAATCTATTATGAAAAGGCACTGATTTGTAATATAAAAGATATACTGATATTTCTGGGCAAGAACTAAAAACCAGATGATCACTCACAATAGGGTAAGGCTTAACCCTTTACACTTTACTCCATAAATATGCCTTTTGAAACATTTGCAAACAGAGTAGACCCAGATCAGATGGGGCCTGTTACTAAGGATCTGGTCTATCTGATATAATATAGAAATTATTCTACAGTTCATAACATGGCCAACTATTCCTGTATTCATGTTCTGTTATAAAAAAAAATCTAATTGATATTCATGATGTCATTATTTCTTACATGAATATTCATGGAGTAAAGGCTTAAGGTAAATACAACTTATGTATAGAAAACATAAAGCACAGTGTCAAGAAAAGTAGGATTCATTCTTTTAGGTCATTTCCCTGTTAACCCTTTCAGCTCTGATTTTTCAGAGTGAAATAGACCATCAGTGTTTAACTATTCAGTCAACTCCGTATGAAAGGCTTAACATTGCTAGAGAATTTGTGATGAATTTGTGATGAAAACAGCGCAGACCTAGATCAGAGGGCTCCTCTAGGAGCCCTCTGATCTGGGTCTACACTGTTTTCAAATGACAGTGCATGTGTGTCTCACATTCAAAGAGTTAAGCAGTAAACTTTTTCTTGCAATAAAAAACACATTACAGAAGTTCATTCCCATTATTGAAAAATGTCTCTAAGGGTTTTTCTAAAACTATGGCTAATTTGCAAATTTAAGTTTATGATACCAGTCTGCCTGCTAATTGAGGTTTACTAAGCAAAAATGTCAATTAACCCTTTCCTTCATATAAACGCTCTTTCACTCATTTGCAAGTAGATCATACCTTGATCAGACAGCTCCTATAGGAGCCATCTGATCAGTATCTGCTCTGTTTGCTAATGGAATTTGATATATCTACTTCTTTACTTTCTAAAATGGCTACAATGTTCAACCTTCCATATTTCTTTTTAACTTTTGATCACAAATATTCAATATTCAGGTATTGAAATTTGAAATAAAAATAGACCAGGGAAAGGGTTAAACAGGGTCTTACGTATCCAGCCTCATGAGCCTTCATGGAATAACCCTTTACCAGTTGAATATTCATATCAGAATTAATGACAGCATAAATATTTATCAGCTTATTTGTTATAATAGCATATATACATAGAATCTTTTGGTGTTTTTAGGAACTGTAGAGTCTGTCTATTATAATATCATAAGCAAACAAAGCAGACCCGTATCCGACCATCTGATCTGGATCTACCCTGTTTGTAATGGCATGAAAAGCTGTTTATATGAGGGAAAGGGTTATATAAGTGAATGCTTTTTACAACTTTTAAACAGAGTAGACCCAGATCAAATGGTTCCTTAAGGAGCCGTCTGATCAGTTTCTACCCTGTTTGCTTATGAAATTTTACTAGATCTAACTCTACAGATTCTACAAATACCAAAACTTCCCATGTACACATGACATTATAAACATTCAGCCAATAAATATTCATGATGTCAGTACTTCTTACATGAATATTCAACAGGCGAAGGGTTAAGTACATAGTAACCAATACCATTACATATTCCATGTGGTAGGGTATTAATTAACCCTTTCCCGCATATAGACGCCTTTTGACGCTTCCGTAAAATACACTTTGTGAAACCATTGTGATAAATAGAGCATTTGCTCCTATAGGAGCAAATGCTCTATTTATCACAATGGTTTCAAACTACAAAATTCTAAAAGAAATATTTTCTTTAATGCTCCTTTTCGGTAATTTATTCAAAGTGGTTGGATCTAAAAATAGCCTGTACGGGAATGGGTTAAGAGTTCGGGAAAACATTTACTTAATACCAGTTCTTTGGCCTTAATCAGAAAATAAAAATGTTAACTTTGACATTTAGAGGTAGCTGACACTCTCAATACAGAGTCAGGAAGTGCTTTTGTCAGATCAGATATTTAACATACATCACACATCTTAGCCCTCTGAATGCGGGTAACTAGCTAACAGGCAATTGCAAATAGTGTAGACTCAGATCGGAGTGCTCCCAGAGGAGCTGCAATGATTGTTAATAAACATGACAGAGATTGAATGAAATGAATGAATGAAAGACTTTTATTTAACAAGGGTGGCTCAATTAGTCATAATGACTAATCTACCTTGAGGCCCTCAAACAAAAGCATTTCATACAAAATACAAAACAGTAAAAACACAGATATATATATGCACAAGAAATCAATGTTCAGAAACAAACTCATTGCTCACTAAGTAATGTTGGGTCTGTATTGAGACAGCAGACTGAACTTTTTTTTTTCAGAATGAATTTTGAAACGTTCAATATTTAAAGGGTTAAATATTTTACTGGATTCAATGCGTTATATGTCTCTTTTGACAAAAAATCATTTTAATTTTAGTGTGTCCATTTTATTTACCAATTAACCATCACAGTATTGTTGTCCTAATACAACCAAATTGTCCCTAAGTTCACCACCAACATCCAATACTAGTTAATGAGGCACAGTGAAACCCTTCTAAAGCGACCACTTTATGAACAAATATAAAATTTCTTTACAAACAGGTTATTGCATGGTGGAGGACAAAAGTAATGCAAAAAGCTCCTGCAGGAGCTCTTTGCATAACATTTGTCCTGGTAATAAGCTACCACACGTCTTCAACCTGTTACTCCATGAATATTATTGTAAGAAATAATGACACCATGAATATTAATTAGATTATTTTTTATAATGGCACATGAGCACTGGAATTTGCTGTCATAGTAGAAACTGTAAAACCATGTCTATATTATTTCATATGCAAACGGAGCAGACCCAGATCAGATGGCTCCTGTAGGAGCCGTCTGATCTGGGTCTACTCTGTTTGCAAAGGCGTAGAAAGGCATATTTGTGGAGCAAAGGGTTAAGACCCAGAATTTAACCTCCATTTGTTGGTCGGTTTAGAGGTCTTCTACTGCATAACTGTAAAGGTTATATAATCATTTTCATAAAACTAGACAAACTATTTGTAACATTTAACAGCTTCCCAAAGCATTAAAACATTATAGTTGAGACTTTTATCTTTTCAGGTTTTCCTTTAATCATGTTTTTTCTTTTTTATATATATATTTTGTTATTTCCCATCTATAATAATATCTGTATAGAAACATTTTATGCTGTTATATTTATTTTAACATTTTTCAAAGAACAAAAAAGTTGAGGTATTGCCATAGTATTTGTGTCCTTGTGATTATTGTCGTGGGCCTTGCACAAAACCTTTAACATCTTAATTGTCAACGTTTCAATATCAGGACAGCGTTTGCCATCAAAGTGCACATGGTTGTTCACTGTTGTAAGGACTTTCATCTGGTATAGGGCAGTTAGCTTGTCATATATAAGAGTTATGACCCTTTAAAACATTGAATTTTGCATTTAAACAGATGAGCATTGGCATAATGGCAGTGTGTTGTTATGACAGAATTATCATCAACTGGTACATATTTTAACCTGTTACTCCACAGATGAGCCTTTCTATGCCTTTGCAAACAGAGTAGACCCAGATCTGACAGCTCCTGTAGGAGCCATCTGATCAGAGTCTGCTCTGTTTGCTTATGATATTATATACATCCGAATCTGTAGTTTCTGCAATGACAAAAATGTACTATGTTTATATTCCATTATAAATTAATACAACTCATTACTGTATTCTCTACATTTTTATTTTGATATTCAATATATTGTTTTCAATTTTAACCCTTTCCCAATTAAATATTCATATAAGAAATAATGACATCATAAATATTCATAAGTTGATTTTTATAATGGCATATATACACAGGAATGTTTGAAATTCGTAGAAACTATAGTGTCAGATCTGTTATAATTTCATAAGCAAACAGAGCAGACCCTGATCAGACAGTTCGGGAGCTGTCTGATCTGAGTCTTCTCAGTTTGCAAATGCGTGATATGAGATAAAGGGTTGAATGATTTATTAAAGACAAGATATTATTAACCTCTACCCTCATATAAGTGCCTTTTCATGCATTTGCAAACAGAGTAGACCCATATAAGACCTATAAGAGCCATCTGATCAATGTCTGCTATGTTTGCTTTTGGGATGATATGGATATGATTCTACAGCATGGAATCATTTACATTTATTATCTGATAAATATCCATGATGTCATTATTTCTTACATTAATATTGAACAGGGAAATGGTTAATTGCAACAATACACAATATGTGGGTAATAATTATGAAAGCAATTTAGGATATCTGGTGAAGTTGGGATGAGATTTAGAGCTGAACACCTTACAACCTTTTGCTCTCTGCTATGTTATCTTACTTTGCACACTACCTACCTATTACCCGTGAACTTTATATTTTTGGCTGCAATAATCAGAAGCGATGGTTTCTACGCCTTTGCAAACAGAGTAGACCCAGATCAGACAGCTCCTGTAGGAGCTGTCTGATCAGGGTCTGCTATTTTTACTTATGAAATAATATAGATATGATTCTACAATTTCTGACATGGACAAAACTTTCTTAACTTCATGTTTTCATAACTACATTCAGAGTGTCAGTTTTAATCCTGTAAAGATTCTGAATAATTCAGCGTCCCATCTGGATCAAACAATTTGCCATTTTACATGCCTGCAGTTCGCAGAATGTTCAGTACTTATTTCATCATATAATGTATCATGGCAAATGCTTATTCTCTTTTGCTTATGGAATATCTGTTTGGAGTTGACATCTTAACCCTTTCCCTGTTCTGTTTAGGCCAAATTTCAATACCTAATGAATATTCATTAACAAAATAGTTATAAAGAAATATCGAAGGTGGAAAATTGTAGACATTTTAAAAAGCATGGAAACAGATCTTTCAAATTCTATAAGCAAACGGAGCAGACCCTGATCAGATGGCTCCTATAGGAGTCGTCTGATCTGGATCTTCTCTGTTTGCAAATGCGTGAAAACACGTTTATATGAGGGAAAGGATTAAAAATACTAAAAAAAGGTGTTAACCCTTCCTTTAGTAATGCATTCTTGTTTGCACTTTTGCAAACAAAGTAGACCCAGAGTAGTGTGCTCTGGTTTGTTTATATATGTTACAGATCTGATTCTCTATTGCATGATATAATTATATACATGTATGTAATTCCTTATTTCATAGTTTTTATGCAAAAATTGACATAACCCTTTCCCTGTTTAATATTTGTGTGAATAATAACATCATGAATATTAATGAGACTGATATAATGCCATAGGCAAACAGAGCAGACCCTGATCAGATCTGATCTGGGTCTACTCTGTTTGTGAATGTGTTTATATGAAGGAAAGGGTTAATCAATATTTATACTGGTGGCGTCTTGCATGAATATTGATTAAGTAAAAGGTTATGAAGATCTGTATTGAAATTGTAAGAGCATGCTGAATTCTTGTCATTTATCCATTTAACGTTAACTTTATTTTTGTATCCAGTGCTATAGACCTGTAAGCACTCTTTATTATTCAGTGCTGTCATTTCAATTGAACTCTTTGATTGCTGAATTTTCAAAGTGGAATGACCCGTTACTCCATAAATACGCCTTTCTGTGCCTTTGCAAACAGAGTAAACCCAAATCAGATGGCTCCTGTAGGAGCCGCTGATCGTTTGCTATGTTTGTCATTTATTAGCATTTTCAACATTTTCTATCCAGATTGACAACTAGTGTAGACTATGATCAGACAGAAAAGCAGTTGTTAGTCATAGTATACACTATTTGCAAAACTCTGGAACCCAAAACACATCAGTTTCTCATTAACAAAGATCCTCTCTAATGTGACTGCTTAATGAATAGCAATGGTTAATTGTAACAGCAGGTGGTTGCTTAATGCAGGATGAAAGTAATGCAGAAAGCTCTTATGAGAGCTTTCTACATAACTTTAATCCTGCATTAAGCTACCACCTGCCTTAAACACCCAGATTTTATGTCTCTTTTTTGTAGTCGGATTAGAGATGTTTTACTATGTACGGTATCTATTTTAATGTTGCTTTTTTCATGAATACTATTGCTGCATTTAATCCTAAGTTTTAGGATTTCAATCTCTCTTCTCCACTGGTTTGTAAAACTGAATAAAACTATTCAGCAATGTTTTGATAACATTAATTGAAATTTACTTAGTTGCAACTAGTGTAGACCCAGATCAGTTTGCTCTTTAAGGAACAGTTTGATCTGGGTCTACACTATTTGCCTAAGTTTATCTGGCCTAATATTTAGAGTAAGTACAGAAAATGAAATGTTTTATGTTCCTTTAATATTTGTAAATATTTAATATGATTTATGATATGCATTTGTTATTTCTAGATATTTTATATTTCAGTAGAATAATACGCATTTTACAATGCAGGGTTTTAAGATGTATTAGAAGAGATTAACCAAAATACTGTTTTATTTTAGTAAAGGTTATTTTATATTAAAATCTGTGATATTTTATCATACAATTTTAAAATAAAGAGGCTACAGAGATTTTGTTTCCTTTTTATGCATTTAATCATTCCATAAAGAGATGCTGTAAGTGAGATAATGTTTGGATGGTTCAGATATTACTGCTCAAAGGTTATTGGATATAACAACTCCTTCCCTCCTAGACTATATTTAGACCCAACATTTTCTAATAAAGCTACCGAAAAGGAGCATTTACTAGAGTAGATTTTAGAATTGTGTAGTTTTTGAAACCATTGTGATAAATAGAGCATTTGCTCCAGAGGAGCAAATGCTCCATTTATCAATGGTTTCAAAATAGGACTTTTACAGAGGTGCCACAATGCGTCACTAGGAGGGAATGTGCTAAAATATCAGCCTACATGTGTATTGTATGTCATGTGTTTATGAATAGATAATGTATAATGCTTTGCGAAGAGAAACATTGAAAGGTGAGGAGGGGATGGGGTCATGGACAACACAGTCAACATTGGTTGACTGCTCCTGTTGTCTGATTGGAGTTTACTCTTTTTGCTTATGCAATAATATAGCTAAAACTCTCTTGTTCAGTTCATATACCATTATAAATATCCAGCTAATTGATATACAAACATTCATTATTTCCTAGGTATTGAGCCTTTTACTCTGTAAATATGTCATTTATTTAACACTTTTGCAAACAGTGTAGACCCAGATTGGACATCTCCTGCAGGAGCGGTCTGATCAGGGTCTGCTGTGTTTGTTTCGGACATTATATAGAACTGTTTCTATTTTAACCATACCTGTTCATATACCATTATAAATATGAAGTTAATCTATATTCATACATACAGTATTTCTTATATCAATATTCACGGAGTAAAGGGTTAAATAACTTTTAACCCTTTCCCTCATATGAACGTGTTTTTATGCATTTGCAAACAGAGTAGACCCAGATCAGACGGCTCCTAGAGGAGCCGTCTGATCAGGGTCTGCTCTGTTTGCTATTAGAATTTTAAAGATCTGTTTCTTTGCTTTCTAAAATGTCTACAATGTTCCTCCTTCTATATTGCTTTATAAGTATTTTGTTAATGAATACTCAGTAGTTATTATACCCCCACCACCTATGGTGGGGGCTATATAGGAATTACCTTGTCCGTCCGTCCGTCCGTCATTCGTCACTCACGTTTTTCCGGGACATTTGCTTTTTTCTTGAAAACTATTTATGATACCACCTTCAAACTTAATACATAGTATAAGTGTCATGTGGGGGCAATTTTCTCCATGTTTCATAACTCTTGCACAAAATTTGACAGAATTATGCCCCTTTTTAACTTCATATTTTGTCTCTAAATTGGGACATATTTTTGGGACATGCCATTTTCTTGAAATCTGTTTATGATATTGTCTTCAAACTTGGTACACATTATGAGGGCGATGAGAGGATGTGCAGTCATAAAGTGTTGTAACTCTAAATTCATTTTTGAGGGAGTTATTCCCCTTAGTAACTTTTCAGAAGTGATTTTTGTCCAGAGCATAACTTCTCAAGTATTGTAGGCACAACTGTGAAACTTTAGATATGGATAGAAGGTGATGAGAGGATGTGCAGTCAACAAAGGTTGTAACTCTAAATACTTTTTTGAGGGAGTTATTCCCTTAGTTACCTTTCAGAAACATTTTTGTCCAGAGCATAACTTCTCAAGTATTGTAGGCACAACTGTGACACTTTATATATGGATAGAGGGTGATAAGAGGATATGCAGTCAATAAGGGTTGTAACTCTAAATTCATTATTGAGAGAGTTATTCCCCTTAGTTACTTTTCAGAAGCAATTTTCTGTCTGGAGCAGAACTTCTCAAGTTTTGTAGGTACAACTATGAAACTGTGTATATGGATAGAGGGTGATGAGAGCATGTGCAGTCAACAAGGACTGTAACTCTAAATTCATTTTAGAGGGATTTATTCCCCTTTGTTACTTTTCATAAGTATTTTTTTGTCCAGAGCATAACTTCTCAAGTATTACGTCTACATTTCTTCACCGTTGAACCTCAAATTTTGTATATGCATTTATAATGATGTGTGTGACATACTTTTTATGTGAGTCATTCCTTGACTGGACTTTAAGAATTTTCTTTCCACAAGTGTGGATGAAAGGATTATTGAGCTATTGTCTTTTATATTGAAGTCATTGGATCTTTTGACAATGTGGTGGGTGGGGGTATCAATCACCTTTAGTGATAGTTCTAGTTTAAATTTGGAATAAACATAGACCAGGGAAAGGGTTAAAGTTGATCAGAACATGTACTAATCAGTGGTTCACACCAAATCCTTTGCAATAGTCAATCAGAACAACATATAAGGGATTATTTGAGATGTAAAAGCCTAGGCCACCATATAAGGGGGTATTTCAGATGTTCCAGAGCACCACATAAGGTAGTATTTTAGATGTAAAGTACCAGAGCAGTATATAAGGGAGTACATTAGATGTAAAGTCATTGAGCACCATATAATGGAGTATTTTAGATGTAAAGTTCTTGAGCATGTCTTACAAAATATCGTACAACTGAAAGTATCGGAAGTTCTAACATTATACGATCTGTTTCTGTCATTCGAATATACAGTCTGTTCATGAGTAGCAATTAAAAATGCAACACTACTCACACCCCCTAGAACCGGCTTAAGCGGTATTCAATTTTCAAAACTAATAACATGAAAACTAATGATCCCGAAGGACCAGAACATATAACAACACCGAGAGTGAATTACAGGGCGACTTTTTATGGCCGCCACACAGGCACTTAACACCTGCTGTTGTGAAGTACAATGTACATACATGTATATTCTGAAAGTGGGAGATCCTTCGAAAGCAAAAGTAGCAATGCGAAAAGAGAAAATTGCAGACTCGGTTTTATTGAGTCTGTTCATGAGTAGCAATTAAAAATGCAACACTACTCATGCCCCCCTACCACTGGCTTAAGCGGTATTCAATTTTCAAAACTAATAACATAAAAACTAATGACACCGAAGGACCAGAAAATATAACACCACAGAATGAAGAATGGGGCGACTTTTTACGGCCGCCACACAAGCACTTAACACCTGCTGTTGTAAAGTACATATATTCTGAAAGTGGGAGATCCTTCGAAAACAAAAGTAGCAATGCGAAAAGAGAAAAATGCAGACTCGGGTTTTATTGAGTCTGTTCATGAGTAGCAATTAAAAGTGCAACACTACTCACGCCCCCTAGCACCGGCGAAGTAAGCCTAAACATTTAGCCTGCGGAGCAAATTAATTTTACAGAATGTTTCACCCATTATATTTTCAACATTCAAGCTACACACGGTTTGTCTAGCAAAATACAACCAAGGTGTCAAACAGTTTGGATCTTAATGAGACGCCGAGTTACACGTCGTATCATCTGGGCCCAAACTGTTTGCATAGATATTCATTCATCTGCCCCAGCAGGCTAAAGGTAAAATGTTAACCATTTACCATTTAAATACGTCTTTCTATGCCTTTGCAAACATAGTAGACCCAGATCAGACATCTGTAGGAACCGTTTGATCAGTGTATGTCTTATTTTCTTGTGAAATAATATAGCAGAAGTGTAGCTGTTGTGTTTAATTTGAACTTACGAAAATTGGTCGTACGATCTGTTGTATGTCGAGTCTCGTATTTCTCCACCGAACTCATGGTTGCATACTGATCAGTGTTGATGAGACACCGAGTTACTCGTCGTCTCCCCTGGATCCAAACTGTTTGCAATGATAAGGACTGATTCTCCTACGGCGGCGAAAGATTTGACTAGAGAACATGTAAAGTAAGTCTTGTTGCCCAATCTATGCTTCCTTGCACTACACTGAATAGAATTTCAAATATTGTTTTTGATCTCTAAGAAGACTGTTCTATCGTCCGCATAACTGTATTTAACATTTTCCCTGTTCTATGTTTATTCCAAATTTCAATACCTACTAAATATTCATGGGCAAAATATTTATAATGAAATATGGAAGGTTGAACATTGTAGTCATTATAGAAAGTATAGAAGCAGATCTTTCAAATTCCATGAGCAAACAGAGCAGACCCTGATCAGACGGCTAATATAGGAGCCGTCTAATCTGGGTCTACTCTGTTTGCAGATGCTTGAAAAGCCGTTTATATGAGGGAAAGGGTTAATGACGTTTTTATTCGGAATGAACCTCAATAACAAGTAGTTTGCATTGAGTATCTTTGTATTTAATATGAACCTAACATGTTTGCAACTTTGAGTCAAGTCATAGCTGGCCTACGTAAGGTAAAACAGCATTGAGTCTATTTCATGTACAGTACATCACTCTAAGGCGCAATTTCATGTTCGGTTTATTACTTTAAGGCGCCATTAAAAGAAGTCTAATTCTTGGTTATTAACACAGATGGTAATACAACTGTGCAGAAAGCTCCTGTTGGAGCCTTTTTGCATTACCTTTGTTCTGCATTAATCAACCACATGCTCTCATAGATATTTGTTACAGTAGTATGTGTAACACGGCTTCCATGTATATTGACATGAGTCAGTAGGAAAAACCGTTTATGTTACTGAGCTGTAAAGCTGTCTGAAGTGGCAGCTCAAGAAAAGTGTAGCATGAAATATTTCAGAAAGCTTCAAAGCTTAGACTTTCTTTCTGAATGTATCTTCTTTGAGACTTTTTTTATACAATAAGTGGGTCGCTTTAAAATGAATCTACTTCATCGTAGGCTAGCCATTTCTCATCTTCTCTTATGGAATTAAGCCCTTCTCCTTTGACAGAACTCATTACGACACAGATAATAGCCTCGGTCAGCGGTTATGGCCAAATAACGTCAATGTGAGAGGATAGCAGATTTATTAGGACTTTAAGACCTTGAAGACGAATGTTGTTCTGTCAGGAAACGTATACTTAGAAATATTGCATATCGCATGACAAATTACCAACATTTTCACCAAATAATATGGTTTTGATTCATTCAATATATTTCTGGCATTCGTTATCCTAAGTCTAGAAATAAAACTACACAGTTTAGATAAGGATTAGAACTTGTCCAATAAAACAGTATGCAGTAAACACCTAAATCCACTACCAAAAATATGTCTAAATCTGGTGTTTAAAAGCATGTAGTAGCTTAATGCTGGACGAAAGTTATGCAGAAAGCTCCTAGCAGGAGCTTTCTGCATTACTTTCGTCTTGCATTAATCAACCACCTGCTTTTTAACACATCTATGATTATTCATAAAGTGGTCGCTTTAGAATCGTTTTACTGTATGCTCAATGTGAGCTATTGTCACAGTAATGTCTATCGTCCATCCTTTGTCCTCAACAATGACTTCAAACAATATATTCTCTGCACATCACCTGCACTGGTTGAAACGAAAGCTCGCAGTAAATAGACTCTGTGAAGTCCTCTGAAAATTTTGTGCGAATAATTGAATTGCCATTGCAACAAAAAGAAACAATTTGACAATGTTGTATGGCCCCGTTGACGATAGTCAGGGGGCATTATGTTCTGCACTTGTCCGTCCGTCAGCCTGTCTGTCTTTGTGTCACGCTTTTACGTGCAGTTGGTTGTCACAGTTGTTTTCATTGTCTTACATCTCACTAACCACTATAGCTATTGACATGGAATTGCATATACACATAAACCACCATCAATATTTTCATTGCACACCCAGCCCATGATGCCCGCAAGCCCAATGTCAAGGTCAAGTGACTTAGGAACTTTACGTGCAGCCAGGCAAACACCACCACGGGGGCATCGCTGTGTCTTACAGACACACTTTTCTAGTTTCTGAATCAACTGACCGGATTTCAAGATTGTTAAAAACATTTTGATTTGGTAAATAAATACAGAATGTAAAAATTTCCACCGAAAGACAGACAGGCCAGAAATAATATAAAACAAGGGACTGGAATTGGCTAAATTCCCATATATATGGATAAATGGGACAAACACTCTCTTAAACCATGCAACGTTCGGTTTTGATATATATTCCTTTGAAAATATTACCAAAATATTGTAATTCCTTAAATAAAGTTACTGCGCAGAGTATGGCAGCATTACTATTTAGTGATATTTGAAGTAAAATTAATAAATAATCTGCGTTCAAGCCTTACTAACCAGTTATTAACAACGGTTTGGAGTTTTGAGGGACAGTCAATTATGAAGGCCGACACATCTTCGTTTATGTGTTGAACGAAGGTTATTTCGATTCAAACAGACATTACATGGCCAAATTACATGTATTTCAAATACGGGTGGGAGATAAATGTACCTTGTTAGCTTTTGTGAGAATCAGAACCGCTCGATAATGATGACTAGTGTCACAACAAAGTATACGATGCGACACCTATACTGTTTGTTTATTACTTCAATAAACAACAGTAATAATTACCTGATTGAACTGCCTTTTCATGCATTTGAAATCAGAGTAGCCCCAGATCAGACGGCTATTATAGGAACACTCTGATCAGGGTCTGCTCTGTTTGCTTATGGAAGTGTTTAGGTCTGACGCTGCAGTTTCTGCCATGGTAAAAAAATCATGCATTCATATTTTAAAAAAAAACCTCAGCTAATAAAGTTTCATTTTTAGCTCACCAGAGCACAAAGTGCCCAGGGTGAGCTTTTGTGATTGCCTGATATCCGTCGTCCGTCGGCGTGCGTCGTCCGTCGTCTGTCGTGCGTCGTGCGTCGTCAGTCGTCAACAATTTGAACCTTTAAAAATCTTCTCCTCTGAATCTACAGGGTTCTTAGCTTTCATCTTTGGCACATAGTATCATCTTTAGGTCCTCTACAAAAGTTATATAAATTATGGCCCTGGGGTCAAAATTGGCCCCGCCCCAGGGGTGCCTTTTTTTAAATAGAAACATTTAGTAAAACTTTGAAAATCTTCTCCTCTGAAACCAGAAGGTTCTCAACTTTCATATTTGGCACATAACATCATGTACAGGTCCTCTACAAAAGTTATATATATTATGGCCCTGGGGTCAAAATTGGCCCCGCCCAAAGGGTGGGCAGTTTTCAATAGAAAAAATAGTGAAATCTTTGAAAATCTTCTCGTCTGAAACTGGAAGGCTCTCAGCTTTCATATTTTGCACATAGCATCATGTTCAGGTCCTCTACAAAAGTTATATAAATTATGGTCCTGGGGTCGAAATTGGCCCCGCCCCAGGGATGGGCAGTTTTCAATAGAAACATATAGTGAAAACTTTGAAAATCTTCTCGTCTGAAACTGGAAGGTTATCAGCTTTCATATTTTGCTCATAGCATCATGTTCAGGTCCTCTACAAAAGTTATATAAATTATGGCCCTTGGGTCAAAATTGGCCCCGCCCCAGGGGTAGCCAGTTTTCAATAGAAACATATAGTGAAATCTTTGAAAATCTTCATCTCTGAAACTGGAAGGTTCTCAGCTTTCATATTTGGCAAATAGCATCATGTTCAGGTCCTTTACAAAAGTTATATAAATTATGGCCCCGGGGTCAAAATTGGCCCAGCCCCAGGGGAGGGCAGTTTTCAATATAAACAAATAATTAAATCTTTGAATATTTTCTTCTCTGAAACTGGAAGGTTCTCAGCTTTCATATTTTGCACATAGCATCATGTTCATGTCCTCTACAAAAGTGATATAAATTATGCCCCTCAGGTCAAAATTGGCCCCACCCCAGGGGTGGGCAGTTTTCAATAGGAACATATAGTGAAAACTGTGAAAATCTTCTCGTCTGAAACTGGAAGGTTCTCAGCTTTCATATTTGGCACATAGCATCATGTTCAGGTCCACTACAAAAGTTGTATAAATTGTGCCACTTGGGTCAAAATTAGCCCTGCCCCAGGGCAGGCTAGTTTTCTATAGAAACATATAGTGAAAACTTCGAAAATCTTCTCCTCTGATTGTCTGGTGAGCGCTTCAGGGCCATTCTGGCCCTCTTGTTTTCTTTGACATGGATATTCATGGAGTGAAAGGTTAAAAACTAACGCCTTTTTGTTAACATTTCCCTGTTCAGTACTCATGTAAGAAATAATGACATCATGAATATTTTATTAACTGAATATTTATAAAAAAAAAATTCAAGGAAATAGCTTTAGCTATAAACATAGGCTTAACATACAAGAATTCCGGTTTAGAGGGGTTTTACTGTATTTATTTCACGAATATTCACCAGGTAACAAGCAATGGAACTAATACATGTAGTACTGTTGACACATGTACTCCCATACGTTTCCAAATGATATATAAGGCGTATCTGCAAAGGTAGTATATGCGTATATCAAGAATAGCAAATAGAGTAGACCTTGATCAGAGGGCACCTTCAGAAGCGCTCTTATCTGATTCTACACTGTTTGCCTATGTCTCATGTATGGATCGCGGTAGTAAATGGGTCCAATTACTTAATTTTAGTGAAGAAAATGATGATCAGAAACAGGAGGACGAAAAAGCACCTGCTTCCACGGGCCCAACTGTGAAACCATGGAAACCGTTTAACCCTATGGAGGACGGTGTAAGATTACACAATGCCATGAAGGGCTTTGGCACCAATGAGGATGTACTGCTTGAAATTTTGCCGAAACGAACAAACGACCAGAGGCAGGACATACAGGCTAAATATGAATACAAGTACAGAAATGTAAGTAAAAGTGGAACCCAGATATCTTGAACTCGGATAACTCGAACTTCTGGATAACTCGAACTTCTGGATAACTCGAACTAAAGCGCTCGGTCCTTCAAAAAATATACAATACAAACTTGTTCTAAAATATATCACTATGCATATCTAGAAACTCACGTGACAGCTTGTATGCAGGTCGACAGTAATGCTGAAGTGCTACAGAATGCTACAGGAGCTTTCAGCATTACTTTAGACCTGCATTAACCCTTCGCTTGCTGATTTTTAAAATACATTTCTCCTTCTTTACCCATGCCCTGTTGTATAATTACATATATCTTCACTGTGTACAAGTATTTCGCTGTGCGATCATTGCTGTGGAGTGCATTGGTTGCACAATCAATTTGTAAATAGTGCAGACCCTGATGAGACAGCTCCTGCAGGAGCTGTCTCATCTGGGTCTTCACTATTTACAGGAAGGTATATTGACGCGAATAGCAAGCGAAGGGTTAAGCTGTGAATAGAAATGGGATGACTCGAACTTCTGTTGTCTCGAAGTGATTTGAATGGTTCCTTGAAGTTCGAGATATCGAAATTCAACTGCATGTAACGACTGCATTCTGCCGATCCGAAATAGGTAACACAAATTGGATGATACGTTTTCCCATTACGTAATATTAGATACACGCCTTTGCAAACAGAGCAATCCCACACCAGACACCACCCTATAGGATATGTCTGACCAGGGTCTGACCTGTTTGCTTTTGATATTAATTATATATAGAAAGGGTTAAATGTCCCCAAAATAAGAACGAAGCTCACTGTTATAAGTTTGATGCATTTTGACATAACGAGTACCAAAATATCTTTATGTCCTATTTGAATATGTTTGTACAAAAATTTGGCTTGGTTAAGAATGCTTTATGCCAGAATAGCTGATAAAACATTTTAAACACCCTATCGCAAAATGATTGCAATTACAATAAAAAACATATTTCTATTATAGTAGTGCATTGCTTTTTCTTTCATTATTTTATCGTTTAATATGACTAAATTCTGAACCAAATGAAAATAATTTGAATATTACTTGATTTTAGGTTTTATTCCTGCTTGGAATATTAAAATATGATAAATGATTAATTTGGCAATAGAAAAGTAATCTCTCAAGACAAACCCATTAAGTATTCAGTCTCCACAGCATTAATATTTATCAAAATAAAATCTAAATTACAATTACCGTGGCAAATAGAATACGTGAACTCACTGTCTGGATTAGATTTACTGATCACTTCGTAACCCTTTCCCACCTACTGACGTATCTGTAAACGTCTTTTTTTAACCCTTTCCCTGTTCTATGTTTATTACAAATTTCAATGCCTACTGAATATTCATGGACAAAAAGGTTATAATGAAACATGGAAGGTGGAGCATTGTAGCCATTTTAGAAAGTAAAGACACAGATCTTTGAAATTCTATTAGCAAACAGAGTAGACCCTGATCAGACGGCTCCTCTAGGAGCCGTCTGATCTGGGTCTACTCTGTTTGCAAATGCGTGAAAACACGTTTATATGAGGGAAAGGGTTAAACCATTGAAATAAATAGAGCATTTGTACCATAGAAACAAATGCTTTATCTAAGGGAATTGTTTCAAAATTACACAGTTCTAAATTTTGCTTTTATCTAGTAAATGCTCCTTTTCGGTAGATTTTATACAAAGGGTAGGGTTTAAAACCAGTCTCCAAAGCATTAATTTTTATCAATATAAAACCCAAATTACAATTACCACAGCAAATAGATTACGTGAATCACTGTCTGGATTAGATTTACTGATCGCTTTCGTCATCGGTTCTAAACGAATGTCGCAAAGTTAAAGGCTCGCAAATTGAATTTCTGTGGGAAAGGTAAATTGCGGAGCTTGTTCTGCGTCAGCCAGTAGCAAACGTGATAATGTTGTTTCAATCCCGACGGCAATGTTAGCCCTTTCCTTCATATAAGCGTGTTTCCACGCATTTGCAAACATAGTACACGCAGATTAGACGGCTCCTACTGGAGCTATCTGATCAGAGTCTACTCTGTTTGCTAATTGAATTTGATAGATCTTTTTATTTACTTTTTCTTTTACTTTTTAAAATGGCTACAACGTTCCACCTTCCATATTTCATTATAACTATTTTGTCAATAAATTTTCAGTAGGTAGGGAAATGGTTAATGTGGAAAACGAATGTACTCGTATTTGGAAAAAGTGTAGACCCAGATCAAATATTTCATAGAGGAGAACTTATCAGAGTCTGCACTGTTTATCATCAAACACTTCCCCAGTAAATTTAGCACCTCATATCAACTGTACCTTATCATTAAACACTGATGGAACATTTCCACTTTGAATATTTGATGTTCAAAGGATTAAGAGCCGCCTGATTCTAAATCTACTTATTGTCTCTGTATGCATAACAATAAAGAACCTTGGAGTATTATAACATGTTCATATGAGGTTAACTGCAAGTAATTTCGATTAAAACAATACGTCGTGTTTATGATAATTTTGAAAACTGTTTGATTTGTGACTATTTTATTCAAAATGTATAGTAGCAGTTGCCGTGACTTTCCACAATATGAAGTGACCCCTTATAGATTGAAATCTCGCAAACTTTTATATATACTTTGAATAAAGGGTCAACAATGCCATTTATTGATATATTTAAGTTGCGTCGCGTATCTGATCATTCAGTCCTTTGCCTGTTTAATATTAATAGAAGAAATGATGCCATCATGTACAATGTATATTAATTCGCACCATTTTTGCGATGGCATATATACACAGGCTTTTTTGGTATCGGTAGATACAGCAGTGTTAGATCTATATTATTCATAAGCAAACAGAGCAGACCCTGATCAGACGTCTCCTATAGGAGCCGTCTGATCTGGGTCTACTCTGTTTGCAAATGGGTGAAAATGCGTTTATATTACGGAGCTGGTTAACCTTTAGCCTGCTATGAGCGGATGAGTGAATACCAATGCAAACAGTTTGGATCCAGATGAGACGCCGAGTAACTCGGCGTCTCATCAGGATCCAAACTGTTTGACACTCTGATTGCATTTTGGTAGACACATTGATTTTAGCTTGAGTTTTGAAAATGTAGTAGGTGAAAAATTCCGTAAAAATAATTGACTCAGCAGGCTAAAGGTTAATCTTATTCTTATACTTTTTTGCAACGTAAATAGAGCTTGAAGGAGCAGCTAAAGTCTGAGCTGAGGGGAGACTTTGAGGAGATAGTTCTGGCCCTGATGATGCCGCCCCTGGAGTATGACGCATATTGTCTGCACGAAGCCGTTGATGGATTGGGCACAAGCGAGGGTATTCTCATCGGTATTCTCAGTAACAGGACAGGAAAGGTGAGTACAGTAATACCTCTCTATAACGACCACTAATCTACATCAAATATTTTGTGTTAAAGGCAGGTGGATGCTTAAAGCAAGGTGAAAAGTAAAACAGAACGCTCCTATAGAAGCGTTCTGTTTTACTTTCACCTTGTTTTAAGCAACCACCTGCAAAAATACGAACTAATTAACACAATTTAGTGGTAGTTATAGAGAGGTTTTACTGTAGAAAGATTCTTGTTAACCTTTTACTCCATGAATATTCATGCAAGAAATAATGACATCATGCATATTAAATAGATTACATGTTATACATTTGTACTAGTAAATTGAAACAGGAATATTTGGCCATGGCAGAAACTGTAGAATCATATCTATCTTATGTTATAAGAAAACATACCCTGATCAGACGGTTCCTATAGATACCCTCTAATATGGGTCTACTCTGTTTGCAAATGTGTAGAAATGGGTATTAATGGTGTAAAGGATTAAACTAGGGACTGGATTTACAACACAATAATATTCTCAAATATGTTCCATGGTTCCAAGCTTTTACCAGAATGGTAGCAGCCGGTAATCAAACACATGTTTTAAGGATGTTCTTAAGTATCTGTACTGGGAATGTTTCGGCAAACTATTTACCTGATGGATATCCATGCAAGAACTAATGACATCATGGGAATGTATTTAGTGGTTTTTATTATGGCCTTTTTGGCCATGGGAGAAATTGTAGTCAAACAGAACAGACCCTGATTAGACGACTCATACATGTACAGAGGAGCCTCTGGTCTGTGTCTACTTTGTTTGCAAATGCGCCAAAAAGACGTTTCTGTCAGGTAAAGGGTTACATCCCATGTTTACCGTCATTATGAAAACAATCTGAGCGAAAATCAGACTTACATGTGCAGTATTATATTGCATATTCTTTTATAAAATAAGGTCCAGATAAGGTGCGTAATTTAAAAGATTTTCAAGAATAACTCCTTTATTTCTCCACCAAATCCTATGGTGTGACCTGACTCTTTGGAATCGTCTCGAAGAGACGATTCTACAGTGGTCACAACATAGGGTTTGGTGGTGAAAGGACGCTTTTAGTATTTGAGTACGAACCTTTATCTGTAGCTCTTATAATGTTTAGCTGCATGCACAGTATTCAATGCATAGTGCAGCACCGATGTGTTGGTCAGGGTCATATGCTCTAATAGGCCAGTGCTTGTTTGACAATTCATATAAGAGATGTAGCGTAAAATACTTTTGCAAACATTTGAAGCAGAGTATATTCTGGAATGTTGAGTTTAGGAGATTATCAGAACTAGGACATTATGCGGAGATTACAAAGTAAGATATAAAGGTTCTCATTTACTGAAACGTTTCCTCTATGAGTTAAGTTTTCTAATGGCATTAAAATGCCAGTAATTAATGTTTTGGATATTCGATTGATTCAATCAATATGTAATACCATTTTATCATAAATAATTACTTATTCACTGACTGTCCCCACTTTCAGGATCTGACTGTGATAAAAGACCATTACAAGAAAAGTAAGTAGAATAAATGAGTTTCGGTGTTAAATTTCAACTACTAATGCACATTAGATCTATTTCTTTCTTGTGACACCATTTCCAAAGTTGTTTGTTTTCATATTTGACAAGCTACTGGTACAGGAGAATACCCGTTGTTGAACAATGTTGTTTTGAGAAATAAATATCATGGATGTTTTAGGGAGCAATTCTATTGGAAATTTCCAAAGTTGTTTGTTTTCATATTTGACAAGCTACTGGTACAGGAGAATACCCGTTGTTGAACAATGTTGTTTTGAGAAATAAAAATCATGGATGTTTTAGGGAGCAATTCTATTGGAAAATTCACTAAAAGCTATTAACCCTTCGCTTGCTATTCACGTCAATATACCTAACTGTAAATAGGGAAGACCCAGATGAGACAGTTCCTATAGTCTGCACTATTTACAAGTTGATTGTGCAACCAGTGCACTCCACAGCAGTGATTGCACAGCGAAATGCTTGTACACCGTGAAGATATATGTAATAATACAACAGGACATGGGTAAAGAAGGAGACATGTGTTTTAAAATTCAGCAAACGAAGGGTTAAACCCAAAGTATCTGAAGCGTTTGATTAGGCTAGTTTGAATTTTATTTCTTCTTAGAAAATTGACTTATTTACAGACTGGTGTATAATGCGCATGTATAAAGACCGTTAATCGTAATGAGTTCGTGTTTTGGGGCTTCAAACATTAATTTACAATCTGTACTATTAAATTACTTGTAAGAGACAAATTGACAAATGTGCCGTTGCACGACGTAAACCTTGTTTACTATTATGGAATCTTTATTAACCCTTATCATGCTAAGCCCGACCTGAACGACATTTGCAATCAGATTGGATCAATGATCCAAATAGCTGAATGCAGGGCAAAAGTAATGCAGAAAGCTCCTACAGGAGCTTTATTCATTACTTTTACCATGCATTAATCAACCACTTGACTCCTATGTTTAATAAATGAATGACCGCTTAAGACAGGTTCTACTGTATTTTATTTTCAGCATGATAAGGGTTAAATTAAATTACAAATTTAGAAGAATGTGAGAAACTCTGGGTCAAAAACATTATTCTATGAGAAAACTCCAATGTATTCCTACTCTTGATCCGATTTTGTGGATAAGCAGAAAATAAAAGTTTCGTGTTTATGAATTTAAATTTACAATATTCAGAAATAATGTGACAAATATTTTATGTTGATTATTCAACAGCATATGGAACAGATTTGGAAAATGACATAATATCTGATGTGAGTGGTGGGTTTGAGGACATGCTGGTGGAAATACTTAAGTGTGAACGCGTGCAAGGACAGACAGTTAACCAGGAACTCGCTAAGCAAGACGCAGTGCACCTCTATAAGGTAAAACAGCACACACAACCATAAGTGAGGCTCTGTAGGTTAGACAACACATAGTTATTAAGAAGACTCTATAAGGTAAATCAGCACACACAACCATAAGTGAGGCTATGTTGGCTAGACAACACATAGTTATTAAGAAGACTCTATAAGGTAAAGCAACACACACAGCCATAAGTGAGGCTCTGTAGGTTAGACCACACATAGTTATTAAGAAGACACTATAAGGTAAAACAACACACACACACAACCATAAGTGAGGATCTGTAGGTTAGACAACACATAGTTATTAAGAAGACTCTATAAGGTAAAACAAAACACACACACAACCATAAGTGAGGATCTGTAGGTTAGACAACACATAGTTATTAAATAGATGGGATATTAATGGGGATGGAATAAGTGTGAGGTTGGGCGCCCATAAACCGGTTTAACCCCCCAGTGACTTTTGTCACTGACCGCTCCAAGGCGGTGCTTCCATCTTCCCCCTATTGTGTTTGTTTTGTCTTTGTGCGTCTCTTGTTGTTTTTATAGTTATGTACATTTGCTGTTTCCCTGTGTTGCTGTTCGGGCGACTGTTTGTTCTGTATGTGGTGTTTCCTGCATGACTCATTTTTGTACTTCTATAAGGTAAAACAACACACACACACAACCATAAGTGAGGCTCTGTAGGATATTCAACACTTATAGCCATTAACGAGGCTCTCCAACGTAAAATCAACACATTTAACCCTTTCATCCATGAATATGTATGTAAGAAATAATGACGCCATGGGTATTTATTGAATTAATCTGTTATAATAGCGCATGGACATAGGAAATTTTAGCCTTGGCAGAAACTGAAGAATCATATCTACATTATATCATAAGCAAACAGAGGATACCCTGATCAGACGGCTCCTATTGGAGCCGTCTGATCAGGGTCTACTCTGTTTGCAAAGGCGTAGAAAAACGTATTCATGGAGTAAAGGGTTAATCATTAACGATACTGTATAAGGTAAGACAGCACTTTTAATCAATAAAGAGACTATCAGATAAAGGAACACTTATAACGATGAATGAGACACTTTAAGGTAAAAGCAGCGTTGTTAATCATTAACTTGACTCTATTAGATAAGACAACACTTGTAAACACGAACGAGACTCTATAAGGTAAAACAACACTTTTAATCAATAATGTCACTTTATAAGGTAAAACAACTTTTTTTTTAACATGACTTTACTAGGTAAAACAACACTTTTGACCATTAACGAAACTTTATTAAAACAGATCACATAAGCGAGACTCTATTAGGTTACTTAAAAGTAACAACAAGCGAGACTCTTCAACAATGCATTTTAACACATTTGCAAACAAAGTAGACCTAGATCAGACGAATTCTGTAGGAGTTTTGTGGAGAAAAAACAGATATTCTTGAAAAAGGTTTTAGTTTACTCAATTTATTTTCGCCTCCTAAAATGGTACAAAAAAAATTGTTTTCTTTGGTCAGTATATTGACTAAGATTAAACATCTTCACTCAAAGCAGTTGTTAAGTCTGCTGTAATTCTAACAGTATCCCATCTCTTCAATTATCCGTTAAAAGGCGTCAGAGTGTAAAACAGTGTGACTCCTGAGACACAGAGTTACTCGTCTCGTCTAAAGGTTATCACCCATTCGCCAGTAGTGAACTGAGCTTAAACAAACTACAAACATACGAACCTCTACGTTTACAATAGAACTTGTCTTTAGCGGCCATCTGGGTCCATGCTTATAAAGCTTTTAGTTGAGTCTGAGTTTCGTTCTCAAGCTTTTGATTGGTCGAATTTGAGTTCTCAAGCTTTTGATTGGTCAGATTTGAGCCAAAAGGCTCAAATCTGACCAATCAAAAGCATGAGAACGATCTCAGACTCAACTAAAAGTTTTATAAGCATGGACCCAGGTCTAATTGTGGACCTGTAAGACAGATGGTAGCTTAATGCAGGTCAAAAGTAATGCATTACTTTTACCTTGCTACATGTATTAATCAGCCACCTGCTTTTTAAGTCTCCGATGTTCAAAAAATGAATGGCCGCTTAAGACAGGTTCTACTGTATATTCATTTTTATCACTGACCATCGCTAATAAATATTTTTCCACGTCAATCAAACAAAAGGATTAACCCTTTAACCCATTCCCTCATATTGACGACTTTTGACGACTCTATAAAAGTTACTTTGTGAAACCATTGTGATAAATAGAGCAAACGCTCTATTTATCACAATGGTTTCAAACTACAAATTTCTAAAATTTTCGTTTTCTCTAGTTATTGCTCCCTTTCGGTAGATTTATTCAAAGTGGTTGTATCTAAAAATAGCTTATGAGGTAATGGGTTAATGTGGGGTACGCGTGCAATGACATTTGCATGCAGTGAATATCCAAATGGGAAGGCTAATCTAGAAGCACTCTGATCAGAGCCTGTACTGTTTGTCATTAACAATCCTATAGTAGGTTTAAGTCTTTCTTAACCCATTCCCTCATATTGACGCATTTTGATGCATCTGCAAAAGTCACCTTTTGAAACCATTGTGATAAATATAGAGCATTTGCTCCTATAGGTTATAGGAGCAAATGCTCTATATTCATCACAATGATTTAAAACTACAAAATTCTAAAAACAAAACTTTTCTCTAGTTGATGCTCCTTTTTAATGAGTTAATGAGTTGACTCTATAATTAAACACTGATGGACTATTACATTCCGAATATTCAGCGCTGAAAGCGTTGAGACCGCAGAAACACATGGCTTTCTGAAAGTTATGCAGGATTCATTGTCACGAGAATATGATTATTTCCCTGATTGTAAACGGTGTACAATTCACTTATACTAGTGTAGATGCCGATCGTAACACCACGTAGAGAAGATGCACTTATTCAAGAACTACCGTTTGCAAAACAACAAAAATACTGTTCTTGGTGGCACAACAGCATATTTGCTCAGCGGATAAATAACAATTTCTGTAGTACTACAGTAAAATCTCGTTAATATGACCACTGAAAAGAAAGCATTTTAAAACAGGGGGTAGCTTAATGCAGGATAAAAGTAATTGCAGAAAGCTCCCATAGGAGCTTTCTGCATTACTTTTGTCCTCCATTAAGCTACCCACCCCCTGCGTTCACAGACTCCTATGTTGATAATTTATGTGATCGCATTAGTGAGACTCAACTTTATATACCATTTGTGCTGACATTTTTTAGACAGTTTTGATCCAGATCAGACTTCGAATAACTCAGCCTCTAATCAGATATAAACTGTTTGACACTGACACTATTTTACTTTAAAGAAATAGATGATAAATTTATTTTTTAGAACTGTAGCAGAAGAGCATGTTTTTTGTAGACGAAAGTTACTTAAACTCTTAGGGGATAACATAACATATTGAATTAGGAATTAACCATTATCCAGTCACTTGATCAAATATCTCGCTACCTTAACCCTTATCCCGCTATCAGGGACTTGGCATGCATTTGAAATAGTTTAGACCCAGATGAGACGCTGAGAAGTCGGCGTCTCATCAGGATCCAAGCTGTTTGACACGAGCTCAATATTTCTTAAAACTTGATCGACTCGGAAGTTGCATCAGATTCAAATTTGAGCAGGCATTATTTTTTCACAGCGGGACAAGGTTTAACCCTTTTACCGCCGCAATCGCATAAATGCACCACGGCAAATAGTGCAGTCCCAGATCAGACGCCTCTGATCAGGTACTTCACTATTTGTCTCAATATCTATTTCTATATATGTGCTTTTTTCCTTTGAAATGTGCATTTATTTATTTCATTTCCTTATTTTACTGAATGATTTAACAAACTTGGATTGCAGACGACAGTTAGAAATTTGGCACCGAAAGGGTTAATTGAAAATGCAGACATTTCATTCCTAATGGTAAAGAACTGTAGACAGTGCTACACTTTGCGACGTATGATTGTACATAATTGCGAAGCAAATGTTATACAGTAAAACCTATGCAATCCAGACTTTTCAATTGGTATCAGTGTCAAACTTTAAGACAGATGTCACCTTAATGCAGGATAAAAGCCATGCAGACAGCCCCGGAAAGAGTTATCTGTATGGCTTTCACCCTGCATTAACCTTTAGTCTGATGAACAAACATTTGTTTGCAGAAAATGTCATCGACTTCAGCTGCCACAGTTGATCTATCTTGCATTTCCTTTCAACAACACGTTCACAGTATCAAACAGGCTGGAACATGATGAGACGCCGTGTTACTCGGCGTCTTATCTGGATCCAAACACTTTGCACGGGTAATCACTCATCCGTCCACTGTAGGCTAAATGTTAAGTAGTCATATGTCCGGTTTTAACCCTTCGCTTGCTATTCACGTCAATATACCTACCTGTAAATAGTGAAGACCCGGGTGAGACAGCTCCTGCAGGAGCTGTCTCATCAGGGTCTGCACTATTTACAAGTTGATTGTGCAACCAGTGCACTCCACAGCAGTGATTGCACAGCGAAATACTTGTACACAGTGAAGATATATGTAATTATACAACAGGACATGGGTAAAGAAGGAGAAATGTATTTTAAAATTCAGCAAGAGAAGGGTTAATGCAGTCAAAGAACAATCATATGGGTTTTTATGAAATTTACTTACCTTTTATCTGATTTGAAAAGTAGTATCTTCTAAATCTCACCTTCATATCTGAATCATAATTGGATTCGTTTAGGATTTGTGGAAACTAACTAGTGATATTTTTAAACGATTATGTATCCATGGCGGAAAATACACCTCGTAACTCGGCATCTGCAAATGTCAGTAATGTCAAATTAAATCTTCATCTCACACAGCTAGGTCTATTAACCCATTTGCTCCCACGATTCCATATATGGGACGTAGGCAAACAGTGTAGACTCTGATCAGACGCCGCATAATGCGGCGTCTGATCAGAATATATACTGTTTGCTGATAGGAATTTCAATATAAAACAAAACGAAATTGAAAATTTTGACCAGGCACCCCTAAGATAAAAATGGACTAATCCAATATATAAGCATGGAAGAATCCACTGGGAGCAAATAGGTTAATGCCTTTCCAAATAGTGGACCCGGATTAGACAACCCCCGCTGGGACCGTCTGATCTAGGTCTGTTCTCATTGCCTATATACATGTATATATGCCAAACTTCCTGTAGTCATATTCTGTTATAAACCGTCATCTGATTCATATTCATGGTGTCATTATTTCTTACATGAATATTTATTAGGTAATGGGTAGAGCAGAATAATAAGCAGAACAAGCAGCTCATTCTTGAAACATTCTCTACCTCTGCTCTTTTAAAACAAGCACCCACTCTTCTTATAATATTGCTTTTTGGATGTATGTTTTATGACAGTCTGTCGTATGGTTGCCAGACACAATTATTTAACTGACAAAGAAATAAATAGGAAAAGATAAAAATATAGAAAAGAGAATGGATCAGTTATTTTTGCAGGTTCATTTTTTTGTCTTGTCGCACATCCAAATTGCAAGCGATATTGCCTGTATCATATGTCTGACAATTGTCATCAAGAAGAAAATAAATTGCATTTGTGTAAGCCAATATGGTCAACCGCCAGATGTGACCTATGGATATGTGCTACAAATTCCCCCTAAAGCAACCACCGAAACTATTTCTAATTCAGATTCAGATAGTGGCATCATGCAAGACTAAAGTTATGCAGAAAACTCCTGTAGGACCTTTCTGCATTACTTTCGCCCTGCATTACTTTTGTTTGTCATTAAGCCTTTCAACATTGGGTAAACTTTCGTCTGCAAATGTTGTCTTCTGCTACAATTCTAACTATACGGGTTTCTTTTCAATTTCGTTTTGAAAACCAGCGCCTGACTGTCAAAAAGTTTGGATCCTGATGAGATGCCGAATTAACCGGTATCTTATCCGGATTTAAACTGTTTGTTAACTCATTCCCTCCGATACTATTTTTAGACCCAGCCTCTTTAAATAAATCTACCGGAAAGGAGCATTAACTACAGAAAAGGATTGTATTTTGTAGTTTGAGAAAGTATTTTGTAGTTTGAAACCATTGTGATAAATAGAGCACTTGCTCCTATAGGAGCAAATGCTCTATTTATCACAATGGTTTCAAAATGTGATTTGTACAGGGGCGCCAAAATGCGTCACTAGGAGGGAATGTGTTAAGGTCATCGAACTTGGTAAGATTATTCCATTAGGCCAGTAAACCTCATATTGTTTAACTCTGTGTGACAGTTTGTTTTCTCTCAATACTGTCGTTGACCTTTCTACTCAATATGTTTATGTTTTCCAGTGTTATTTCCATACGACATTTGCTTTTTAACTTGACAACTATCTGCTGAAATGGAATATTGGGAGCGCCTACCCAATGGGGATTTTTCAAATAACGTTATAGTGAGAGTTTTTCACAACATTATACAACCTGTCACATACTATTACAGGACGGACAAATATCGATTGATCCTAAGGACGAGACGTTCATGGCAATACTAGCCAGGAGGAACAGATCTCAAGTACGAGCAACATTTGAAGAGTACAAAAAGGTATGGAAATAATAGAGTACGGTAAAACATCTCTATAACGACCACTAAATTACATCAAGTAGTTTGTGTTGAAGAAGGCAGGTGGATGCTTAAAGCAAGGTGAAAGTAAAACAGAACGCTCCTATAGGAGCGTTCTGTTTTACTTTCACATTGCTTTAAGCAACCACCTGCCCAAAATACCAACTAATTAACACAATTAAGTGGTCTTTATAGAGAGTTTTTACTGTACATGCTTCCATCTTACGTACTTTTTCGCTGGCGTTGTCGCATCTGCCATAACCTGTATATCTGTCACATGTCATGCATACAGATGAATTGGATCCAGATGAAACGCCAAGTGACTGGGATCCAAACACTTTTTGTTTTTGTCTGGTAATTTGTTTTAAAGAACATGGGAGAAAGGTAAAAGAAAACTGGCTGACGACAAATTTTGCAGACGACACTATTCGACAGCGAAAGAGCTAAGTATTGAACAAGAGAAGTTGACTAGCGGAACATTTCGAATTATGTACGTGTTTGACTTGTGCTAAAGATGTGCCTGATATAAGTTCATTTGGCTCAACCATTTTGAATTTTAATATGATGTTCACTAATCCGAACTTTTAAAAAAAATAAGAATTCAGACCTATTAAGCAGGTGACTGCTTAATTCAGGATTAAAATCATGCAGAAACCTCCGACACATTACTTTTATCCTGCATTGAGCTGTCATCTTTCCTAAAGAACGCTAATAATATTTATTTGCGTATTCAGATTAGCGAAACTTTACTGTATTCGGTACGATTTGCTTTCCTTTTTGTTTTCTGTTTATTATGGCAATATACTTAGATTAATGCATATGGTGGGTCAAATATATATTAAGTAAAGTGCATTACATGTGATAATTTTGAATTAGAGCAACTGTCAACAGTCTACTACATAGCATAAACCTGAAAATTACCAACTTAACCAATTACCTCATAGGCTATTTTTAGATATAACCTCTTTGAATAAATCTACCGAAAAAGAGCATTAACTAGAGAAAAGGAAACTTCTAGACCTTTGAAACCATTGTGATAAATAGAGCATTTGCTCCTGTAGGAGCAAATGCTCTATTTCTCACAATGGTTTCACAAAGTGACTTTTACAGAGTTGTCGAAATTCGTCAATATGAGGGAATGGGTTTGGTCGAGATATTTTCTTATACCATAGACTGTTTCTATAAGTCTATATTTATATTGTACTTATCTAGCTGACTGGCAAGGACATCTACTTTGGCATTGAGAAAGCGTTAATGGGAGATGCTGAAAGAGGTTATAAAGGCCTAGGTAAGGAAATATTAACACACATCATAGTAATATAGATGATAGATTTGAAATTTGTATATGTAAAAAGCACACACAGATGTAAGGCATTTCACTGGTATTCTATCATTAACAGTCCATTGTAAGATGTGTCTTTCTTTATGAGAAACGTTGAAAATATTGCAGGAGTTATTTTCCGTTTTCTTTCAACCCTTCTCATGCTATCAAAAATGATGTCAGCTGAAAAGTTTACTGCCGTCATTTTTAAATCATTTTTTCAGTTGGCTTAATTGACCTAAAAGCTTGGGTCCTGATGTTAATGTTTCGAAGAATATGCATGTGTGTTTGAATATACATGGCAACAACTTCATCAGTAGCATGACACGATAATACTCACAGGCTAATTTCTGTAACACACAACATTTGTCCGGGTTTATATACCGTCTTAGACCCAGTGCCTGTAAGAGCACCGTTTTTTCACACAAAAGTTCGTGAATAACCTTAGTATAATTTACAAATATATTTAACCCTGTACTCCATAAATAGGCCTTTGCAAACAGAGTAGACCCAGATCAGACGGTTTCTGTAGGAGCCATATGCTAAGGGTCTGCCCTGTTTGCTTGTGACACAATACAGATGGATTCTACAGTTTCTGCCATGATAAAACTTTCTCTTGATCATTGTGCCATTATTCATGATGTCATTATGTTTGGCATGAATAGACACGGAATGAGGGGTTAACTCTTTGCACGCTAAGTAATTTTTCGTCTGCAACAATTGTCGTCTGCTTCAACTCTTAAAATAAAGTTTCTCTTATTTCTTTGCAAAAATATGGTCAAGATGACAAACAGTTTGCATGGGTAATCACAGTTTCGCCGCTAGCGTGCAAAGAGTTAAAGGGTTAAGACCAAAACGTAGTAACCAAAAGCTACTGTAAAATCGTTGAATATAATACTAAACTGTATATGTATGCTTATATTATATTGGAACCTATATTAAGCGTCTTACTGGGTCTTAAAAAACAGACCTTTGCTCAATGCAAAGCAACAATAATACAAAAAAGCTTCCAAGGGAGCTTTTTACATTATTCACATTCTGCACGAAGCTATCAGCTGTCACAAAGATCATGACTTAGATTTCATATCAATGGTCACTTAGGACAATCGACATTTCATTTTATGCTCTTTCAGCCAAAGCAATAGAGGACCCAGTGCAGTATTATGCTGAAAAGCTCAAGGACTGTTTTGACGGCCTTGGTACAAACGACACCCAGCTTATCAGAATCATCGTGTCTCGATCTGAGGTAAATCATGTGTACTATATTCCATAATTTACGCCTCGAAATATTGGATGAAACACTTTAGTGATTTCGAACTCAAAGATAGCAAATGAGTAAATAAATAGTGTTTTTTTTTAGTTTTACAATTCACATACAGAACTTTAGTTCTTATGAAATTATTTTAATTTTGTGAAATAGTTATTCTTATATTTTTTGCTCCAAGCGACTTGAGGACACCTTATAGTTATGTACGTTTTTCTTTCGAGACATGGGAAACCGACAATATCATACTTATTTACTCTTTTGAGTCAAATGTTGCCATAGGTTCGTGTCAAAACTAACCCATTTTCCTTTAGTGTAAATTATACAACTCTCCGTACAAACCTTTTAGAAAGATAATGCGTTGATCATATATACATGTAAGTGTAGAGTTGTATGATTATGTGTAGATTTTGAAATTCAAAATCAGCATAAAGTTGAACTTCGATATCTCGAACTCGGATAATTCGAACTTCGGGATAACTCGAACAAAAAGTTCAGTCCTTCCAAAACTTACAATACATAATTGCTCTAAAATGTATCGCTACAGGTATCTAGACATACATGTGACAGCTCCTACAAGAGCTTTCAGCATTACTTTAGACCTGTATTAAGCTGTGGCCTTGAGAAATTGTTCAGATTAGATATCGGATGACTCGAACTTCTGTTATCTCGAACCAATTAGTATGATCCCTTCAAGTTCGAGTTATCGAAGTTCAGCTATAAATGTTTTCTAGTTAATTACGGATTTGCAGATATTGCAAATTGAAGTTGGAAGAAGATACTATCTTTCTGCTACTTATTAGAATCTTCTTTGGGAGGCGATTCCAATAATGGAGTTTAACCAATTACCTCATGGGCTATTTTTAGATACAACCTCTTTGAATAAATCTATCGAAAAGGAGCATTAACTAGAGACAAGTTTTTTTTTAGAATTTTGTAGTTTGAAACCATTGTGATAAATAGAGCATTTGCTCCCATAGGAGCAAATGCTCTATTTATCACAATGGTTTCACAAAGTGACTTTTACAGAGTCGTCAAAAGTCGTCAATATGAGGGAAATGGGTTAACGCAGCAATGCCAAAACAAATGTTTTAATTAGATTCTCTATAATTGTTTTACCTACAGTTCAAGTCCGAGATCGTTTTGTTTCAGATTGACCTGCAGGATATCAAGCACAAATTTAAATCTTTATACAAGAAAACTGTAGCAGAGTGCATTGAGAGTGAGTGTGGAGGAGACTACAAGAGGATGCTACTGGCTATTCTTGGAGACCGCGTTGGCAAAAGAATACCATAACCCATTTACTCGATATTAGCATATTGTTTACCACATTATTTACAGTAAACCCGTCCAGATGGAACTTTGGAAACACATCCATTTTTCATGTGCAGGGTTCTTTCAAAAGCAATACATTAAAACCAATCTAAACCTGATAAGACAGATAGCAGCTTAATGCAGGATCAAAGACATTGAGCTTTCTGCATGACATTCATCCGGCATAAAACAGGCACCTGCCTGAAAAGATCTAAATTCTTCCTTACTAAAATTCCGGTTAAGAGCTCTACTGTTGATGAAAACATTCATATTATTGGCATAACACAGAACAGATGCTGATCAACCCCCGATCTGGGTCGGCACTGTTTGCCTATGTCTCAAATTAAGGAGTGTATTAGTTAAAGTGTAGAACTCTAAGGATGAATAATTGATTACGTTTGTTAACAGACAGCGCATGAGACGCCTAGTAATGTGACGTCACCAACACCACTGATCGACCTCCTAATTTTGTTTTAAGAGTAATGGAAACAAGTGCTACGAAATGAACGACTACTACAACTTGCTCAAACATGCTAAAAGTTAAGGGAACAGTTGAGTTCCGCAGTGTAACATGCAGGCCCGTTGACGTACTTAACAATAAATGACATATTCACACCATTTCGACAGGGAAGATACATACACACGAATGGACGTACGGACAAAGGGTCTCTACCTACTACAAGGTCTACTGTCATAATTAACCCTTCGCTTGCTATTCACGTCAATATACCTACCTTTAAATAGTGAAGACCCAGATGAGACAGCTCCTGCAGGAGCTGTCTCATCAGGGTCTGCACTATTTACAAGTTGATTGTGCAACCAGTGCACTCCACAGCAGTGATTGTACAGCGAAATATTTGTACACAGTGGATATATATGTTATTATACAACAGGGCATGGGTAAAGCAGGAGAAATGTATTTTAAAATTCAGCAAGCGAAGGGTTAACACATATTCAGGTGTTCAACAATTTAGGTTAATAAACGTACGATAGTATGACAGTAAATATCCTATGTTCTAAATTGCGACAATCGCAAATGGTTGCGACCGTCATATAACAGAATTAGCGACAATTTCAGTCGTATTTTATTATGTAATAAGACGGGTGTATGCTTTTCCTTACGTCTACCTTATTTTTGGAGGTTCATTCGGGAAACACTTGAATTTCACTACAAATTATGAATAATATGAAGGTATCTGAAAGTGTTCTAGTGTTACACTGCATAGAACAATTTCATTTTTCGACAAAACATTTTGGTCTAACGGAATGGAGAGACGACATTTTCTCATATATTCAATATTTGTGTTAAAGACTAACACTGAAGTCCTCCAACATCGACCGCGTCGTGTTGCTGAAAACGAAGTATTAACCCTTTGCTTCTTGAGTATTCATGAAAGAAATAATGACAAAATGAATATTGAAATCAGTTTTTATAAAAACACCCCAGGAATTTTGGACAAAGCAGAACTATAAAATCAGATCTACACAATTTCATGTGCAAACAGAGCAAACCTTGATCAAATGACGTACAGGAGCCGTCTAATCTGGGTGTGCTGTGTTTTCCAAAGTGTCTATTTCATGTTTTAAGAAGCTCTCTAATTGGTACAACTATCTTAAATAATGTAGCGTTGCCTTTTGTTACGTTTGCTTGATTGGACATGAAAATACAACACCATAGATAGTTCTTTGTTTTATATTAGTCGGGGCGTGATGAAGAAACAAAGACAATGAATCAATATTTTTTACTTTACTTGTAATTGTTGAATTGGCCAGTGTCTGTGATAGAAGTTGTATATGTACTTTTGAAACGTTACTGATGTTGTTTATACACATTTTCTCAATAATTAAAATATATCTGTATATGAACTGTTTGCTGCATCTTTCACTCTCTCTCTCTCTCGTTCCTGCTGAGAGATGCCATATTTATAGGCTCATACTTGAACTATAATTGTTACATCTCTCTCTTGAGTAATGATGTCATATCTGTATAGCCATACTTGAACTATAATTGTTACATCTCTCTCCTGAGTAGGGATGCCTCATCTACTGAGACATACTTGAACTATGATCGCTGCATCTCTCTCCTGCATAAAAAAATGCCACACTTTAACTATGACTGCTACATCTCTCGCTTGCGTGGGGATGACGTATTTATAAAGACATTCTTGAACTACATGTATATATAATTGCTGCATCTCCCGTGAGAATGGGGTGTCACATTTATAAAGACATACTTGAACTATATATAATTGCTACATCTCCCGTGAGAATGGGGTGTCACATTTATAAAGACATACTTGAACTATATATAATTGCTACATCTCCCGTGAGAATGGGGTGTCACATTTATAAAGACATACTTGAACTATATATAATTGCTGCATCTCCCGTGAGAATGGATGCCACATTTATAAAGACACACTTAATTTATAATAGCTGCGTCTCTCTCATGCGAAGGGATGTCATATTTATAAAGATTTACTTGAACTATAATTGCCGCATCTCTCTACTGTGTAGCTCTAGATGTCTTATCTATAAAAGCATACTGAAACTATGTTTGCTGCATCTCTCTCCTGCGTAGGGATGCCGCATTTATAAAGCCATTCTTGAAATACGTTTGCTGCATATATCTCCTTCGTAGGGAAGCCTACCATGATTGCTGCATGTCTTATGTGAAAGGATGCTATATTTATAAAGACATACTTAAACTATGTTTGCTGCTATGAACTATCCTATAAAATGCATCGGATCGAAATTTTATTAGAATATGGTTTAGATGTTGTTATTCACATAAACTAATGTGAATATTGTTTAACGAAAGTATTAAGTTGTAATAGTTAATTATGTGAAATAACTCAATGTTACATTTATTAAAGTTTAACCCTGTATTATTGTCTTGTTCTGTCATCCACGCAGACAAATACCAAGGTTCACTATCACGATATCGTTAACTTTAGTGACACGTTTAATCACTTATGTTTTTTTCACAAACTAAAAGGTCAGAGCAACAGTTAACCAATTACCTCATAGGCTAGTTTTAGATACAACCCCTTTTAATGAATCTACCGAAAAGGAGCATTAACTAGAGAAAAGGAATTGTTTTAGAATTTTGTAGTTTGAAACCATTGTGATAAATAGAGCATTTGTTCCTATAGGAGCAAATGCTCTATTTATCACAATGGTTTCACAAAGTGACTTTCACAGAGTCGTCAAAAGTCGTCAATATGAGGGAATTGGTTAAACGCGCATCCTCATGTACTAAAATCGTCATTTCACCAGCAAACCCTATGTTATGATTACTCTTTAGAATCGTTTCTTCGAGACAATTCCAAAGCGAGGTCACATCATAAGGTTTGCTGGAGAAATAAAGAAGTTATTCTTGAAACTAATTTGATTTACGCATCTTATTTGGACCTCTGAAGGTAATTGAAATTTCAAATGAACCACTTCTTTGATATATTAAAACTTAAAATGTCGGACACGTTATTACCTCGTCAATAACCTTGTTAGACTCCATCTCTATACGTCCTTGACCCTTTCTCTGTTCATTTTCCATGTAAGAAATAATGTCACCATAAATAGTAAAAAGAATAATATCTATAATGGCATCTAAACACAGGGTTTACGTACTCTAATTACGAAAGCGTGAAAAAGCGTTTATACGAAGGAAGGGTTAAAACAAGTAGGATTATTTTACCACAAGGCATAGATCAAAGATATCACATATACATTATGGATGCTTGCTCTTTTCATTTTGTAAAATTTTAAGTTTAAATATCAGTTTATGAGACAGGTGGCAGCTTAATGCAGGTTGAAAGTAAAACAGAAAACTCTTCTTGTAGCTCTCTGCATGACGTTTACCTTGCATTAAGCAGTCACCTGCCTTAAAGTATCTAAATTATTCTCTACTTGAATTCCAGTTTAGAAGGATATTACTGTATTGATATTAGCTGTATGTGGCCTGTAGATTCCAATAAATATATCCTTTTTACATAATTATACAGTTTTACACCGTGAATGCTAATTTTCACACTTACCTATTCTACAGTAGTACCTCACTCCTGTTGTCATTTGCTGTCTGTTACGCTCGTACCAGACATGAACTACATTGACTAGGACATCTGCCCCATATGCTGACTTGCCAGCTCTCCATAAGTGTCTACAGCCATTCTGAAATTGAACATACGTGATAGAATCATCTATATTGATCTCATATAAATAACACAGCAGCTGTTTTCTTTTGCAAACGTGAAAGAGGAACTGCTTCCGGAACACCTGATGCTTAAATAAGCACACGAAATAATCTCGTTGCTGCCTGGATTCCAGCTATATTAAGAGGCTAAATATGTCACCAGTTCTTGAATCTGGCAGAAAAAATATCAGTTTTGGTAAACGAGGGTGCAAAACTGAATCAGGGTGCTCGCAAACATACATCAAAACTTATTGATTTATTAAAGACAGATTGTCACAATTTACCAATGTGGATTCTTTGTAATAATGATCAACGACAGTGACTTATTTCCGCACATCGTGTACTGTTAGATTTATGTGTTTACAGGAACAAAGGATTGCTATTTGTTTCGCATGGCTTAGAGCAAATATTGTTTCTCTGGTCTTAAATTGCCCGATATCTAGACAGATGCTTCGCCCTATCTAATAAATACTTTTAATTTCTTTGTTTTTGGTTTGGTGAAAGTTTAACCCTTCGCTTGCTGTTCACGTCAATATACCTGCCTGTAAATAGTGAAGACCCAGATGAGACAGCTCCTGCAGGAGCTGTCTCATCAGGGTCTGCACTATTTACAAGTTGATTGTGCAACCAGTGCAATCTACAGCAGTGATTGCACAGCGAAATACTTGTACACAGTGAAGATATATGTAATTATCCAACAGGGTATGAGTAAAGAAGGAGAAATGTATTTTAAAATTCAGCAAGAGAAGGGTTAATAAAAAAAGACACACTATTGCTAAAATTGCTCTCTAAAACAGCGTGAAATTTTCAAATTATGTCGAGCGTCAAGCAACGACACGCTGGTGTATCGAAATACATACCACGTGATTATTTCTTAATGTGCGGGAACCTTAAAAACAATGTAGACCCAGATCAAAGGGCTCCTTAGGGCGTGATATATTTTGATGAAAAGTAATGATGAAAAGTTTGATGTAAAAGTTTAATTAATATTCAGAAAAGAAGGAGCCTATTTTAATTATTCAGAATATTAAGGGCTAAAATATCCGGAAAACATGCCTCTAGAAAACCAGGTTTTATCCCTAATACAACAGGGTTGTGTGAAACCCACCCCCGCCCCGACTGCGATTTGAACTACTCTTAATGACTGAGAGACAAAATATTTATTGGAGATTAAAAAGTTTACCCATAAGTTAATGATAAAAAGGTATTTATATATTTTCACTGTATCGTTTTACTAAATATATCCGTTGAGTCCATACAGTAAAACCTCTCTTAACCGGCAGTTAAATTTAGTATGAATATCGGTCTTGGAGACAGGTGGCAGTTTAATGCAGGGTGAAAGTCATGCAGAAAGCTCCTAGAGGAGCTTTCTGCATGACTTTCACCCTGCATTAAGCAGCCACCTGCCTAAAAGTATCTAAATTATTATCTACTAGAATTCCGGTTAAGAGAGGTTATACAGTATTAGAAACCGAATGTTCCGTTCTTGTTTTTCAGAAAAAATAGGCCTCTGACTCTAATAAAATTCATATCTTTATTTCCACCAATAAGGAGAGCATTGTTACAAATCTACATTCAGCTACCAATGCATGCAACCAAAACATACATACACTTATGAACAAGACAAAACAAAACAACGGAACAATGCGAAAGTACAAGAGGGAGGCGAAGATAAAGGAACACTAGATTATCTCACTTCTCAATCAACACTCGAAGAACAAATCCTAACTAGAGCGATCACTAAATGTGATCAATACTCCCATCCGCCACCTTGTTACAAGATCCATTGACCTCAATACAAGAGGCAATAGCTCAATAATCCTTTCATCCACACTTAAATTTGCTGACAAAAAGTAACAAAAGGGAATACATCCCTCAAGAATGAATTAAGAGGTACAGCCCATGCTGACTGCACATCATCTCACCACCCTCTATCCATATAATTTTATAAAGTTTCAAAGTTGTGCCTACAATACTTGAGAAATTATGCTCCAGACAAAACTTGCTTATGAAAATTAACTAAGGGGAATAAATCCCATTAAAATGAATTTAGAGTTACAATCCTTTTTGAATGCACATCCTCTTATCACCCTCTATCCATATACAAAGTTTCACAGTTGTTCCCTACACGACTTGAGAAGTAATACTCCACACACAAAATGCTTCTGAAAAGTAACTAAGGGGAATAACTCCCTTAAAATGAATTAAGAATTACATCCCTTGTTGACTGCATATCCTCACGTCACCCTCTATCAATATATAACATTTCACAACTGTGCCTACATAACCTGAGAAGTTATGCTCCGAACAAAAATTGCTTCTGAAAAGCAACTATAGTAAGATGAATAACTCCCTCAAAAATGACTTTAGATTTACAATCCTTGTTGACTGCACATTCTCTTATCATCCTCTATCAATATATAAGGTTTCACAGTTGTGCCTACAATACTTGACAAGTTATGCTCCGGAAAAATTGCTTCTGAAAATTAACTAAGGGGAATAAGTCCTCAAAAATGAATTTAGAGTTACAACCCTTGTTGACAGAACATCCTCTCACCACCCTCTATCCATATAGTTTCACAGCTGTGCCTATAATACTTTAGGAGTAATGTTTCGGGCAAAAATTCGGACGGACGGACGGAAGGACGGACGGACACACGGACATGTGCGATTCCAATATAGCCTCAACTTCTTTAGTACATGTATTTGCCATCAAACCTTGGATCCAGATCAGTTGCCAAGTAATTCGACGTTTCATAAGGATCCAAACTTTGTGATACTCGGGTAGTAGTTTTTTATAATATTGAATATTAGTAAAAAAAAATCAGCAGATCAGAATTTGAGCTCACATCTTTTTTGAGCACGAGAAGGGTTAAGTTATAACTTGTTTATATATCATAGGGAGTCCTAGGCCCAGGGCAACAAATAAATACTTCTCAGTAACGCTTTTTATAACGGTATGTTTTGTTTTAGTCTTGTAATTTTGTTTTCGAAGAATTTGAGTTTTTGGTATAACGGTGCAGCAGCTAATGTGCTATTTGTGTTGAATACTATAGGCAAAAAGGCAGATCTGTGAAGGTCATGAATGTACAGTAGAACCTGTCTTTAAGCGACCTTAAAAAGGAGGTATAATTACTGTCCTATAAGGCAGGTGGTAACTTGATGCAGGTCAAAAGTAATGCAGAAAGCTTTCTGCATTACTTTTGCCATGCATTAAGTAACTACCTGCTTTTAAGACTCTTGTGTTCAATAAATGAATGGCAACCTATTGCAGGTTCTACTGTATATGTGAGAGCGCACTTCATGTGTGTGTCTGATACTGCTGTAGACTTTCATGTGTCATTTCCTAGTGTTTTTCCCTGACTTCTGTTCTGTTTTTGTAAATACAGTAAAACTCTATTCAACGATCACTTAGAGTATCTTAGCCTATAATGACGATTTTAACACTTTACGCCATGAATATTTATGTAAGAAATACTGACATTATTTTATAATGGCATGTGAGCTGATGGTGTTTTGGAAGTGGTGGAAATTCTATAATCATATCTATATTATATCATAAACAAACAGAACAGATCCTGCTTAGCTGCATAGGCTTTGAAAGTCGTATTTATGGAGTATAGGGCTAATACATATGCTTGTCTAATTTTAACCCATTCCCTCATACTGGAGTCTTTTGAAGCCTCTGCAAAACTCATTGTTTGAAACCATTGTGAAAAATTGCATTTGCTCCTATTTATGAAATTGGTTTCAAAACTATGAAGCTCTATTTTGTTTTCGTTTTTCTAGTAAATGCTTCTTTTCAGTACACTTGTTCAAAGGGGTTGGGTCTAAAAGTAGTCTAGATTTATACATGACGAAAGTAACGCAACTCCCAATGCCCGCGTTTCTTACTTTCTGTATTAAAGGCAATGCATACATTAAAATCTCTTCAAAGCGACCACTTTGTAAATAAACAGGAACATTCTGCATTACTTTCGCCTTGCATTAAGCCACTGCACGCCTCACATACCCTGAATTAAACCTCCTTTTGGTGGTCGCTGTAGAAGGGTGTGACAGTTTCAGAGCAACAGGGAAATGTGCGTACTCGAATACTATAATCATCGTGTTGTGGTCACTCTTTAGAATCGTCTCTTCTAAGCAAAGGAGTTATTTTTGAAAATGTTTTAATGTACGCATCTTATCTGGACCTAACTGTTTATGATGACATCTCATAACCACTGAAATGACACTGTTTGGACCATTTGTATGACACATAACTTGAACGACATGTATTTTAACCCTTTCATAATCGAACAAAGCAGACGCTGGGTCCACTCTATTTGCAAAAGCGTAGAAAGGCGTATTTATGGTGTAAATTGTTGAAACATATATGAATCAATAATAACGGTTTTCCTCGCCACTCATCATTTCTTGTTCTAAAACATATGATTTTCTTGTGTTAGAACATAGCACTTTTGATGTATCGCAATCGTATACGGAACTAAAACTATACACGATTTTCATCTAAAGCGCGGGCGAATAAACATCGGCGACAGCGATACTTTGACATCAAACTTTTGCAATTTTAAGTGATTGTTCGTAAAATAATTTCCACATATTATCAGTTTTTATCGAACAAACGACGATTTTGTACCGTTTTCCAAACTTCTAGTACGTGTAATTTATAGGCAAGTTGCCTTTTAGCACCCGCACGATTTAACACAGTATCCCTTAGTGACGCATTTTTTCGCATCTATAGAAGTTACTTTATGAAATCATTGTGATAAAAAGAGCATTTGCTCCTATAGGAGCAAATGCTCTATTTATCACAATGGTTTCAAACTACACAGTTCTAATGTTTTCCTTTCCTCTAGTTAATGCTCCTTTCCGGTAGGTACATTTAAAGAGGTTGGATCTAAAAATGGCCTACTACGAGAGAATGAGTTAAACCCTGTCGTTTTATTTATTAAAGTGCACGTAAGCTGTCGCTGTAGGACTATACAATTACAATATAGTGTTACAATCAGATTATGTTGATCACGATAGTCTAATTTTAAACGCTAGAAACGAAACACGAAGTTTATGCTGATTATATAGTGTTTGCGCTTTATGCAGATTTATTGCGTTTGTATAATGTATTTCTCACGTGGGAATGCAATTATCGTTTCACTCTCAGCCCTCGTTGTTCTATTTCATCAAAGTAGTTGATGAATTAATTTACTATCCGTGACTTGAATCGCATTTGCAAACAGCTTGGATCCAGATGAGACGCCGAATGACTCGGCGTCTCATCAGGACTCAAATTTGTTCATACTCTTGTGTCATACACTCGGTCTCTTTCAAAAGCTGGTAGACCCGGAAGTATTCAAAATTACACTTTATGCAGACATATTTATTTCACAACGTGGTAAAGGTTATCGCACTTCGCTAAAATAGTAAACCCCCTCTAATAAAAGTAGTGAAGAATTAAGATACTTTTAGGCAGGTGGCTGCTAAATGCAGGGTGAAAGTCATGCAGAAAAGTCCTAGAGGAGCTTTCACCCTGCATTAAACTGCCACCTGTCTCCAAGATCGATATTTATCTATACTACTACTACTACGTACTGCTGCTGCTACTACTACTACTACTAGTAGTAGTAGTAGTAGTAGTAGACGAGGTAGTAGTAGTAGTCATGAAATCTGGGCTCGAATATTTGACATCCATTTGTAAACATTTACTGTGAGCCCGCATACCGCCATTTGTCGTGATGAGGTAAACATTTGAACCAAGTTTTATTGAAATTTAGATATTATTCGGAGAAACCCTTTCCCTGTTGAACATTTTGCATGAATTGATACCTTCACGAATATTCATTGACTATTTTATTGGATAAGGTAATCATTTAGAAGGAAATGGTGGTACTTCACAACAACCGGTGTTAAGTGCTTGTGTGGCGGTCGTAAAAACTCACCCCATACTTCATTCTCAGTGTTGTTATATTTTCTGGTCCTTCGGGATCCTTAGTTTTGATGGTAAATGTATAAGTTTTGAAAAAAATGAATACTGCTTAAGCAGGTGCTAGGGGGCGTGAGTAGTGTTGCACTTTTAATTACTACTCATGAACAGACTCAATAACACCGAGTCTGCAATTTTCTCTTTTGGCATTGCTACTTTTGTTTTCGAAGAATCACCCACTTTCAGGATATATTTACACCAAAACTGTAGGATCAGCTCTTTATAATTCGTAAGCAAACAGAGAAGACTCAGATCAGATGACTCCTATATGATCCGTCTAATATGGGTCTACACTGTTTGCAAAGGCTTGAACATATTTATATGAAGGGAAGGGTTAAATTACTACCAATGTAAGTGAGAGTACAAATCTATTGTTGTAATGGTCATAAATTCATGGTCATTTTAGTAGTCACAGGAATGGTAAACCAGGGTTATACACCGGTCTGTAAATCCACAAAAGACTGATAGCTTGCTACAGTAAAACCCTCTCTATAACGGCCACTATTTTGTGTTAATTAGTTGGTATCTAGGACAGGTGGCTGCTTAAAGCAAGGTGAAAGTAAAACAGAACGTTCCTATAGGAGCGTTCTGTTTTACTTTCACCTTGCTCCTATAGGAGCGTTCTGTTTTACTTTCACCTTGCTTTAAGCAGCCACCTGTCTTAAACACAAAATACTTGATGTAATTTATTGGCCGTTATAGAAAAGTTTTACTTTATTATTATTTTGTCAAGTTCAATACAAGTATTGGTGCTACTGAAATGAGTGGCTTTTCATCTTTGAAACAACATGCGACTGATTTCCGGTACAAAGAGATTAATTTCAGTATAAGAGGCATACTGTTTTACAGCGACAGTTTAATTTCCAGCTGTAATGGGATTGCTCATACGTAACACAGCTGGTTGATTGAATATATGATAGCCAATCATTGTGTGTCCAAGTCGATTTCGGATATTCATAAAATGAACAAGTTCATATAATGCAATGATGAATCACACTTCATTTCGAGCATACGGTTGACCTCCGTGACTACGTGTGCACAGTGCTTAGATCCGGAAAAGACGCCACAGGAGCCACACTGTTTGACACGCTGATAGAGTTCTGGGTCCATGCTTATAAAGCTTTTAGTTGAGTCTGGGAACGTTCTCAAGCATTTGATTGGTCAGATTTGAGCCTTTGGCTCAAATCTGACCAATCAAAAGCTTGCGAACTCAAATCTGACCAATCAAAAGCCTGAGAACGAAACCCAGACTCAACTAAAAGCTTTATAAGCATGGACCCTGAGCACAAGATAAAGGTGTCTACTCAAATACTACAACCGTCATTTCTCCACCAAACCATATGTTGTGACCACTCTTTAGAATCGTCTCTTCGAGACGATACTAAGAACTGGTCACAGCATAGAGTTTCGTAGAGAAATAATGAAGTTATTCTTAAAAATAATTATACGAAGTATCATTTAAAAGAAAAAGTTTATTATTAAAAACTTTTGCGAATATTAAATAATTCTATCAGGGGCATAGCTGAAATCCAAAATGTAATGTACACATCGTGGCTATAGGGGTACGAGGGCATGCTCCCCAGGGAATTTTAGAATTGTGTAGTTTTTAAACCATTGTGATAAATACAGCAGTTGTTCCTATAGGAGCAAATGCTCCATTTATTACAATGGTTTCAAAATTTGACATTTACAGAGGCGCCAAAAAGGCGTCAATATGAGGGAATGTGTTAAAGCTTACATGATAAGACAGAACTCTGTCTACCCCTTACCCTTCGATTTTTGTTCCATTTTGGCCATAATTATGTTTTCACCTTTCAGATGATGTTACATTGTACGCATGTGTGTAAGTGCGTACCTCACATTATAGGGTTTGGTGAAAAAATAAAGGACCTATTCTTGATAAGGCTTAAATTTACGCATCTTATCGGCACCTTTGAATTGAATACTAGTATATTGATATTTGCACACAGTGTATACCCAAATCAGATGGCTCATAGGGGAATCCTCTAATCAAAGTACAGTAAAACCTCTCTATAACGGGCACTAAATTAAATCAATTTTGTGTTAAAGGCAGGTGGCTGCTTAAAGCAAGGTGAAAGTAAAACAGAACGCTCCTATAGGAGCGTTCTGTTTTACTTTCACTTTGCTTTAAGCAGCCACATGCCCTATATACCAACTAATTAACACAATTTAGTGGCCGTTATAGAGAGGTTTTACTGTATTCACTGTTGTTTATTCAAAATGGACTCAGCGCACAGGATTTTGAATAACCAACAGTGAAGACTTCGATTAGAATGGACGCTGCTATTATTGGAAATTCAGCATTTTGGTGCAGTAATGTTCAGTAAATTCAATAATACTAAAATTATTTTACATCTCATCGTCTATTATATATATTTTTTCATCTCAGACCTCTTTGGAAAGTGTCTGCAAATATAGACCACCACCATCTCGTGGTAATGGTCTAAAAACTAGAGATTTCCTCGAGAGTGAGTGGCCATTTTTCTTATCTAAGCTTGTGACCACCGATAAACCGGTCGTCATTGTAGGGGATTTAAATATCCACCTTGATATTCCAAATGACAGAAACACTGCTAACTTTGTTAGTACACTCGAATCATTTGGACTGCGACAGCATGTAAATGAAGCCACTCATGTAGGGGGACATACTCTTGATGTTGTTATTACACGGGATGGTGATGACTGTGTGTCAAACATTGAAGTCACGGACCCTGGACTGTCCGACAGTAGTGGTAAAATTTCGCGAGATCATTTTTCTGTAACTTTCGAGGCAAAGGCCGCAAAACCTCCAACAGTGAGGAAAACTGTTTCATTTCGGAAACTTAGGGCAATTAATATCGAATCATTCAAAAGGGACCTCCTCGACTCAGTACCCATCGAGACAAGTATGCAAACGGCAGATGTTGATGAGCTGGTTAAATCATATACACAGATACTGGCAGCACTTGTCAATAAACATGCACCACTGTGTACTAAAACCATAACACTCAGACCATCATGTCCTTGGTATACCCAGGAACTGCACGATGCAAAACATGTAAAGCGCAAATTGGAACGGAACTGGAAAAAGTCCAGGCTCACAATAGACCATCAGCTATACAGAGAACAGTGTGCCAAAGTCAACAAGCTGCTGATAAAGTCGAGAATTGATTTCTACTCAGAGAAAATTGAAACATGCCAGGCAGACTCAAAAAGTATTTTCAAAGTCACTAAGCATCTGCTAGGTTCAACTAATGATATCGCATTGCCTAAGAATTCATCCTCGAAACAACTTGCACAAGACTTCAGTGACTTTTTCGTTGAAAAGGTGGACAAAATACGGGCAGATATTTCATCAGGCACTGTATCCAGTGTGCCGAATACCACTGAGATGCAGCATTCATCAAACATTTTAGAAAAGTTTGATGCGGCTACAGTGGAAGAAGTAGAACAGATCATTAAGGCATCCCCCTGTAAGTCTTGCGAACTGGATCCAATACCTACATGGCTGCTAAAGGCATGCCTTGATGAACTCCTACCGATTTTGACAAACATTATTAACTCCTCTTTAGACACTGCCTGCGTTCCAAAAAGTTTCAAGACGTCACATGTCAGACCCCTTTTAAAGAAACCTGATCTCGATTCGAATGAACTTAAAAATTATAGGCCTGTATCAAATCTGCCATTTGTCTCCAAAGTATTAGAAAAAGTTGTTGACAAACGCATTGAGTCCCATCTGACCTCAAACAATCTACACGAGCAGCATCAGTCAGCATACCGAAAGCATCATTCAACAGAGACTGCTCTTCTGAAAGTTCAAAACGATATCCTTCAATCCCTAGATAGAAACGAAATTACAATTCTGGTGATGCTTGACTTATCGGCTGCATTTGATACTATCGATCACGAAACGTTGCTGAAACGCCTGGAAAGAGACTTCGGAATCATTGGGAAACCTCTTGAGTGGATGACCTCCTATCTAAATGACCGCTATCAAAAAGTGTCAATAGATGGGGAATTGTCCACTCCAGTTAACATGAGATATAGCGTGCCACAGGGTCCTAGGACCGAAGCACTACATCATGTACACAAAACCTGTCGGCTCAATATGCAGAACCCATGGGCTCAACCACCATTTTTATGCCGATGACTCACAATTATACCTATCATTTAAGCCCAAGGACATTTCCTGTCAACAGGAAGCTTTATCACGAGTTGAGAACTGTCTAAAGGAGCTAGTTTCTTGGATGCACCAGAACATGCTGAAGCTCAATACTGACAAAACCGAGGTCATACTGTTTCATACTAAAAACACAGAAGTACCTGAAGAGATTCATGTGCAAGTAGGACCCTCTAAAATCAAGCCATCTCTGTGTATAAAGAATCTCGGCGCATGGCTCGATTCACAAATGGATATGACATCACACATCAATTCCGTGTGTAGGTCTAGTTATGCACAGCTCCGACGAATAGGTCATATAAGAAAGTATCTCTCGCCTGCTGCTACCAAGACTTTGGTGAACTCTCTGGTTACATCAAAGATAGACTACTGCAACTCATTGCTGCATGGAATTCCAAACAAAACACTGCGGAAGCTTCAAAGAGTGCAAAACACAGCAGCCCGCATCATAACAAGGACTTCTCGATATAATCATATCACGCCGGTTTTGAAGGAACTTCACTGGCTTCCGGTTCAGCATCGGATTGAATTCAAAATTCTGACACTTACGTATAAGGCCATGCACAATGAATCCGCCAAGTACATTGTCGACATGCTTGACGTGTACAGGCCCCGCAGAGAATTAAGATCAGCAAGTAGTTCTTTGTCGTTGGTTGTACCAAAAAGTCGTAAGGTAAAGTACGGTGAGAGAAGTTTCATGCATGCAGCTCCCAAACTCTGGAATGCTCTTCCATCAGGCATTAGAGATGCAAGCTCACTGGCATGTTTCAAAAAATCTCTGAAAACGCATTTCTTCAACATATATTATTAGGGCAGTTTAGAAAACGTACCTGCTAATCGTCGGTTATCATAACTGCTGCATTGGCCACAGAGTGTTGATCCTGCCACTTCCTTATGACTGTGGACTTTTAAACCCCCTTTTTCAAATATAATGCTCCACAAATGTAGAAAATAGATAAATGAATAACAAAAACCTCATCCATATTTTTATGGACTTCTAGGGAATCCCCTTGCTGTTGAACGTGCGGGTGTTGTGTCAGCGGGATTCCGCTGTCCAGATGTTGCGGTGGCCGAGGGAGTGCTGTTGTCAAACGGGGCATCCCTATATGCTTGGTACCTCTGGTAACTCCAGTTCCAATGCCGGAGGGAGCACCGTAGTGGAACATGGCATCCCTCTACGGTATAATTCCGCGCTGGTACATTGGGAGTCTTGCTGGCATGACTTGCTACCCTGCCCTTAACCAGTGTCAGGGATTCCTGTTAAGCTGACCCAGTTTCCGTATTTTTGCTTACCAGTGAACTGGGTCGTGTAATATATGGGCAGCGGGCAAATTAAGCCTGTACGGTCTAATGCAGCATCGCGTGTCTAAGTCAGTCTCGATTTGTCCGATGTGACTCCTTTGCCATTGCAGCCGGTGGGATATGTTGCAGGAACAGTATACGGGATACCTTCTTTAGCTCTACTTTGGCTGGGCTTTTTGGGTTCCCATAATAAGACATTTTATTCTGTAATTAAACTTTGGATATACCCAATTACAACTCTATTAAAATATGATACGCTGTGTACTCCCTCATTGCCATAGCGGGTCGAATAGTTTTTGACTGGAGGGGTTGCATAGTGCGCGTATATAACAGTTGTGTATTTGTATTGCTTAGTTTATATGCATGAACTTCAAATTGATCTGTTCTGTTACCCAATTTTCCGGCAATATTTTATGTGCAGTGTTGTATGTTAAACGAATGTACCCAAGTCTGTTGAGTCTGGGTCAAAATTATGGGACGTACTGGCACTGCGCATAGAATGTTGTCCTAAATAAATTTCTATTTTATTATTATTCTTATCTATATATAAGTATTAAATATATTTTATTTTAAATGTTCTGTAATTTACGCATTATTGTACAGAAAATGTATCTTTGTGAACGCTTTTGAACGCACATATCCTGTATGAAAAGAGCGCTATATAAATGTGGTATAATAATAATTTCTATTCACTTTTCAGACAACACACATACATTTTACAATCCTCACAGGACTAGTCAAGTCCACCGAGTGCTGTCATGGTGTCTTTTACGACATGAAGTCAAATACAGTGTTGTATTCTATATAGAACCACACAATGGTCCTTTCCATATATTCTTCTTTTCATATTTCATATGGTAATAACATTTATGACTCAATATTTCGATTATAACAATCTGGCTGCTACCGTTCACCATTAATTTTACTGGGCTGTTTTGAGCCTGTTTATCTATCGTATGAAATGTCGTATCCTGATATTAATGGCAGCAGCTCCGCGTTAATGGGACAAAGGACACCATCAGAATACGTTTGCTTTTGAATTAAGAATATATCGTAAGGACAGAGCAACAGATAAAAATAACGTAACATTGATAATAACATATGAGCAATTACAGGTTTGGCCTTGGTAAAAAACTGTAAAGTCATAATTTATCATTCATCATCATTCCATTAGCAAACGGAGCAAACGAACTTTGATAGTGAAAGAGATCAAATAGCTTCTCATTAAAGGATAGTTGTTACCTGTTTACTCAGTGAATGTCCATGTAAAGAATAATGGCATCGCTAATATCAATTAGGTGAACATTCAGAATGACATATGAATACAACATGTTTGGACCATTGACACACACACTGTAGAATATATCTACAGTATTATATACATGTATGTATTATTTCCTAACCAAACAGAGCAGACACAGATCAGACGGATTCTACAGGGGATATCTGATCTGGGTCTACATTGTTTGCAAAGACGTCAACCCATTCCTCCATAGGCTATTTTTAGACCCAACCTCTTTGAATAAATCTACCCAAATGGAGCATTTACTAGAGAAAAGTAAAAGTTTGGAATTTTGTAGTTTGAAACCATTGTGATAAATAGAGTATTTGCTCCTATAAGTATTTGCTCCTATAGGAGCAAATGCTCCATTTATCACAATGGCTTCAAGAAGTGGCTATTACAGAGGCTTAGAAAGGCGTATTTATGGAGGAAAGGGTTAACATACATGTCTACGGGGTAAGGAGTTGAACGAAAATGCTAGCAGTACATAGCTTTGTTATGTGATATAGTAATGAGTTATATATGTGTAGACTTGAAAGGCGTTCGAATTTGAGTTATACATTGAAGTAAGTTATATAACAAGAATTTGTAAAACATGTATACCCCCAGACCCCCTGATCTAGTGACCTAAAAACAATAGGGGTCATCTAGTGGTCATGACTAATCACCACGAACAGTTTGAAGATTCTAAGCCAAACCCTATAGAACAATGTTCCGCTATATGTATAGCCTACCTCTTTCAGTGTCTTAATTGCAACTTCTATATTTGATAAATATACAGTTGAACTTCGATATCTCGAACTTCAAAGAGCCATACAAATTAGTTCGAGTTAACAGAGGTTCGAGTCATCCGATTTATAATATGACCAATGTCTCAAGTTCACAGCTTAATGCAGGTCTAAAGTAATGCTGAAAGCTCCTGCAGGAGCAATGGTTTCAAAAGTGACTTTTACAGAGGCGTAGAAAGGCGTATTTATGGAGGAACGGGTTACATGTACTCCTTTTCATCATGAATATTTATCAGCTGATTTTTTATAATGACATCAAAGGACTTTGTGATATTGGTAGATACTGGAGAGTCAGATCTGTTATAATTTCATAAGCAAACAGAACATACCCTTATCAGACAGCACCTGCATGAGCAGTCTGGTCTGGATCTACTCCGTTTGCAAAGGGACGAAATGGCATTAATATACAAAGTAAAGGAATAAGACGGGATCACATTTTAGATTTTTCTACAAAGGATAACATGTACAATGTCCTTTGTTAAACCAGTTTTTTTTGGTAATTTTCATCAAACGTCAAACATGGAACCTAGCATTACTGACGCTCTTTATAGAATGAACTGATTTTTTTTACTTATTGGTAAGTCTGGGGGAAGTCTGGTTATTTCTATAAAAGGAGCTTATATTCAATAAACCTAATGTCACGGCTTGTTTATCATTTTAACTCAAATTGATACTGGCTATTTACGTACAGTAAAGTCTCATTAATGCGACCACATACTTCATTAACATCGCTGTCTGTATAAGCAGATCGTGCTTAATGCAGGGCGAAAGTAATGCAGAAAGCTCCTATAGAAGCTTTCTGAGGGCATAGCATTTCTGGGGCCCTGTAATAAGATGTTATCTACAGTAAAACCTCTCTATAACGACCAATACATTGTGTTAATTAGCTGGTATTTAGGGCAGGTGGCTGCTTAAAGCAAGGTGAAAGTAAAACAGAACGCTCCTATAGGAGCGTTCTGTTTTACTTTCACCTTGCTTTAAGCAGCCACCTGCTTTTAACACAAAATACTTGATGGAATTTAGTGGTCGTTATAGAGAGGTTTTATTGGTGTTTTTTTTAAAATCTAGTATTTAAGTATTAAACTTCTGTTCGGTGGTCATATTAGCGGCAGTGTACGGTACCGTTAATGCATTCATGTATTTTGTTCCTAAACCCAACTTGTCTAAGGTCTAGTCATACTCGCTTTGCGTGGGTATTTAACATGTGATGTCTACCACCGCTATGGCGAAATTATGCAGGAATTTGCCTCTATCCCGCTGTAAAAATACAGTCTACTCACATTTTGAAATGCTCAATTATGACTACTTCAGATTCGATCAAGATTTTTAAAACATGGCACAAACTTTTGAGAAAATGTTGACTGGGTGTCAAACAACTGCGATCCTGTTGAGACACGTCACGGTCAGCGGGGTTTAACCCATTACCTCATAGGCTATTTTTAGATACAACCTCTTTGAAAAAATCTACCAAAAAGGAGCATGAACTAGAGAAAAGGAAAACTTTAGAAATGTGTAGTTTGAAACCATTGTGATAAATAGAGCATTTGCTCCTATAGGAGCAAATGCTCTATTTATCACAATGGTTTCACAAAGTAACTTTTACAGAGTCGTCAAAAGTCGTCAATATGAGGGAATGAGTTAAGTAATATAGTTACTCAATGACGTACACATTAATGAAAAACAATTAATGTTTTATACAAACAGGGAAGACTTGTCTTTGCTTAAAATGGTTTGCTGATGCTTATTCAATTCTTTACTCCATGAATATTCGGCAATAATAATGAAATACTGAATATTAATTAACTTTAATATTTATATATCGTGTTTATAATTGCACTATGAACAAATGAATGTTTTATCATAACAGAAACACTGTAGAATAACATCTAAATAATGTCTTAAGCAAACAGAAAAGTCCCTGATTAGAAGGCTCCGTCTGATCTGGATCTTCTTTGTTTGCAAAGACCTAAACAGGCATATATTTATGAAGTAAAGGGTTAACTTTGGAAATATATAACCAAAAGAAAACATGTTTCGCAATACAGACATTATGATGACGTTACAACTTATATCTATATCCTATAAACATCGTCACATACACAGTCAAATATGCGTATCCGTGGTATCAGCAATGGCGTTATAATGTTAACCCTTCACTTGCTATTCACGTCAATATACCTATCTGTAAATAGTGAAGCCCCAGATGAGACAGCTCCTGCAGGAGCTGTCTCATCAGGGTCTGCACTATTTACAAGTTGATTGTGCAACCACAGCAGTGATTGCACAGCGAACTACTTATTACCAGTCAGAGTAAATCCTTGGAATTTGATTGGTCAGTTTGCCAAAAACTGCCGGGGTGTACAGTACCGTATTCAGCGGCTTCCACGGAGAATACAGAATTATTCAAATTTGACGCGTGACGTCATTCGTGTTGTTTTTATTTTTAGCGTCGATTCGAAATTTCATATCGTCCTTACTCCAATAATTCTGGATGGATTACGGCCAAATAATCGATAATAAACGTAAAAAACTGTACCTCATACGTTCCTCAAATTAACACTATCAACTTATCAGTACAATGTGTTACCGTTAATGTTTACAAGTGAAGTTTCAATTCGTCTTTCGAAATTTCTCTGAGACGACGTCATATTTGCTCTGTGATGACGTCATGTTTTCTTTGTCATGTCGTCATACAATTAGAGATATAATGTCAGCAAAAAAAGAGTTGTTCGTTTCTTAATTAGGTAAATCGGATCTCTGACTGGTAATAAATTCGTTACACGGTAATTTGGCAGGGTGTACGGGCTGGTATGACCTGGTTAGACCACGTATTTCCTTCGGCTAACGCCTCAGGAAATACGGGATCTAACCCGGTCATACCAGCCCGTACACCCTGCCAAATAACCGTGTAACTAATATTGTACACAGTGAATATATATGTAATTATCAAGCATCTGACCATTCAAATGCTTGAGAATGAGCTCAGACTCAAACGTTTTATAACCTCTGATCCTTGAATGTCTACACATTTCCTTAACATGAATTTTGGTGTAACAGAATAAGATATTTATCACACACGGGCATGTAATGTTATATAATATCCCACATCAATTACATAACTTTCAATTAAACCAACACATAATGCATGCTTCTACTTGCAATAATCACCGGAGACTCGTTGAACCTCAAATATCTAATATTAAAACATTCGAAATGGTTTTGAAATGGGATCATTATCAGGAGAATTACAAACAAGTTACAGTTATACATGTTCATGAAGATATTTCGTGTTTTCAATTTCAACGAAAGCATGAGCTTAATTACCCGTTAATGACAGGAATTAACGTTTTGCATTATACACAGATATTCCTCTGCATTCGAGTGATTAATGTCTCCGACTGACATTCACATAGCCCTCATGCCCGCGATTCGAATCCCCGCCTAGGTGTTTGTTTTTTTCATTGGAAGATTCCAGCTGTCTTGTGGTAGGTAGATGGCTCTACCTAGAACCCAAGGTTATAAACATTCTGAGCCTAAGTCTGAGATCATTCTCATGTATCTGATTGGTCAATCAGATGTTTGAGAATAATCTCCGACTCAAGCAAAAACGTTTTATAACTCGGAGCCTGGCTTGCGTCGTTCTGTGCACGAAACAATGCCGTTTGTTCCATACACGGAATACCTCTGGGGTATTCCTTCATCTGTAATTAGCTGAATGTCGCGACGTGACTGAATTACTGTTAAACCGACCAAAATGCCAATAGAAACAAACAAATCCTAGGAGCATATGCTTAACCCGTGGTTTGTCCAACGTTCTGAAAATAGACTTGGGCAAATAATGTAGACCATGATTACGTGACTCACTATCTATGATTAACCATGTTGAGAACATATTTATTTCATTGAAAAATAGATTCGCTCAGAATATAGAGCTGGACGATTCCACTGGACCTTTTACAGTATAATTATTCATGTAATAATGACGTCATCGATACTATTTTACATAATGTCACAGGAGCAGAGAAAGTTTTGGCCACGGCAGAAACTGCAGAAGTTGATGTAAAAGTCAATATGTGACATTGGACCGATTAACGTCATGTTTAATCACCGTATGTCAACAACTCCGGAAATAGCTAGGTAAAACTACTAAGTAAAGCGAAAGTTCATTGACTGTGATTTAGTAATTCGATATATTTATATAGATTATGACATATTCTAGCATTGCAATGTTTGAAATTACTGGTAGATAGATCAACCAATGGTTACATGGTTTCTGATCAATTCAAATTCACGTATGTAAATCATTTTGGGTGCATTATTATCGGATTAGTACAACCGAGATAGCAGCGAAGAGGTCAAAAACGTGTTCGCAATCGCTTTTCTAATCCTCCGACACACGATTTCACATATTCCTTGTCATCACACAGCTAATACACTCTTATGCCAGCGTTGATTGCAGAATACGATCGAAATTGGCTTTGAATTTGATAAAAGAAAAACAAGGTGTGTGTACGGCGAATAGATAAATGTGGTATCAATATTGTACGGCGAATAGCTTTCTATGTGTACGGCGAATAGTAATATATTTTACTGTTATGAAGACTTCTCGGCAAATAGCCTGCGTGTTGTGTGGCATTTTACGGCTAACAATTATTTATAGTCGTTCCCTAAGGTTAGTGCGAGGAAAATAAACTGACACCTCATGTCTATCATGAAAATGCCATTGATCTAGAATTAAAATGTAGGTTTTGCAATAGCAAATGAGGAAACTTTTAGAAGACACAAATGGCAGAGTATCCACATCTACTATTGTACTTCTTTCGGTTTTGACGGATCTGCACATAACAATGATTACATAATTAATTGCTCATGAATACTCTCCGCCATTACGGTACTGTTAAGTTTTGTTGATAAATAAAGAATTTAGATTGTATGGATTTGTTTTATGACCGATATTTTAGGGATTTGTATAGAATAATAAGTTATAATGTCATACGAAAGTAGTTCAGGGAAGTGATATGCTGCTTTTTTTGCAATAACAATCAAAAGAAACTTTATAAATGGTGCAACGGTAAGGAGAAAAAATCTGCATAAAAACTGCCCGTGTTGGGAGCCTTACAAACTGCACACCATTTCTCGCAGTGAAGAAGTGCGCTTGCAGTGGATCAAACATTTCAACGTCAGCCGCGAAGACTACAAGCCAATTTCTAAAGACAGGGGCGTAACTAGCGACACGCATTTACGCACGTGTGTAACATCAATGATAGGTGAAAACATTAACTAGTATGGCCAAAATGGAACAAAACTCGAAGGCAAAGTAGGGATAGACTTTGATAAACGTTCTGTCTTGTCATGTAAGATTTAACCCACTCCTCCTATTGACGCCTCTGTAAAAGTCACTTTTTGAAACCACTCAATTCTAAATTTTCTGGGGGGGGGGGGGGGGGGGGGGGTCAAGCCCCCGGGCCCCTATAGCCATGGTGCTTAAACTATATTTCTATATTTGGATTCAGCTACGCTCCTTAAAGATGTGTAAGTGAATTTCTAGGTTATTTTTGATTACTTTTGCATGCATCGGAGCATTCACAAAATTCGGATACCACAAGATATATGTATGAATGAAGAATTAGTTTATTAATCACTTTGTATTTGAAAAGACTGGTGTTTGGTCTAAACAAGAAAGTCTGCTATATTACATGTAATTGCAATGAGAGAATCCCCTGCGTAAACAATGATTTGAGAAAAAATCAGTATTTTAATACACCCCCCCCCACACACACACACACACACTCGCACACACACTCACACACACGTCAATCAAGAACCTTGTTGACTTGAGAGTGCTACCTCTTTGGCATAAACTGACCACATGACATCAGCCTTAAATAGTCAGGGAATAGTAGGGCAGAAAAAGGACATCCCTGCTTAACTCCTTCAATACAAAGCTCTCGACTTATCAATCAGCCATCGTATGCCACAGGCTGTAGCTGACCTGTATCAACACTTGTACAGCATTGCTATGCAATCCGGCTTTTATCGTGCCGCAGTCTCGAGGACTCGAGTTCGCTCCCCACACCCGATGAGTATATTTTCTCTAGAGAAACCCTGGTTACAGAAATCTTCATTAAATCATTAAGGCTTTTCTTTATACGTTTTTACGCATTTGCAAACTGAGTAGATCCAAACCAGATTGAACAGGTAAAGGGTTAAATAATTCGTATTAAATTTCTTTAGTAGAAAGGGTATGGTCCTATTATATTGCAACGCACTGCATGTTTGGTTATCGACCCTTTTACAGTCGGTAGCTACGCTTCCCTCTTTGCTTGCGCGATGACAGGCCGAGGGCAGTACTCTATGATGGTATACTCTTAAACTTGGATACAGGATGAGCTTACCAGACTCATGTATTACTTTTTCCCTGTCGTGCCCTTAACGGCTTACCTGCAGGTGCTCTGACTTCAGCAAAGCCATCGAGTACATATTTGACGGATTTTCACAGTTATTATGCTATGTTTTACATGTTGTCCTGTGTTCACCGTCGTCTATGTTGTGGGTAAGTCCAGCGGGGATACCTTTATTTACACTATTTGTAAAGCTAGGGTGACTTTGAGAGAGGTGTGAGGTTAGGACGTCCGTAAACCGGTTTAACCCCCAGTGGTGTTTTTGCTACTGACCGTGCCAATGCGGTACTCTCTTTGTCACCCTTCCTTTTGTTTGCCTTGCGTCTTTGTGCTTCTGATTTTATTGATGTGTGGAACGTTTGTCTCTGGTTCTTGTGTGTCTTTTGGTGTTTTCTGTGTTCATCTCGTATGTGAGTGTGCGTTTGGGTGTGTGTATGTGTGTCATGCTGTCTATCGGTGTTTTGGTGGTGGTTGCGTCTTGTATGTGGCTTTGCCTGCTTGACTTTACTACTTTTCCATTAATACGATGAAAAGTAACTGTATATACATACATATATTGAACACATGAGTCTTAAAAGCAGGAGGTTACTTAATACAAGGCAAAAGTAGTGCAGAAAGCTCATAGGAACTTTCTGTATTAATTGTAGCCTGTATTACTATACCACCTGCCTTACAGACCCATAATTGGACCTTTTTGATTGTCGGTTAAGACAGGTTCTACTATATTTTTGTCAGAAACAAATCTCAAACCTTTTCTGTATAGAAACACACATCTAAGCATTTGCAAACATAGTAGGACCGGATTCATTTCTCTGCTCTATTTGCTTTCGGATGGATGTCATAAAGCAGGAAACGTACTCATGAAAATCCATAAGTATTACACTTAAGAGTAGAACTTCAACTTGAATGAGCACATTGACCAACTCTAAAGCAATGTTCATAAATTGTTAAGTAGCCTTTTAATGTAATTTAACTCACGGGTCCTTGTTCGACACTGTCGATTAAGATACCACCCTTATTAAAAGCATTTTCTTTCGAAAACTGTTGAAGCTATTCGCCGTACACTACAAATCACCAGAAACGCTATTCGCCGTACACCGTAACAACTATTCGCCGTACACATTCCTACATATGAATTTTGTGATATCTTCTCACACAATGTATGGAAAGATACAATTTTTGGTACATAAAACAAAACAATCATATGCTTCGATTCGGCAGTTAATTCATGAATATACAAATACAAGTTTCCTTAAATAAGACCCAAATATCAAGTTGCGTAGACTTTTCCTCGCTACTAGGGAAGCATTTTACAGGTTAAATATTCTGATATGGCCAACTTTTGCAAGAGTTTAAACCCTGAGTGAAGTAATCAAAGATTCATGGACCCGGTAGTGCTTTATCTATGATGGTTAAGATGATGAGAGTTAAAATAACAAGGAATTGTCTTACATGGTGTTGGTCAGTTTTATCACTTTCTTCGCTTCGCTTAGTAGTTTTACCTAGCTATTACCGGAGTTGTTGACATACGGTGTTAATGTCTATTCCTCTCTGCTATATAAATGACCAACCCGACTCCGTAAAGAGCAAAGCTAGACTTTTTGCAGATGACACAATCGTTTATTTAACCATAAAATCATCAATTGACTCAGAAAAACTTCAAGAGGATCTTCATAATTTGGAACTATGGGTACAAAATTAGTCCATGGAATTTAATCCTGATAAATGTGAAATATTAGGAATCACTAAGAAAAAAAAACCGGTCATATTTTCATACAAGCTTCATAATACTGAACTTAGAACTGCAACTAAAAGTAAGGTACCTAGTTATAGTCTACTTTCAGTCCGAATGACCGCTCAGCCGACTGTACATTTACTCCCCTGGTCATTGAGTCATTGGCCTACAATATTGAGCACTGCTAACAACTGCGCACACTGAGCACTGCTAACATATGGCACAATCATGCAGCCGCAGTATCGGCGAGTGACCCTCACAGGTACCCATTTTAACCCCTGGGTGGAGAGGATGTGCGGGTGGGAGACACGGAAAAGCGTCTCTGAAATTTCCGGGTGGGACTGGGATCTGAACCCCGGACCTCCGGACTGATAGTCAAGCGCGTTACCACTAGACCACAGTCACCTACAAATGTAAAAACTAATGCAAAATACCTTGGGGTCACCATCAATAATGATTTCAGCTGAATAAAACACACAGAAAATACATCTGCAAAAGCTAACAGTACTTTGATATTTATCAAACGAAATGTAAATGTAACAATAAAAGCATAAAAGAAACGGCATACAACATATATGTCCGCCCGTGACTTGAATATTGCAATACTGTTTGGCATCCTTGGCAGAAAGGTTTATCATATGAAATTGAGAGAGTGCAGAGATCAGCAGCACGATATATTATGAATGATTACTCTTACCACAGCAGTGTCACATCTATTCTTAGTACATTAAATTGGCAAACATTAGAAAATAGAAGAAAGTACATGGCATTGATAATGGTAAACAAAATCTCATATAATTTGGTATTGGTAGACCACTAACACCGCATTGTAACCAGAAATTTAAATTACTTAGTACCAGTCTCACGGACACAATATCATCAAAACTCGTTCTTTCCCCGGACAATCAAATTATGGAATGCCCTGCCATACAATGTCAAGGCCAGCAAAAGTCTACAAAGTTTTACTGCTGACCTCCAGTCATACATGTTCTAAGCCATCAGAATATTTTATCTTTTTAATAAGTGTAAATAATTGTTTTAAGTTACTAATACCAGGTACAATGTGTATTATTACACATAGATTTTAAACTAACTAGTCACCGACCTCTCAGTTGTTATCAGTAATTGATTGTTGGGAGTATTAGTGTAGATGTAGTTGTAGCTGTATTGTTTTTACCGAGGTACAAATGGATCATCCAACTGAGTCACGTGTCCTTATTGACACCACAGCCACATGGTAGCTACGCATTGAAAGACATGACATAACTGCTACGACAGAGGTCCAGATAAGATGCGTAAATTAAAGCGTTTTCAAGAATAACTTCTTTATTTCTCCACCAAACCCTATTTTGTGACCGCTCTTTAGTATTGTCTCTAAGAGACGATTCTAAAGAGTGATCACAACATAGGATTTGGTGGAGAAATGATGACGATTTTAGTATTTGAGTACGCACCTTTATCTGTAGCTCTGCTCTAGAAATATATTACTTAAACCCTTACTCTATGAATATCCTTGTAAGAAATAATAACATAATGAATATTAATTACATTAATTGTCATAATATTACATGGACACAGGAATGTTTTTGCTATGGCAGAAACTGTAGAATAATATCTATATTATATCACAAGCAAACAGAGCAGACGCTGAACCGACGGCTCTTATAGGGAACGTCTGATCTGGATCTACTCTGTTTTCAAATGCATGGAAAGGCGTATTTATGGAGTAAAGGGTTAATGATAAAGCAGACACTTAAATTTTTGTTGTTTATACGCGGCTATTCAAACGTCAGCCTTCAAACTTCACACTTCACAGTTCACAATTCCTATATAGTTTGAAGTATGAATGATCTATAAGATTTTAATAGCATTTATTCATGAAGTTTGAAGTGTGAAGTATGAAGTATGATGTGTGTATAGTGAAATGTCAACACCGGTCTTTCGTACTGCGTATCTAAATCGTATCTACCATGCACCTTTAATAGGGTGATATGAATTCCCCATGTGCTGAACTAACGAATAATCTCTACCAATGGCAATAATGATTTATTTCTAAACATAGTCTATAAACTAAACAATAACAACGACTGACATTTTAATATCACTTTTGCATGTCTCGGACTCTGACACCGTAACTGGCTGTCGTGCGAATACAGTAAACCCCCGCTAATGCGACCACTTAATGAATAAACATGGGTGCCTTTATAAGCAGGTGGTTGCTTAATGCATTTCTTTTGTCCTGCATTAAGCTACCACCTAAATGTAGCACCCAGAATTATACCTCTTTTAGGTGGTCGCATTAGCAGAACTTTACATGTAGTACCTAGTCAGGTGTCAGAATCTGATATCGTCACCGACTGACATTGAACTGGAACAGTGGTGCTACAAAAATGTCAAATTGTCAATAATTCCATTCGAAGATCGGTTTTTATATCTATAATAATTTACACTACATTGTATTTATAGATAGACGTGCTATATATTTTATATATTTTGTACCATAAATAATTCACAAGCAGAACATTTCTTCTAATAAATGTGTCTGGCAGTTAAACTATCACCATTGATATTGACTAGTGAAAAGTATTTTACACAATTCTTCATTCTTCAGCTTCAATTCTTTGATGTATAGTATCCGTCTTTAACTCTTTCGCTGCCAAATAGCATTGTATGCAAAAAAATGGTCGTTTGCTACAATTTTGTTTGTTTAATTTTCTCTCCGTCTCTTTCAAAACTTTACCACAAAGACAAACACGTTAGCGCCTGATGAGACGACGAGTGGCTCGGCGTCTTGTCTGGATCCAAACTATTTGCATATGTACTCACAGATACACCATTGGCAGTGAGGGCGTTATTCCTTTACTAAATGAATATTTATATAAGAAATGATAACACTATAAACATCAGTTAGATTATTTTTTAAAATTGCATATTAACATCTGAAACTTTACCCGAAGCAGAAAAAACTGTAGAATCAAATCTATATTATTCCATAAGCACACAGAGCAGGCTCCTGAACAGACGGCTCCTATAGGAACCGCCTGGTCTGGTATACTCTGTTTGTAAAGGCATAGAAAGGCGTATTTATACAGTAAAGCGTTAACAATAATCTGATTGAAAACATTTTATTCGTTGTTACGTATAGTATCGAGTACAGTTGAACATCGATATCTCGACCTAGGATAACTAGAACTTCGGGATTACTCGAAGTATAAGTTCGATGCTTTCACAATTTGCAATACAGTATTGTTCTAAAATGTATCACTACACATATCTAGAAAC
>OY755235.1:14053331-14080831 GCA_963576725.1 Azorinus chamasolen
AAAAGGCATCAATATGAAGAAATGGGTTAATGTCCGCATCTGGATATACAGTAAAAACCCCGCTAATGCGACCACCTAAAAGAGGTATAATTCTGGGTGCTAAATGCAGGTGGTAGCTTATTGCAGGGCCCTGCAATAAGCAACCACCTGCTTATAAAGATACACATGTTTATTAATTAAGTGGTCGCATTAGCGGGGTTTTACTGTATACTTTTTAACAATGTCCCCTTTTAGAGACATTATGTAACACTTTACCCCATAATTATCAATGTAAGAAATAAAGATGTTATGAGTATTAATTGGATTATTTGCTATAACAGCTCATGGACACCGGCTAATCTGGCCATGACAGAAGTTACAGAATCATATATATGGTCGGTGGTTCTAACCCGATGCTCTTCTGTGCATGGAACGATGACATTTGTTCTGTGCACGAAAAACACGTCTAGGTCTTCCTCCATCTGTAATTAGCGGAACAGTTCGATGTGAGTGAAATACTCGACACAACACCCTGATACAACCAAGCACAAAAATCAAAACTATTTTTTTTACCGTTATTGTCAATTACAAAGGGTGTATTCAAGATGACTCCGAGAAAACAAACACATTCATAATGCCATTAATTCTTAGCTAATAAATGTCCATGAGGTAATATGTTTAGATGCGTTTCAATATCACTAAATCCATGAATATTCATGCCAATTGATTTTAATGGCAATTTTATGACCAATGGGCATTTTATCATGGCAGAAAAAGTTACATCAAGCAAACAGATCAGACCCTGATCAGACGGCTCCTACAGGAGCCGTCTGATCTGGGTGTACTCTGTTTGCAAAGGTATAAAAAGGCGTATTTATGGAGTAAATGGTTAAGTATGGTGTACTTTATCAAACAGTTGAGTGGGACTCAAAACAATGATATGGCCAAACCGTGGCCGACTTACATGAAACTTGCAAATTAAATCGAAACCATAATTATATTATATCCGATAATCTCAACAAATGCGTTTGATTTCATTTAATATAGGTTGGGTTGATTTAAAAGGTGACCTCATGTATATGTGAAGGATTAAATATGTACTGTTAATCCAACTTTCGCCTCTAATAATAGATTTGATATCTCGAATCTTGGCTCATGTACAAAGTCTCTGATATATTTGTTTACTAGTTTCGTTATTGGTACGTTGTACAATATGTATAATATAGTGTAAAAAAGAAAACCAAACGAAAACAAAACAAAGGCATATCTTGATGCTGAGAATGCTTGCTTGGACACATTGTCACCTGCATTTGTTTGGAAGAAGATTTTCTTTCATGCGTTTCTCAAAACACAATTGGAATGTCTCACTGTTTGGATTGATTCTGATGAGATGACGAGTTACTCTGTATCTCATATGGATCCAAATGGCATGTAGAAGTGATCAAAGGTTTGTCCTATGCAGCAGTCCTGTAAGTTATTGTCCTGCAACAATGGCGGTGAAACAGTACCTGTCTGAAGCGGCCGTTCATTTATTGAACACAGGAGTCTTAAAAAAAGGTGGTTGTTTAATGCAGGGCAAAAGTAATGTAAAAAGCTCCTATATGAGCTTTCTGCATTTTACCTGTATTAAGCTACCACCTGCCTTACAGACCCATAATTACACCTCCTTTAGACGGTAGCTTAAGACGGTGTACTTATGACAGGCATTGTGCGCATGTTTACTTCTGATGAAAATGCTAACTGGAACAGAATTGAACAGAAATGAGACGTTTACTTACGCTGAAAGCAATTAACCCTTTGCTCCATAGTTATAAACGCCTTTTCACGCCTTTGCAAACAAAAGACACCTAGGCAGGACGGCTCCTGTAGGAAACTTCTAATCACTGGTCTAATCATATACATGTATTCCCAATTTGCAGCGAAAGAGTTCTTGAAAGGACATTATACGTTTAATCAACAAGTGGTTGATCAAACTCAGTATCTAAAACATTTATAGAACGTAGACATAAGTTTTACAGATATTGATTTAGTTTAAAATAAGAAAATAAAAAAGGGTTTAACACACAGCATGGATATTTATTTGTTGATTCTTTTATAACGAAGATTAAGTCTGAAACAAACATCAGTCCCTTTTCTGTAAACATCTGAAGTATAAAATATCAATCTGTGCTTACTATTTTTCTTCATTTTTACATTCTTAAACTAGTGGTAAATATCTCGATCATTAATGAAAGCATGCTGAAGAAATGTGATCATGGTCCTATTTTTGACAATTAAGTCTTTTGTGAACACGGGGCCTGAATACTTCAAAGCATACATCTAACGTTTGATGACTATCTCTTTACTCCATAAATATGCCTTTCTATGCCTTTGCAAACAGAGTAGACCCAGATCAGACGGCTCCTATAGGAGCCGTCTGATCTGGGTCTACTATGTTTGCTAATGAAATAATATAGATATGATTCTACAGTTTATGTCGTGGCCAACAATTCAAGTGTTCATGTGTCATTATACAAAATAAACTAATCCATATTCATGATGTCATTATTTCATACATGAATATTCATGTAGTAAAGGTTATATCAGCATACGTAATACTTCAAAAGACATTGTATTAACCCTTTCTCTGTTCTATGTTTATTCCAAATTTCAATACCTACTGAATATTCATGGACAAAATAGCTATAATTAAATAAGGAAAGTGGAAAATTGTAACCATTTTAGAAAGTGAAGAAACGGATATTTCAAACTCCATAAGCACACAGAGCAGACCCTGATCAGACGGCTCCTATAGGAGAACAGGTTATATGAAGGTCAGGGTTAATACTTCAGGCTTTATCTTTTATATCATAAAGCCGTCGTCTTCTTTATAATTACACCCTTTTCATGCTGAAGAAGATAATGTCTGCTTAATTTTCTGATTCAATTAAATTTTGAGAATATGTTGACCGAATGTCAAGCAGCTTGGATCCCGATGTGACGCTGATTTTCGCAGACTCTCAGCAGGATCCAAACCGTTTACAAATATTAGTCTAGACAGTATATATATGACAAATGTTAACAACAAATAATTCTCCATTGTGCATTTTGTGAACCATTTCCCCCATTCTCTTGTAAAGTTTGAATACTTGATAATGATTTAATGACATCTTACTTTGTTGTATTCGTAAACGCATATTTAATTTCGTGTTCTTTTTTGTATAGCTCTTAATATAGATATGCGAAATCACAAACTTAATGTGTTCCAATGACAAAACATTTCTTAAACATAATGATATGAAATATAAGTATCGACGAATTTTCTTTCCATATCAACGCGTAATTGGTAAAAATGCAGTAAAATATTGTTTAATCTTTTACTCCTGAACTACGCCTCTCTACACCTTTGCAAACAGAGTAGACCCAGAACAGACGACTCCTACACGTATCAGGGTCTTCTCTGTTTGCATACATGGAATAATATAGATCTGGTTGTACAGTTTCTGCTTTAGAAACAATGATCATGGTCTGCTCTGTTTGCTTTTAATCATTTATTTAAGAAATATATAGTCATTATTTCTTACATGAATATTTAGCTGGTAAAGGTTAAAGAACAAAACAAACTATTTATGTTTTTCTCTGCCCACCAAATTACCCACAGGCAGATACACAGGCATACACGCCTACACCCACGCCCATGCATACGAACATGTAAATACATGTATATGATTCCCCTTTTGATTGTGTTAGCACAGACAAACATGAATGTTGCACGTGTATTTCAGAGTGGATTGCAGAGGAGAACGGCGTGTTGGCGGATGATGCCCCGCAGGAGAAGAAGTACATCCACATGTGCAACAAAACGGGTACCATCCCCGTCACCTACTTCCTCAAACACATCACCAACACGAAATTCCGCATGCGCTACCATGGACTGGGACCACTAGGTGCCAAAGCAATATCCTTGCCCATGAAAGTACGTACACGCTATGTCTGTAAATTCAATAAAGAACGATTTTGATAAAGAACAAAGTATGTGGTTTAGGCAGGTAGCTGCTTAACCCATTATCTCATAGGCTATTTTACGATACAACATTTTTGAATAATTCATTAACTAGAGAAAAGAAAATTTTAGAATTTTGTAGTTTGAAACCATTGTGATAAATAGAGCACTTGCTCCTATAGGAGCAAATGCTCTATTTATCACAATGGTTTCACAAAGTGAAGTCAAAACGGAGTCGTCAAAAGTCGTCAGTATGTGGGAATTAGTTAATGAAGGATGAAAGTCACACAAAAAGCTCATATGACTTCCACCTGCATCAAGCTGCCACCCGTCTGTAAGACTAGCATTGACTCTAATTGTAAAGTTCGATTCAGAGGGGTTTTAATGTACATGTAACATAACTACATGCTGATGGCGACCTCCATAAAGAAGTATAAAGAACAGGGATTTTTTTCAAACCTTTATCTCATGAATATTCCTATAAGATATACTGGCATCATGAATATCAAATAGACCATTTTATACATGTAATTGCATATAAACACAGGAAGTTTTACCCACAGCAGAAAATGGAACCAACGCTATTTTAAGCAAACAGTGCAGACCCTGATCAGACGGTCCTACAGAAGTAGTTTGATCTCGGTCTACTCTGTTTTGTGAGTCAGCTGGCAGCTTAATATTTCTTACATGAATATTGAACAGGGGAATGGTTAAATCGGTTTCTTATATAGATGCTAGCTATAGTTGAACTTCAATATCTCTAACTTCAAGGGACCATACACATTACCTCGAGATAACAGAGTTTCGAGTTATCCGATTTCTAATCAAAACATTTTTTTACAGTTTAATGCAGGTCTGCAAGTCTGCAGTAACTTTCAGCATTATTGTCGATCTGCATTAAAGCTGTTGCCTGTGTTTCTAGATATCCGTAATGATACCTTTTAGAACGATTCTGTTTTGTAAATTTTGGAAGGACCGAACTTTTACCTCAAATTATTCCGAAGTTCGAATTATCCGAGTTCAAAATATTGAAATTCATCTGTATTTGTAAATGCAAATCAGACCGCGATAAGCAGAATAAGCATTAACACATTCCCTCCTAGCGCCGCATTTTGGCACCTCTGTCACCTTTTGAAACCATTGTGATAAATAGAGCATTTGCTCCATAGGAGCAAATGCTCTATTTATCACAATGGTTTCAAAACTACACAATTCTAAAATTCTCCTTTTCTATAGTTAATGCTCCTTTTCGGTAGATTCATTCATAGAGGTTGGGTCTAAAAATAGCCTAGGAGGCAATGAGTTTAAATAAAACGATAATCTAACTTTAACCGTTTGAATGCGGGATACGCATGCACTGTCGATTTCAAACAGTGTAGACCAGTGTAGATTTGACCACTCCTAGAGGGACCATCTGATCGGAATCTGTACGGTTTGTCAGACATCATCCCATAACAGGTTTAAGCCTGTCATACTGAATGGATTCTATAATTAAACACTGATGGGTTATTCCACTCTGATGGTTAGCTTTGAAGGATTAACCCTTTCTTCCATACATACGCCGTTCTACGCGCCTCTGTAAAAATCACCTGTTGAAACCATTGTGATAAATAGAGCAGTTGCTCCTATAGGAGCAAATGCTCTATTTATCACAATGGTTTCAAACTACAAAATTCTATTTTTTTCCTTTTCATTAGTTAATGCTCCTTTTCGGTAGATTTATTCGAAGTGGTTGGATCTAAAAATAGCCTATGAGGAAATGGGTGAAGGTTTAACGCTTGGTATCGAAATGACTCAGTAGTTAAACATTGATTTGCTCTTCCATTCTGATAATTCAGCGTTAAAATGTCTCATACATTGTTATACTGTAGGACAACCACGACATAGAGTCACTTGACCTGGAAGGGAACTGGGTGGAGAAAGAAGGCGCTGACCACATAGCCGATATGCTGAAAGAGAACATATACATAACAGATGTGGTAAGCCATGCAGAATGATCATAAGATACATGTATTGCAAAACATATAGTAAATAACCACTTATAGATTAACATTTTGCTTCATAAATACGCAGTTATACACCTTCGCAAAAATAAAATAGTAGACTCGGAGCGCACGGCTCTTGTAGGAGCAGTCAGATCAGGGTCTGCTCTGTTTGCATATGATATAATATAGAAATGATTCTACAGTTTCTGCCTTAAACAGCCATGTGTCGGTGTCCTATCATAAAAATAATGTAATTCATAGTCACAATGTCATTATTTTCTTTCATGAATATTTATGAAGTAAAGGGTTATGTATTGCTATATATATATATATATATATATATATATATATATTGATACAAAGCATAAAGGGGGTTAAGAGTGCAGGTCAAAAGTAATACAGAAAGGTCCTTTTGATTTTGTTCAGCAATACGTTTGATCTGGATTAACCATCTACCTGCAGTCCGTCATATAATGGAGCGCACGGATAGAATTATCATAGTTCTTAGTTTACGACATTCTCTGCTACCTATATAACTGCAATTTTCGCATATTCCGTGTGTAACTGTCGTACGACTGGAAGTATCGTAAGTTCATACAAACGTCGATCGCAACTCGCAATATTGTGGATAGGATTCAGATATGTAAACAAAGGCAACTTTAACACTTTCCTCCATAAATACGCCTTTCTATGCCTCTGTAAAAGTCACTTTATGAAACCATTGTGATAAAGAGAGCATTTGCCCCTATAGAAGCATATGCTCTATTTACCACAATGGTTTCAAACTACAAAATTTTAGAATTTTCCTTTTCTCTAGTTAATGCTCCTTTTCGGTAGATCTATTCAAAGAGGTTGGATCTAAAAATAGCCTATGGAGGAAAGGGTTTAATATTAACGTTTAACACATTATCTATTATAAACATTTGTTCACGCCTTTGTAAATAGATTACAGTGAAACTCACTTATAACGAACTTGGATATAACGAAATATTGCATATAACAAAACAAAATGTATCCCCCTCTCTAATTAACCTATAGTAAAATGGACCTGATATAACGAAATTTGGATATAACGAAAGAAATCAGAGGGTCCCGGGAAGTTCGTTATAAATGATGAGCCTCACTGTAACTGTATGACGCACTGCTATATATATGCACCATGTCTTCGAATTCATTAATACAGTAAAACCTGTCTTAAGCGGTCATCAAATAAATATGGATCTGTAAGGCAGATGGTAGCTTAATGCAGGTCAAAAGTTGTCTGCATTACTTTTGCCTTGCATTTAGCAATCACATGCTTTTTAAGACTCACATGTTTAATAAATTAATGAGACTTTAGGACAGGTTGTACTGTATATTCAATCTCATTTCTATTAGTGACACCCAGGGTCCATGCTTATAAAGCTTTTTAGTTGAGTCTGAGATCGTTCTCAAGCTTTTGATTGGTCAGATTTGAGTTCTCAAGCTTTTGATTGGTCAGATTTGAGCCTTTGGCTCAAATCTGACCAATCAAAAACTTGAGAACGATCTCAGACTCAGCTAAAAGTTTTATAAGCATGGACCCAGTTCTGCTGGTGTTTACATGCAGTAATTATGACTAAAATACTTTTAAAACGACGTAAATTCGATAAAAACCAAGACCAAACATACAGTAATGTGTATACTTTAAAACAAGTTTTTCGCAAAACCAATCTTTTCAGAATTTAGCTGAAAACAAACTAGGAAGAGATGGGGCAGATGCAATATGTGACGTTTTACTGAAAAACGAGTTCCTCAAAACACTGAATTTATCAGGTATGTCGATTCGTGTGGTGTTTATTTGTTGCTATTGCTATTAATACGTTTCCAGTGCATTTGATTTCCTAATAGTAATATTATTTGTTCCTAGAGTATTGCATTTGGCTTATTACTGGTGCATTTCATTTGTTTGTAATGCCTTTTACTTTGTTTCCTTGATTTGTTCCTGATACAGTTGTGGTGTTCCCAGTGAATTTGTTTTGTTCCTACATACACTGTATCTGATTTGGTCCTAACATATTTCATATGTTTCTAGTGTATTTGGATTGCACCTTTGTATTTTATTTGTTAGTAGCGAAGTATTTATTGCGCCTTTTGCTCGATAATTTGACGTCATCATCTTGTCAACCCATGGTTCACCAGCTCTACATAACATGTATTTGTGTTGCGGTGCTGTTAAACGAAAATTACCTGATCACATAACTAATCTTTATCTTATACATCCAAACTAATATGCGTGGAGTCGAGAACTACTTTAATCGCACTCACTGGTACGAAGATGGTTTCGTAAATATTTGACATTAGGTAATCTCTATAATAAATAGTTAATCTCCACAATTCCTGGCAAAGGGCACACAGTGTAGATCCAGAGCAGAGGACTCACGAAGGAGCCTTTTGATCCTGGTCTGTACTGTTTGCTTCACAGATCACTTTTTTCAAAGGTCACATCGGCTGACTTGCGGTTGACTGATGGTTCTACCGTGATGTTCTTCTGTGTACGGAACAATGGACTTTCTTCCGCGAATATTCATTGAGTAAAGGGTTAACACTTTCCTTTACGTACAGTAAAACCTCTCTATAACGGTCACTAAATTACATCAATTTTGTATTAAAGGCATGCGGTTGCTTAAAGCAATGTGAAAGTAAAACAGAACGCTCCTATAGGAGCGTTCTGTTTTACTTTCACCTTGCTTTAATCAGCCACTTGCTCTAAAAAAAAACAGCTAATTAACTCAGTTTAGTGGTCGTTATAGACAGGTTTTACTGTATTTGCAACAGAGTAGGGACAGATCGTAGAAGTTGACTTGCGGTAGATGTTCTGTGTATGGAACACTGCACTTTCTTTCGTTCACAGAAAACATGTGGGGGGGGGGGGTCTTCCTCCTCCTGTAATTTGATGGACGTCGTGATATGACTGGCAATGTAAAACTCCAATACAAACATACAAACACTGGCAAAATAATTATGATAACAGAAACATCCTTAAAATTAAATTGGATTTATTCAAAACGCATCTCTTGGGTGAATTCGCTAAGAAATACACATTGGCCCTTCCCATGCTAGTAGAGTATATATTTACATTAGCAAATAGTGCAGGAATGTTTTAAGACATCTAATAGATGATCTCTCTCATATGGGTCTGCACAGTTTGCAATGGTATTTATGTGGATACATTTGATCCATCTTTAGAATTATTAATTACTATTCATAGTGGATAGATTCAGACTTGCACACCTTCAACATTAGAAGGGTTAAGTAATGCTGGGATAATCAGGATTCTGGGACGCTTGATTTCAATCTTGTTATTTCTTCATACACATTCTGTCGGTTAATGAACGATGAATTATAAATACAAAAGAGTAGCAGTGACAAGGGTTCCTACTTCAAGTAATGTTGTTTCGAGTACATTAACCCATTCCCTTATAGGCTATTATTAGACCCAACCGCTTTGAATAAATCTACTGTAAAGGAGTATTTTCTAGAAACAAGGACTATTGTAGAATTGTGTAGTTTTAAACCACTCTGATAAATAGAGCATTTGCTCATATGGAGCAAATGCTCTATTTATTACAATTGTTTAAATAAGTGAATTTTACAGAGGCGTCAAAAGGCGTCATGTTCGGCGTCTGATCACATCCAAGCTGTTTGACACTCGGTCAAGAAAACTCAAAACAAACAGAAATTGCAACATAATATACTTCAACCAGACACATCTGTTTCCAGCGTGTTAAGACAGAACATGTCAGAGTCCTTTACCTCGTGACCATTCATTTAAGAAATAGTGACTGTATGAATATTAACCCTTCGCTTGCTATTCACGTCCCAGATGAGACAGCTCCTGCAGGAGCTGTCTTATCAGGGTCTGCACTATTTACAAGTGCACTCCACAGCAGTGATTGCACAGCGAAATACGTGTACACAGTGAAGATATATGTAATTATACAACAGGACATGGGTAAAGAAGGAGAAATGTATTTTAAAATTCAGCAAGCGAAGGGTTAATAAGCTGATTTTAATAATGTCACATGAACAAGGGAATTGTTTACACAAAAACTACGTAGACTCATATCTATATTATTCCATAAGACAGTGTTCTGAGTCTACTCTGTTCGCAAACGAGTTAAAATGCATTTCTGCCAGGTGAATGATTAACCCTTTCCCTGTTGAATATTCATGTAAAATTAATGACACCATGAATATTCATTATATTACTAGTATAATGGTATACGAGCATATGGTATTTTAACCATGATAGCAACTGTAGAATCAATTTATATTATTTCATAGGCAAATAGAGCACACCCTGATCAGACCGGCACCTATATAAATGCGTTTATAAGACGGAAATGGTTCATTAACACAAGTGAATTCCAAACGCTTCAGGTCATGTGTTGAATATCTCAGCACCTCTTCTTGATCCAACCTTTTTCTGAATATGTCTCCCATAACACGCTAAAGATAAAGTGACCGTGATTCATTAAATTCTATTTATGCTTTAGTTCCCATTTGACAACACTCTATCGAGCATTGTATCACCTGCAATCATCAATAATTAAGGATATTCAGAAGCGATTATGCATGCACAAGACAGAGAAAATGATAGCGAAATACTATCAAGCATGTCAATCTTGGTTCTTCTGGTTCGTTCTTAACCTTTCCTTCATATAAACGTGTTTTTGTGCATCAACACACAGAGTAGTCCCAGATCAGATTGATCAGAGTCTATTCTGTTTGTTAATGGAACTTGATAGATCTGTTTCTATACTTTCTAAAATAGCTACTATGTTCCAACGTCCATATAATAACTGTTTTGTCCATGAATATTCGGCAGGTAATGGAATTTGAAATAAACATAAAACAGGGAAAGGGTTTTAAACCTTTCTTCTGCTAATCCAGATCTGACTCACATTTGCAACTACATGTACATGTAAGTAGTATAGCGTGTAGCTCTGGACACCGGTAATATTTTGGTGCATGTAATATTTTGGTGCAGCGAGGTAAAATGGCCTATCTCGGCTCGGTAGATAGCGCGTTATGGCTGGGAGCGCGCGTCACGTAGCCCGAGGCGGTAAGTACGTCAAGTTGAAGATGATATTTATACTTTGAGTAATTACCAACAACCGAAAAATGTATAAGCGAACATCGTTTTACCTCAGAACGTTTCTTCAAGTTCGCACGCTAATTGTTTGTTGTCTAGTTATTTAAAAGCGGACTATTGGTTATTAACTCGAACACGACTTTTCTTTTTAATTAATTTATTTTCTACATAAAACTTCAGAAAAGAAATAATGCCAGTGCGCGAAACTGAGAAGCACGTCTTTTTCTTCGGAAAGGATTATATATGCAGTCAGTTTTTCCCGAGCAAATTCGTTGAAAACGGGAGGAGGTTTACCTGCGCAGCGACAATCGTACTAATTATTTTCGCCGAAAATTGGGAGGTTTTTGTTTTTGCATAGACCTACATGCAAATGTATACATGAAGTTAAGCATACTCCAGCGCGATTCAACATCCAGCAATCGACTTCTCAGAACAAATACTTAGTTTAATAATTCATGTACATTTAAAAGTTATACTTTCAACAGAATATTTATGCATTTCGTAGTTTATTACTTTGACAATACATGTAGTATATATATATAAAAAAAAAGATGAACAAATCCAACAAACTCTGGTTAACTTCGCCAGAGGAGGCTAATACTGAAGGGTTTTAACTCGCTATATTCACTCTACAACTTTCGAATTTTGTCCGTTCGTGCTATGAAAGCAAACACTCTCATTATACCATTTCTTATAGATCATTTAAAAACTTTGATGCAGACAATTTCACAAAAGATTTAGAGCAAGTACCATGGGATGTCAATAAAGTATTTGATGATGTTGATGATTCTATTGACTCTTGGTATTCTTTATTTAATGAAGTTATTGATAAGCACCTTCCAATAAAAGAACACCGGGTTAAACGCCATACTCAGCCAAAATGGCTAACATCTGAAATTATAGATGCAATAAAATTTCGCGACAAGCTTAAATCTCAAGGTAAAGAAGATGAATACAAAACAGCAAGAAATAATGTATGCAAGTTAATTCGATTAGCCAAACAAAATAATTATGAAACAATCCTTGAACAATCCGGTAATAATCGGCAAAATGTATTGAAAGTTTTCAAAGAATTTGGAGCAGGGAAGGGGGTAATACTAATAAAAGCACTATCTTTTCAATAAGACATGAGGAAGAACAAGTTTATGACAACAAGGAAATTTCTAACATATTTAATAATTTTTTCATATCTATTGCTAGCAATCTCAAAGAGCCACAGGACCCTACCTCTCATGAAAAACTTTTTGATTTCTGTAGAGAGAAATTTGCTACAACTGAAAACAATTGGTTTGAAATTCCTTTAGTATGCCATTACAAAGTATTGAAATATTTATCCACCCTTGATGTATCTAAGGCAACCGGAAATGACAGTATAGGACCAAAATGATTGCGTATAGCAGCTCCATATATAGCTGAAAGTTTAACCCACCTTTGTAATGTAAGCATACAAACTGGCACTTTCCCTAGCAAGTGGAAAGAAGCAAAAGTCTAACCTTTGCACAAAAATGGCTCGCATGAAGACGTTAATAATTACAGACCTATTTCCATTCTCCCAATTGTATCCAAACTTATTGAAAAACATGTCCATGACTCTTTAATGAAATTTCTTGAAAGCCATAGTCTAGTTTGTATGAACCAATTTATAATGAAGAAGTCCTAATGTGTTGATGGCAGTTTGCTCAGATAAGTGTTTGAAAAGAGATTTGCGTGGGGGAACCACACCGCTAGATTAAAATATTGTCAACAGACTCGAATGGAATAATTTGACCAACGTCTTAATCCAGGCATACAAGTTGAGGGATGCGTGCAAGATTGCACTCTGTGAATATGATTTTCATATGCGCTTAGTGCAGTCCTGCATGTAACATTCGATATGGACAAAATACGGATATAAATGCTAAACAATCAAATAAGCAAATGCATATATTCACAAACAAACAATATACCATGAGTTAATAAAAGTAGCTAGTTTTTACAAAAGGAAGAAAAACTGTGCTATGACAAAATTAGTTATTGCTATCATTCTTCATCCAATGGATGCACCTTTTATGAAATACTTCCGGGGATGAAGGGATTCTAATATGTTGTGGAAGACAGTTCCAAATAGTCGGTCCAGCAAAAGCAAGACTTTTTTCTGTACATTTCGGTTTTCGGCTGAGGAAGTAAATAATTATTTAAGGTTGTAGATCTTAAAGATGGAACTGTTTCATCCTCTTTATTTCTCCTTTGAAAGAAAGTATTCTTTGAAACTTTGTACATAAATTTAGCTTTGCGTAAGAAAATCCTTTCATAAATAGTCAAAATATGAAGATCATTCATGGACTGCTTTATATCATCATATTCATAATCAACAATAACCTTACATGCTCTTTTTAGGAGTTTTTCAATCTTAGCAAGACAGGTTTGAGAACAGCTAGACCACACAATGTTGCAATAATCAATGTGGGGTTGAATGTAGCTCTTATAAAAGACAATTCTGTGATCAATAGATAGATATTTACTTTTTTTTTTATTTGAGATAATAGCCAAATGTTTCTTGACATTTTTAAGGTTACAGACTTAACGTGTTCTGCCCATGTCAAGTTTTCATCTACTTGAACTCCGAGGATTTTATCACACGAAACCATTTTAAGTTTTTATCATTATTCATCTTTATATTAAGTGATTTAACTTCAAGTTGGTCTCGCTTTTGCCTTGTAGTAATCAACATTGATTTTGTTTTGTCGAAATTTATCACCATTCCATTTTGTCGGCACCATATTGATAACCTATTAAGAGCTTCTGATAAATTCCTTTCAACGACCTGCTGAGACTTATTGATATCATACAGAGTGGTGTCATCGGCATACATATCAGTCATTACATTGTCAGTGCTCAGTGGCAAATCATTAATGAACAGTAAAAACAGTATAGGTTCAAGAATAGAGCCTTGAGGCACTCCACAAGTGACAGAATGAAAATCTGATACTTCATTTGCAACTTGCATCATCTGCTTTCGATCAGTTAGGCAAGATTTGAACCAATTTATTGTTGAGTTACAGAGTTTATAGGCTTTGAGGTTTACTAAGAAGAATGTTATGATCGACGAGATCAAATGCTTTTCTAAAATCTACCAAGATAACCCCTACTAGTTCCCCATCATTTAATGCCTTCAGTCATTTCTCAACTATATTGATAAGCGCTGACTCGCAGGAATGGTTCGGCCTGAATCCAGATTGGTTCATACAAACTAGACTATGGCTTTCAAGAAATTTCATTAAAGAGTCATGGACATGTGTTTCAATAAGTTTGAATACAATTGGGAGAATGGAAATAGGTCTGTAATTATTAACGTCTTCATGCGAGCCATTTATGATCAAAGGTTTGACTTTTGCTTCTTTCCACTTGCTAGGGAAAGTGCCAGTTTGTATGCTTACGTTACAAAGGTGGGTTAATCTTTCAGCTATATATGGAGCAGCTATACGCAATAATTGTGGTCCTATACTGTCATTTCCGGTTGCCTTAGATACATCAAGGGTGGATAAATATTTCAATACCTTGTAATGGCATACTAAAGGAATTTCAAACCAATTGTTTTCAGTTGTAGCAATTTTCTCTCTACAGAAATCAAAAAAGTTTTTTCATGAGAGGTAGGGTCCTGTGGCTCTTTGAGATTACTAGCAATAGATATGAAAAAATATTAAATATGTTAGAAATTTCCTTGTTGTCATAAACTTGTTCTTCCTCGTGTCTTATTGAAAAGATAGTGCTTTTATTAGTATTATCCCCCCGTCCCTGCTCCAAATTCTTTGAAAACTTTCCATACATTTTGCCGATTATTACCGGATTGTTCAAGGATTGTTTCATAATTATTTTGTTTGGCTAATCGAATTAACTTGCACACATTATTTCTTGCTGTTTTGTATTTATCTTTTTTCCTTGAGATTTAAGCTTGTCGCGAAATTTTATTGCATCTGTAATTTCAGATGTTAGCCATTTTGGCTGATTATGGCGTTTAACCCGGTGTTCTTTTACTGGAAGGTGCTTATCAATAACTTCATTAAATAAAGAATACCAAGAGTCAATAGAATCATCAACACCATCAAATACTTTAATGACATCCCATGGCACTTGCTCTAAATCTTTTGTAAAATTGTCTTCATCAAAGTTTTTAAATGATCTATAAGAAATGGTATAATGAGAGTGTTTGCTTTCATTGTGTCTGATTTTTCTAGTTAGAAAAACTGGAAAATGGTCACTTAAGCCTATGTATGGTACATCAATAAATGGGATATTATTGGGACAAGTTTAGTATATGTGATCAATGAGGGTGCTACCTTTTCCCTCAACTTCCATAAATGGTTTATTTCACGTTGAACAAATCCCAACGAGGCCATGTATTCAGTCCATTGATTTTAATATGACCATTTAATAAGTCTTTGTTAAAGTCTCCTAGCAAAACGACTTCCTTTTGTTCATCGAGGACATTTTCATTGTGTAGATCGAAATCATCATTCCATGACACCTTTGAATTGGGGTGTCTGTATATAAATCCGATTAAAAAAGATTTACTATTTTGTTTGAAATATTTCAAGCCATAAAATTTCAATATTGTTTGACTGAAGATTTTCTTTGTATAGGCAAGTTTATCAACACCCGATGTTATCCTCCTCCTGGTGAATTTTCTCTTTGTCTCTATGGAGGGTGTACACGTGTTGTTCTTGTAACCACTGTTTAATCTTTTTCCGAGATATTCTATATTGTCCTTGTTTCTTAACAATTTTATACAGTTTTTCGGGAGAGGTAAATGAAGCTGGACCATTCGCATCGAAATACAAACTTTTAAGATATTTTCTATAATCCATGATATCAATGAGTATCGTTCCTTTATTTCACACATTCCCAACAAAACATCTTTAGATGAAGTATCAGGTCTAATACAAATATCTGTACATTTTCACCAGAAACGCTGTCGCGATTTGAAGTAATAAATTCTTAGTTAAGTTTTCTACATGCCTCTCCCAGCTCTCTAGATAAGATACTGATAGTCTATACATGTACATGTACTTTTTTTTTCACACGCAGTTGTGTTGTGGCGGTAGGGTGAAATAATCGAAAATAATAAGAAATGGGAGGAGATATTTCATAGCACGAACGGGCAAAATTCGAAAGTTGTAGAGTGAATATAGCGAGTTAAAACCCTTCAGTATTAGCCTCCACTGGCGAAGTTAACCAGAGTTTGTTGGATTTGTTCATCTATTTTGTTTTATACTAAATATATTGTCAAAGTAATAAGCTACGAAATGCATAAATATTCTGTTGAAAGTCTAACTTTTAAATGTACATGAACTATTGACTACGTATTTGTTCTGAGAAGTCGAATGCTGGATGTTGAATCGCGCTGGAGTATGCTAACTGCATATACATTTACATGTAGGTGGGTGCAAAAACCAAAAACCTCCCAATTTTCGGCGAAAATAATTAGTACGATTGTCACTGCGCAGGTTTAAATCAGAACTCTTAGATAGGACCTTTTAGCTCTAATGTACCATCGGTTGTCTCGATTTACCTGTAGACGCTTAGCGATGACAATCGGGTGACAGTCGAGAGATACACACCACCGCCAAAAAATGTGGTAGCTAATTTATGAGGCTGGGGACTATTTTAACTCACTATATACTACTCATGTAGCTTGCAGTTCGGTGTGACCCAGAGTAACTCGACGCCTGGTTAGGATGCAAACTATAAATGAGACTCGGTTTATAGTTTTTCAAAGGCTTGAGAAGGTCGGAAGTTAGCAAAAAGGATTCAGCAGATAGGATATTGAGCAGACATTATTTTTTCAGCATAAAAAGGGTAGAATGCATTATGTGTTTTCCAAAACTGTAGAGTACACTTATATCCGTATTATTCTTTATTTACCCTTTCCCTCATATAAAAGATTTTGCCCTTAGGGGCCCGGCCCCGTCTCATAAGGGTTTACTCTGTTTGCTTATGAAATTATAAAAGATCTGACACTTCAGTTTCTGCCTATACCAAATCACCATGTGTTCATAACGTTTCATCTAATGGATATTCACGATGTCATTATTTCTTAGGAAAAAAATATATATCAGGTACCGAACTAAGGGAAACACTTAACCCTTCGCTTGCTATTCACGTCAATATACCTACCTGTAAATAGTGAAGACCCAGATGAGACAGCTCCTGCAGGAGCTGTCTCATCAGGGTCTGCACGATTTACAAGTTGGTTATGCAACCAGTGCACTCCACAGCAGTGATTGCACAGCGAAATACGTGTACACAGTGAAGATAATATGTAATTATACAACAGGGCATGGGTAAAGAAGGAGAAATGTGTTTTGAAATTCAGCAAGCGAGGGGTTAAATTAATTTCTTTTTTCCTGTATTGTATACTATTGTAATCTATTGATTTGCTTTAAACAGTATTAAAGTGAAAGGATCCAATATCGTTTTGTAGTGAATTCCATTTAGTAAGAAATATGTAAGGTTTTTTTTAACCCTTTACTCCATAAATACGCCTTTTTACGCCTTTGTGAAAAGAGAAGACCCAGATCAGAGGCGTCTATAGGAGCCGTCTGATCAGTGTCTGCTCGATTTGCTGAAGCCATACTATAGATATGAATGATCATTCAGATTCTGCCATAACCCAATTTTCCTGTGTTATTATGTCATTAGAAGAATGCTTCTAATTAGTATTCATGGTGTCATTATTTCTTACATAAATATTCATGGCTTAACCCTTCTCTTGCTGAATTTAAAAATACACTTCTCCTTCTTTACCTATGCTCTACTGAATTGAGATCAAATTTAAACCACGTATGCCGTTATGGAACTCTATGTCCGAGTTTCCCTTGAATATAATATTAACTTTTAATACAGATTTCAGGCCTAAAACAATGTTTTACCACTGTAAACATTTTTTATTTCAAATTACAAATGGCGGACGAATGACGCCGAGTGATCTGGTCTATTTTGTTTTCAAAATGTGAAATGGGGAAAAGTTAACCACTTTTGACGCTTTTTATAGAGTAGACCCGGATCGGGGTCTGCTCAGTATGCATATGGAATGATACAGTTCTGTTTCTCCTTTTTCTACAATGGCCTAAACTTTATGTGTTCATATGTCATTATAAAAGTGCAGGTCACTATAAATATTCACGATGCCATTATATCTTATATGAATAGTCATGAAGTAAATGCTTAATACCTCCATGTTTGTCCAGTAAGTGGTCGCCACATATGATTTGATGCGGTACTGCTGTAATGCCAACTCGATATTTTACTTCATTTGCAGGAAACGAACTCCATAATCAAGGTGCATTAAAAATATGCGAGATGTTACATAAAAATTCTACCCTAAAACACTTGTACCTCAGTAACAACAAATTAGAGGATCAAGCAGCGCACGTTCTCAAGCAAGCGCTTGGTCACAATGAGAATTTGGAGACGCTTGATCTCAGCTGGAACCACTTCCGGGCACAGGGAGCAGTTGCCATTGCTGAAGGTGTTCAGGTAACCTCAGTAACATAGTTACATCTCTCTACTGCGGCAGATGTCTTTGACCTTAAGTTTTGCTACCGGCAGATCCGTACTTGTCTTTGCAACAGTTTGGATCCAGATTAGACGCTGAGTAACTCGAGTAACTCGTTTCTTTCATAAACGATTCACTATTGTCATTTGCGAACAGTGTAGATCCAGATGGGAGGGCTCCTAGAGGAAAAAAGAGAGCAATTCTAACAAAGTACCAACACGAAAGGTTTTGATTGAGAAATGTGAGATTTAGAAAGATCAATACTGCCAGGAGATACACTGATCGCAAACAGCTTGGACCCAGATGAAACACCGGGTCACTCGGCTTCTGACAAGCATCCAAACTGTTTGACACTGATTGTAATGTTGAAAATACAAGAGGAGGACAAGTTGAAACAGTTTTACACTCATGTTAACCCTTTACTGTATATTAACGCCTTTTTACGCATTTGTAAACAGAGTAGACATAGATCAGACGGTTCCTATAGGAGCCGTCTGATCAGGGTCTGCTCTGTTTGCTTATGAAATTATAATAGCTCTGACACTACAGATTCTACAAATCCAAAACAGTTCTGTACATAGGTCATTGTAAAAAATTCAGCCAATGAATAGTCATGATATCACTATTTCTTACATGAATATTAACACAGGGAAATGCTTAATACAAATAGTGATTTGATAGATTTGCCTGTGTGCTGTAGCGCTGTTTTGTTGATGTTTTAGGAAAACTATGGCCTTAAAACATTGAACGTGTCCATGAATGGATTCAGTGACGTAGGCGCTGAAGCCCTGGGTAGAGCCCTCAAACACAACCGGACCTTAACGGAGCTAGACGTCAGTCATAACAGGGTCACGGAACAAGGGGCTGGGCATATAGCCCTGGGGCTGCAGACAAACGATATGTTACGGTTGTTGAGGGTATGTGTTAAACCTTTCCGTGTGTATGCGATATACGAGTACAACATAAAAACTCTTCGGCAATTTTCGGAGAGCCATGCAGTGCGCACGGATATGCTAAGGTGTATACTGAAGTATGTTAACGGTCGGAGTTCGTATTAATTCTGTCAGCCGTGCGTTCAGTAAAACATAATGCCCACAATCATTGGTAACGGGTCGCAACTGGAGACTTGCCACTAGTCTGTATGCATTGCTTTATACATACTAAGAGTGTTTAACCCTTTCCCTCATATTGACGACGTTTGATGACTCTGTAATAGTCACTTTGTGAAACCATTGTGATAAATAGAGCATTTGCTCATATAGGAGCACATGCTCTATTTATCACAATGGTTTAAAACTACAAAATTCTAAACTTGTCCTTTTCTCTAGTTAATGCTCCTTTCCGCTAGATTTATTCATAGAGGTTGTATCTAAAAAAAAAGCCTATAAGGTAATGGGTTAACTCAGTGATATATTATATCATTTCTTGTAAGTCTAACATCTAGTCCAGAGCTACAGATAACTCGAAGAGACGATTCTAAAGAGAGTGGGTCACAGCATAGGGTTTGGTGGCGAAATAAAGAAGTTATTCTTGAAAATGTTCTAATTTACGCATCTTATCTGAACCTATGCTAGTCTATAAAATGTTGCACACGCGGCATACACTTTAACCCCTTGCTACATAGAGAGGTCTTTTTGCGCATGTAGTATGATGTAATCCATTTCAATAAATGTTCATGTACCATCTTGCTTCAATTTATGATAAAAAGTTAAAAACATAATTTTATGTGGTAACATTCGACAACAAAATTCATCTACAACAAACAACGTAATTTCATTGATGCAAACGGTTCAATATTGTTTACATTATACATGCTATATTGATAAATTGGGAATTGCTTGTGCAAGTGAACTCATGCTGCATGCATTTGTATTATTATCATGCTATTCATTTCAAATTTTGAACTTTTGTCCAAAATCGAACTAAGGCCGCCGGGCTAGAATTCCCGGTATACAGTAGAACCTGTCTTAAGCGGCCATTCATTTATTGATTGAACATATGAGTCTTTAAAAGCAGGTGGCTGCTTAATGCAGGGCAACAAGTAATACAGAAAGCTCCTATTACTGCATTACTTTTGACCTGCATAAAGCTACCACCTATATTACATACCCATGATTAGACCTCTTTTTGATGGCCGCTTAAGAGAGACTCTATTGTAGTTATCACTACACCATGCTCTCCCTTTGTGTGGAATGCGACACAAAACAAAGGATCATAATCATGGTTATTTATTCCAGATTGGGTATAACCCTCTCGGGGAAGACGGTCCGTTGGCATTAATAGTAGCTATCTCGAAGAATGACGTCGGTTGCATGGAGACTCTTGACCTTTCCGTACGTATACATTCATACCTCATTATTTGGAAAATGGCATTTGAAAACAGTGTAGACCAAGATAAAGGTGTGGTTATAGAGTAAGCACTAATAAATGTTGAAGAATGGAGTTTCAATAGTTTGGCACAAATCAGTGTGATATCAGAGTAACCTAGTAAGGTGACATGAAACTGGGCATTTTGAGGCATCTTCGTTAAGACATAAATTGTTTGATGGAAATCAAATGAAATCTTCCGAGGCTATGGCATCGCATTTTGATTTATTTTCCAGGATGTGTTTGTGACGTCTGAGTTCCGAGACTTACATCGAAAGTTGGAAACGGAAAGACTTTTCACTGTGCTACATGCAGGTAGGTCTTTGACATTCACTTCCAGGTATTGTCGTCTGCAACATTTGTCGTCTGTCATATTTTCATTTTCATTATTTAATTGTATTCCTATTTCTTTGAAAAACAAACAACCATGCCATCCTTAAGTTTATTCGCTCCCTCCTACTGACGCATTTTGACGCCTCTGTAAAAGTCACTTTTTGAAACTAATGTGATAAATAGAGCATTTGCTCCATAGGAGCAAATGCTCTTTTTATCACAATGGTTTCAAAACTACATAATTACATGTTTTCCTTTTCCCTAGTAAATGTTCCTTTTTGGTAGATTTATTCAAAGAAGTTGGGTCTAAAATAGTCTAGGAGGGAATGGGTTAAATCCCGATGTGACACCGTGTTACCCGGTGTCTTATATTGATCCAAACAGTTGTCTAGGTAACCACAGGCCAATAGCAGCGAACGAGTTAAACGTAAATGATAAGATCATTATATGTGTTACTGAAATAGAAAAACCGTTTCTATGCTATAACTGAATAAGCAAAAACGTAGTGTGACTTGGAGTATATAAAGCTGTCTCACGGCAACAATTGTTGGGACGGTATAAGGGGTAGCAGGGCTTCAAATCCAATGCCATTCGTATTAAAACGGGAATAAAACGGTTGGCGGGCAGGTACATTAGTTAGGTTAGAAAAGACAGTTTTTACCGTACATGGTTTACAGACAGCGTGCATGGAGAAGGACAGATGTACAGTAGAACCTGTCTTAAGCAGCCATCAAAACAGAGGTCTAATAAAGGGTATGTAAGGCAGGTGGTAGCTTAATGCAGTGCAGGCCAAAGGTAATGCAGAAATCTCCTATAGGAGCGTTTTGCTTTATATTTGCCTTGTATTAAGCAACCGTCTGCCTTTTAAAATCCTATGTTCAATAACTGAATGGCCGCTTAAGATAGGTTCTACTGTATTGCGATGACATGGCGTGCAGACAGATTACACGAAGGCAACGTTTGGGGTTGCATTTTGAAGGGGAGCAAGGTCATGTTCACTGTTATTAACCCTTTCCCTTATGTAAACGCAGTTTGACGCATCTGCAAACATAGTAGACCCAGACCAGACGGCCCCTATAGGAGCCGTCTGATAAGGGTATACTCTGTTTGCTTACGGTGTAATATAGATCTGATTCTACCGCTTCTGTCTGAGCCAAAATGGGCTGTGTTCATATGCCATTATAAAAATAATCTTATTAATATTCATGACGTCATTATTTCCTTCATGAATATTCACCAGGGAAAGGGTTAATATAATGATAACATTAAAACGGTTCCCCAGGCTACAACTTTTCAACAAAGGATAAATAAATGCGTCTTGTGGTATTAACACGTCTTTTGTTACTGTTGATAATATGTTGTTAAAAAAAACTATAGAAGAAGTGGGAGGTAGTATCATTTCGTATGCATTGAAAATATTGGCACATAATACATGGATGTAAAGGTCAACATAAAAGTAACCTCACTGTAAAAAGGGCATGATGACATTTATTCATTTTATTGTATTAAAAAGATTTGTCAGAAGTGGGATTCGAACCCACGCCGGGAGAACCCGACTGCGACCTGAACGCAGCGCCTTAGACCGCTCGGCCATCCTGACTTGTTATCTCATGCTGCTGATTACACCATACAAAAAGTGTTGAGGTTTAGTATACAGACTGTCTGAATATAAGCGACCAATGACTGGCTGGATATGAAAGTCTTCAAAAGCAGATGGTTTCTTAACACAGGGCGAAAATAATGCAAATAATATCCTATATGAGCTGCATCTCTATCGACGTGTAATAAACTACCACCTGCCTTAACTATTTATTTCATGAATATTCATGTACGAAATAATGACATCATGAATATTAAAAATCATTTTGACATAATGGCAAATTTGACACGGGAATTTATGGCCATAATAGATACTGTAGAAAACATTCAGAGACGGTAGAATCGTATCTATATTATTTAAGCAAACAGAGCAGACCCTGATCAGACGGCTCATACATGAGCCGTCTGGTCTGGATCTGCTCTGTTTGCAAAGGCATAGTAAGGTGCATTTATGGAATAAAGGATTAAATACTCATACATGTAATTGCACTTTTTTATTGTCGCTTAAGACAGATTTTACTGTATTCTTAGTGATAAATCGTTAATGCTTCAGATAACATTCAAACTTCAGTTCAATCCAGCCTTAACTCTTTGCACGCCAGCGGCGAAACTGTGATTACCTATGCAAACAGTTTGGATCCAGATGAGACGCCGCATAACGCGGCGTCTCATCAGGATCCAAACTGTTTGTCATCTTGACCATATTTTTGCAAAAAAAATGAGAGAACGTTTATTTTAAGAATTGAAGCAGACGACAATTGCTGCAGACGGAAAATTACTTAGCGTGCAAAGAGTTAATGGGAATCAACCTTAAGCCTTTCTACCCGGATCACACATGCACTGTCATTTGTAAACAATGTATACCCAGATCAGAAGGCTCCTAGAGGAGCCCGCTGATCAGGGTCAGCATTGTTTGTCATTCAAAATTAGCTAGCAAATTTAAGCTTTCCATAGTTTACTTAGTGGACTCTATAGTTAACCACTGATGGACCATTCCACTTTGAATATTCAGGGTGGATAGGGTTAATCCAAATGGGAATCAAGTTACATGGTCACGAAGTTACATGGTCACGAAGTTACATGGTCACGAAGTAACATGGTCACGAATATCCCTATCATCTCTCTTCTACATTAATATATTAATACATGTGTAGTTAAATCTCGTTTACTCGAATTTTAATAAAGAATGATTTCTAACTTACTTTTTAGACAGGTGACTGCTTAATGCAGATTGAAAGTCATACAGAAAGCTCCTAGAGGATCTTTCTGCATGACTTTCACCCTGCATTAAGCTGCCATCTGTCTTAAAGTCCAGTAATAATTCTTGTTTTAGAATTCGAGTTATCGAGATTTTACTGTACAGTAAAACCTCTCTAAATCGGACTTCTAGTAGAGAAGAATTTAGATACTTTTAGGCAGGTGACTGCTTAATGCAGGGTGAGCTAGAGGAGCTCTCTGCATGATTTTAACCCTGCATTAAGCTGCCACCTGTCTGCAAGACCGATATTTATATTGAATATAACGTCCGGGTTAGAGGGGTTCTGCTTTATATCTAATTTACATATATTTCGTCAAGACAATTCCATTGTCTCAATTTGTCCTTTTCCAGGGATACTCATGGATACAGAGGACCGTGTTCTTTCTGACAAGGAAGTCCTGGATACTTTCCGGAGAAATCCTTACCGGAAAATCGCCAGTTACACTAAACAGGCCGGCTATCGACTTCTTGATTTGTTTAAAGACTTTGACAAGGACGGCAGTATGACCATAACTAAAGACGAGTTTGAGAATGGCATCAAGGTAGATATACTTATTATACAGTAAAACCTCTCTATAACGGCCACTAAACTATGTTAATTAATTGGTATTTAGGGCAGGTGGCTGCTTAAAGCAAGGTGACAGTAAAACAGCACGCTCCTATAGGAGCGTTCTGTTTTACTTTCATCTTGCTTTAAGCAGCCACCTGCCTTCAACACAAAATACTTGATGTAATTTAGTGACCGTTATAGAGAGGTTTTACTGTAGTGACAGAATGTAAATTTCTGAAGTAACAAAATTGGAATTAATATCATTGCCATCTGTAGAAATGTAAAAAACCACCCTTAATATTCTTGACTATTTTAGCGGACAAAATATTCTGGATTTATATTTCAGATGAATATTCTGTTTAAATCATAATCAAATTTAAAGAACATTTGAGCTAATGATAGATTTAACCTTTTCCCTGTTGCATATTCATGTCAGAAATAATGACATCGTAAATATTTATTTTTTCAATAATGGTAAATGAGTGCAGTTTTTGGCTCTGGCAGAAACTGTAGAATCAGATCTATATAATTCGACAGGCAACCAGAGAAGACACTGGTCAGACGGATCCCCTAGGAGCCGTCTGATCTGGGTCTATTCTGTTTGCAAAGGCGTGCAAATGCATTTATATGACGGAAAAGGTTATGCACGAGTTAACTCATAAGTATTGATACAAATGTCCTTGAAATTCGTGCGAATTGATATTACCATTTAAATCACTTTTTCACAGCTTGCGGGCGTCAAAATGACACAGAGTGAATTGAATATACTCATACAGACGCTTGACCGAAACAACGATGGCGTCATAGATTATTCGTAAGTAAACTTGATCTAATTAGTATGGTTACATGGCGTTATTAACTCTTTCGCTGCCAGATTTTGTCGTCTGCACACTTTGTCGTCTGCTATTTTTTCATTCTTATATACTTTATTTTTCATTTTTGTTTCAACCAAACAGTCACAGTAACAGTTTAGAGCCTGATGAGTTAATATCGGTCCAACGTATTGTAGAAAGCAATCCAGACGACCTTGCCGTAACCCATTCCCTGATATTGACGACTTTTGACGACTCTGTAAAAGTTACTTTGTGAAACCATTGTGATAAATAGAGCATTTGCTCCTATAGGAGCAAATGCTCTATTTATCACAATGGTTTCAAACTACAAATTTCAAAAAAGTTCCTTTTCTCTAGTTAATGCTCCTTTTCGGTAGATTTATCCTAAAATAGCCTATGAGGTAATGGGTTAAGCAACCTTATGCCGAGTATTAGCTAGACTTAACGGCATTACAGTTCTCAAGGGGAATAATTCGCACAGACTTCGGATGCATCTCTTAATACCAACAATGTCGGCAACATGACCTCCCTTTAATATCTTTATTGTTCTTCACATTTCTTAGGGAGCTTCTCATAGGTGATAAGGAGTACAAAAGATCGCTTAAAGAACAGGATGAATGCCCGGATGACAGAATCATGCAGAATGACCCCAACAGATTCCAGAGAAAGAGATCCGAACTCGTCTCCAACATCATCAATGGTTGACAGAACTATCGTTTATATACTGGTTATATATTTTCGTGGTACACTTATGTTGCCGCCAACTCGGTGTATCTGACAGTGCTGAACTTGATGCATTGCTTTAATTGGAAAGGGCTGCAGTGGTTTGGATCCACATCACTTTCAATCTACGATAGATTTTATCCTAAATCCTTTATTCCGTTGCAAAAATAAATGTATCTGCTCAAATTTTGATCAGGGTCCATGCTTATAAAGCTTTTTAGCTGAGTCTGAGTTTGTTCTCAAGCTTTTGATTGGTCAGATTTGAGTATTTGAACGAACTCAGACTCAACTAAAAAGTTTTATAAGCATGGACAATGGTGTAATTTTCACATACTTCCTTGGATTTTAGAACAAGTATCACGGCACAAACTTTTTTTTTGAGGAAGTGTTGATCAATGTTCAAACAGTTTTGATCCTGATGAGATTCCGAGTTACTCATTTTGATCGAAGTTGTTTGAAAATGCGAGTCAAGTCGCGAATAACGGGAAAAGGGTTCTTTGAACTGTTATCTGTTGATTGTCTGTCTAAACTGTGTCTTGCAATAATACTTGGTTAATTCAAAGTAGTTAACCGCTGCAAACATCGTATACTTGAAAAAAAAATAACCCTTTCTCTCATGCGAACGTGTTTTGCGCATCTGTAAACAGCGTAGATCCAGATCAGACGGCTCTTATAGGAGCCGTCTGAACAGGGTCTGCTCTGTTTGCTAAAGGAATGTGATAGATTTGTTTGTTTTCTTTCCAAAATGGCTACAATGTTCCACCATCCATATTTCATTGTATCTATTTTCTCCGTGAATATTCAGTAGGTATTGAAAACTGGAATAAACATAGAACAGGGAAAGGGTTAAGAAACATCTGAGTTGTCGTATACATGGTCCGTCGTGTGAATACCTGGTGATTCATCTATGGAGTTTCTGAAATATATGGTAACTGGTTGGATCATCATTATCGGACATCTGCTATTCTCATGACGCTGACAGTGCTGAACTTTGATCAGATACCGTATAGACTTTGATCAGATACCGTGTTAATTGATCAGACACCGTGTTTTCAACTCGGCGACTCGCGAATATTCCACAGTTTGACTCTGTTTTTAAGTTTTACTTAACTCAAATTAATAAATTGGCGACATGTACAAAAAATTGTTAGGTATATTTTCATCACCAGAATGTCTTGAACGTTTAGTCTTGATGAGACGTCCCAAACGACGCAGGAGTTCTCTATGTTACTTTCGTCCTG
>OY755235.1:14773331-14905847 GCA_963576725.1 Azorinus chamasolen
TTTTGAAGCCTTCTTATTGTGTTTTAACATTTCCAATTAAAAATAAATTATGAAATGCAACGGATATATAGTTTCTTTTTTATATTCCTGGTCCTACATAAATTCATATGAATATTTCTTTTCTTAAAAATTCCTCTTGTGTAGTCTATACGCGTACATTCACATCCACGTTGTAATTCTTCGTTATATTTACGATATCATACACGCATTTATACCAATCTGAATGCCATTTCGTTAGTTTGGATTCAGACTGGTAAATTATATTATTATTATTATTATTATTATTATTATTATTATTATAAATCCTTTCAAGCACAGCAAACAGGCCTTACACTAAAAACACTAAATAACATCTCTTATAATAATTTCATTATCATTATCAGATCAAAGATAACCATATGCTGTGTCGGTGATATAGTTCTTGTATATTACTTGTGCAACTAAGAGATGTGTGAATAACAGAACCGGATAGCGAAACGCTCAGTTGAGTACCACCGTCCTGCTATTCGTTTCTATCTTGATCACTTTCGATTTTTAACAACCAGATCGATCTTTATTAGGGATCATCGGGAAAACACAGCTCGCCCCATCTCGACTGTCCAAGGCTACATCCTTCGGCAAAACAGAGACGCCACCTCCACTCAAATGTCTTAATCTTCAACAATTATTTTACTCTAATTCTTAGATATTTAAAAATAATATTTCATGGTGTTATAAATTTTTTGGCCGCTTATATGTAATATCATCGTGGACTTTAAATGAAATGTTCAGAACAAAGGAAATGAAACAACGCTAAATCGAGCATTAATCCTTATCAATCATACCCGGAAGTAGGGGAACAGTACCTTCGCGTGGCTGTCGAGCTACAATCAAGGACAGATCACAACGGTTTCGGAAAAGGCCTATAAGAGTTATGCTCTGTACAACGTTTTTCAATTATTGAAGTCAGAGGTCAAGGTCAAATTGAGGTAAAAGTGTTATGCACCACTTTGAAACCAAATATGTATCCACATACCACGTTTGGTAATTCTAGATGATATAGTAAAGGAGATATGCTCGGGGCAAGGTTTTTCAATAATCGAGGTAAGAGGTCAAGCTCAAGGTCAGAGTGACTTGAAAGTGGTACGTGGCACTCTACAATCCCAATATGTATCAACACATCAGGTTTCGTAATGTAAGATAATATAGTATGCTCCTGCCAAGGTTTTTTCAATAAATCAAGGTCAAAGGTCAAGGTAACCTGAAAGTGGTACGCTGTGCTCAGCAATCCCAACATGTAAACACACACCCAAGTTTGGTCATCATAGATGATAAAGTATTGGAGATATGCTCCGGACAAGGTTTTTCAATAGATCAAGGTAAAAAGTCAAGGTCACAGAAGACTGAAATTGTGCCTTGCACATCTACTACTCAGGATTAACATTTATGCCAAGTATCAAGTGAATGAGGTTACAGGTACAGGCTTTTGCAAACAGACAAACCAGCGAACCGCCATTTCCAGGGCTATAGGTCAAGGTCACAGACCCGATTTTGTGTCTTGCACATCTACTACTTCTGATTAACATTTATGCCAAGTAGATGTCACCGTGTGCTTACTTAAATCAACCCTTTTGGGTAAGCAGATGTTGTTAATATTTGAGGAGGTTATTTATAGGTTATTTCCACCAAACTTCATACATAGAAAACTGCAAGTAGTGTTCTGTTTCAGAAGGTATCATCATCGGAGTCACTTTTTATAGCCACCAAAGGTCAAAAGGCCAATAGTGATCATTAATCAAAGGCCTGAGAGGACTGAAGGGGCTATGGCTATTGAGTTTTCGATTGATTTCAATTTTACGTCGCTTTAACAATATTTCAGTCATATCGCGATGTCAAGCTAATTACTGGTGGAGGAATACCCCCGATGCTCTTTATACACTTTTTCAGGTACAAATCGACAACTGGGTAGAACCACCGACCTTCCGCAATACAGCTGGAATGCTTCAACACATGAAAAATCCGAACCCAGACCAGGCGCGAACTCACCGCAGTAAGGCGCTGAGTGATTGTTAGCCACAGTGACCATAACCACTCGGCCCCTTGGCTATTGAGTGTTTGTTATAGAAATTAGCAAATTTTGATTTTTATGATTATCTTTATATTAGTCTTTCAAATATGACTGGCCTAGAATTGTTACCGAGTTTGATGGACCTTTGGAAATCTGGACACTCATGTCGCATCTGCTTGAGCAAGCAGGTGCGACACATATCAAGGTGACTCATATTTATTCAGCATAGGTTATGCATATAAAGGGCTATAATATGTGAAGAACAAAACCTTTTTTTTTTCAGTATAAGTTTATTGGAAATAATTAACAAGGAACAACAGGAACTATGGCACTCACCAGAGACATTGGAATATGATAAGGACTGTACATATCCAAAAGCTTTTCGAAATGATCAAGATGGTCATTCGGAGTAAGGTTCACAAAGTACATGCTAAAGCTAAGTTTCCTATGATTTGACCGACTGACATACTTTTTGAGCTGACAAACCCATATTCATACAATACCTAGAATTTGTCTAGGTGATTATTCTCAGCAAGTTTTTTTTTAAAATTTGGGCTAAATATATGGCCCCATAAGTGTTCAAAAACTTATTCTATGATTTGACCTACTGACCTCCTTTTAGTCAGACAAATTCAATATTCATACTTGATCTAGATTTTGTCATGGTAATCATTCTCAGCTAGTTTCATGAACTTGGGGCTAAAATTATGGACCCTAGAGAACTATGAAGATTTCCATATGATTTGACCTACTGACTCACTTTTTGACCCTATGTAAGCCATATAAATATATTGTCTAGATTGTGTCAAGGTGGTCATTCTGAGCAAGGTTTATGAACTTGGGGCTACAAATATGGTTGCTAGAGTGTTTGCAAATTTTTTCTAGGCTTTGACCTACTGACCTACTTTTTAACCCAATGTTATCCATATTCATATATTGCCTAGATTTGAGCAAGTTTCAAGAAGATTGAGCATCAAAATATGACCACTAGAGTGACCAAAAGTTGTTCCCGTGATTTGACCTACTGACCTACTTTAAGATCCCAAATGACCTAAATTCATATATAAACTAAATTTTATCAAGGACATGACCATGACAAAGTTTCATAAAGATGACTTCTAGAAGGTTTTTAACTTTCTTTAAAAATTATTTTAACAACTTTTAAAGTCTATCAACTGAGAAACATGTTGGTGAAAACTACATTCAAATTGGACAAGTCGTTCTGGAGAAGAAGATTTTTCTAGATATTGTGTCCAGTTGACATGGCAACAATACTGATGGCCCTATCCACTATCTTTTCACAACTTTTGAAGCACACAACCACAGTATGTATCTGACCAAGTTTGGTTACAATTGGACAGTCTGTTTCAGAGAAGAACTCGTTTTAATTGTTGTCGGACAGACAGACGGATGACAGACACAGGGGTATCACAATAGCTCACCTTGAGTACTTTGTGCTCTGGTGAGCTAAAAATGCTGAAATCAGTATTAACACTGAACACTTTCACCCATGCGCAGATGGCAGCCATCATCTTTACAGACACAACATCTGTTGTAACATTAGTCTTATGCATAGATAGGTAGATACCTAGATACTTTATTCAGTACAAAAGCCATAGGATTATCAGTAGTTATAACATAGTTGTTCATGATTATGTCAATGGGGAAACAGTGTCATAATTGTCAAACTTGTAACAAGAAGGCCATGATGGCCCTGGGTTCGCTCCCCTGAGTATATTGAACAAAATTTTATCAATCCATTAACATTGGTAGACTCAAGAGTGTAAAACAGTGGCCTCTAGTGCGTTCACAGGGTTTTTATGATCTGACCTAGTGACCTATTTTTTTACTCCACATGACCCATTTTCACACCTGATCTGGATTTTGTCAACATTATTTGGGAGCAAGTTTTACGAATTTTGAATTCAAACTGTGGCCTCTAATGCGTTCACAAGGTTTTTCTAGGATTTAACCTAGTGACCTACTTTTTGACCCCACATGACCCATGTTCAAACATGGCCTAGATTTTGCCAAGAATAACATTTCGAACACGTTTGATGAAGACTGGTAAAAAATTGTGGCCTTTGGTGTGTTCACAAGGTTTAACTAGCATTTGACCTAGTGACCTACTTTTTGACCCCACATGACACATTTTCGAACTAGACGTAGATTTTGTCAAGAACACTTGGAGCAAGATTGATAAAGATTGACCCAAAATTGTGGCCTCTAGTGTGTTCACAAGGTTTTACTAGGATTTGACCTAGTGACCTACTTTTTAACCCCATATGACCCATTATCGAACTTGACCTAGATTTTGTCAAGAACATCATTTGGAACAAGTTTGATGAAGACTGACCCAAATCTGTGGCCTCTAGTGTGTTCTCAAGGTTTAAGTAGGATTTGACCGAGTGACATACTTTTTGACCACACATTACCCATTATCGAACTTGACCTAGATTTTGTAAAGAACATCATTTGGAGCAAGTTTGATGAAGATTGACCCAAAATTTTGGCCTCTAGTGTGTGCGCAAGCAAAAGTTTATGGACGCCGGACGCCCCGCCGAACACAGCACAATCACAATAGCTCACCATGTGCTCAGGTGAGCTAAAAACCTAGTACTAATCATTCGTAGAATGTGTTCATTTAGCCTAGAGGGAAATGAAAGGGTTTTCAAACACATATGGTATTAACGACTAGCAAAACTAGAACAAATATAACAATTATATACATTTCCTTTTAACGCATTCACCCTGAAACTTCTATTGTACTCTTATCGGTTTCCATGCAAGTCCATTTTCACTATTTATGTTTGGTTGTTATTTTTTTGTTTATAATATATTGCAAAAATGGCAAACAGAGTGGATTTCCTTTGATCTGGGTCCGCACTGTTTGCATAGGACAAGTGCACTTGTCAAAGGTCGCTAGGCTTGAATGTGTTAATCGTCCAACAGTTACATGTAATAAGCAAATTAAATGCAATAAAGAATAACACTAAATCAATTGTGTATTAAGCAACCACACAATAGGAGGTCCATTGTCCATCACAGGCAGCCACCAGATGCAGAATGATAAGGCTTCTAACGGAACCCACATCATCATTCGCACCCAGCATCAAGAAAAGTATGTCCATGTCATCCCATTCAAGACCGACTGCAATATCTAAAACTAGACCTATCACAAATGTGATTCATACGGTACCCCCATTGGGGCCTTGTCAAACTAGAACTATCACTGAAGGTGATTAATACCCCCACAAATGTGACTGTCACAAGAAAAGCTTTGTACAAGAAAATGACTGACTGGAAAAAATGTTATTAGATGCAAATCTCATCTTTATCATAAAGCATCATGTCAAATTTCATTGGATACCAGTCAGTGGTGGCTGAGAAACCGTGCGCAAACGAAAAGTCAACAAACGGGCATGACTCAGTAAACAAGAGCCCATGGGCTCTATATCGCTCACCTGAGTCATGGTGATTATTAAATAAAGAGTGAGGCATCTTGACTCCACCCTGGGGCGGGACCAATTTTGACCCCAGGGGCATAACATGAAGAATCTTGGTCACAACATTTCTATCAGAGTGTTAATCACGATGAACTGAAAGTAACACAAAGTTTGGATTCTGATCAGAAGACAAACAATTGTCTGATCAAGATCCAAACTGTTTGAGGCCAGACATATGTCCGGATAGTACAGGCTACTATCTGAACCACAACATGGGACTACAGTACACTTTTGTATTTAGCCGGTCACCAAAAGACAGCTAACACAGCAGGCTAAAGGATGTCGAACACTGCCACAGTATTAACACCCTGTCACTGTTTACCATGAACCGAAATTACAACACAGTTTGGATTCTGATTAGATGCCAAATAAATGTCTGATCAAGATCCAAACAGTTTGAACTTTGTGGCAATTTATTCCAAGTTGAAATGCCTAAAAATTAGTTTTGAGAAATTCAAGCAGATAACAATTCTAATGTTTACATAAAACTGAGCAGGCAAAGTGTAATACTACCTCTAGCTGACCAGCTGCATCTAAGGCCAAAATAAAAAAGATGTGTGTTTCTGGTTACATGAAAATATTTTTATTTTGTTAAAAGTTTTGGGATTATAAGGGATACAAAATGGCCGCTCGGACTTTAGGGTAGGGGTAAAAGATTAAGCACGGTCGGGTAACCAGAAACACACACTTTTTTTTAGGCCTAATAGCCTTCACCAAAACAAAACTTGGATTTTCCAGTGTGCTACTGGGAAACTTATAAGGCACGGTCTGGTAACCAGAAACACACACTTTTTTTTTAAGGCCTAATAGCCTAATAGCTTCACCAAAGATATAAAACCTGGATTTTCCAATCCACTAGTACTAGGAAACTTATGTTTCCAGATGAGAAAATGTCTGTAAAAAAGGCATTATCTCACAGGGTGAAGCCAATTTTAAACTCAGGACTACCATATTTACAGCATTTTTAAATATATACATGGTGAATATTTACACCAAATATCTAGCAATAGGCTATGTGGAGAAGATCTTTAAAGTGATTTCTATGCAAAACTAGTGACCCACAGGGCGCGCCCAATTTTGACCCAAGGGCTACAATTTTAACAAATTTATTAAAGGCCTAACAGATGATGTTACAAACCAAATATCTCAGCTCAAGCCTGTGTGGTTTCTGTGAAAAAGATTTTTTAAATATTTAAAAAAAAAATCATTTATGTTGCCATAGCAACCAGAGTTTTGTATGGTTCCACTTAATTTGAACAATCTAGGTAGAAAATCATCCAAGGAACATCCATGCAAAATTTTATCAACATCCATCCAGTTGTTTCAGAGGAGATGTCGTTTGAAATAAAATTTGAACGGACGGACGGACAGACGGACAGATGGACAGACGGACAGACGGACGACGGAAAGTCACCCGCTCCCAATAGCTCACCTTGAGCCTGCGGCTCAGGTGAGCTAAAAAGCAGTGAAGTGGAAAATTCTTATTAAATGCACATCCACTCTTTAAGATAAAACATGTCAAGTTTCATCGGATTTCAGTCAGCAGTTGCTGCGAAACAGCACGAAAACAAAAAGTAAACAAAGGGGCATAACTCTAAGAAAATGACTGAAGTGGAAAACTCTTTTTGATGCACCGACAGGGCGACTCCTATATACTCCCCCCAAAACACTTCGTTTAACTCATTGGACCCTAGTGCCACATATATGCGTCATTAACAAACAATGAACATGTAAAGAGTACACTTATCCTATGCAAACAGTGTAGACCCAGATCAGAGGGCTCCTTAAGGAGCCCTCTGATCAGGGTCTGCACTGTTTGTCATTTTTCAAATAAATTGTGAAAAACAACCCTTACTAGTCCAAAATAGACTAGACTTATTTGCAGCGCTCCAGATAGCGTCCGTACATCAGTAATGTACGGATTTTACATGACCAAATACGGATTTGAAAAATCAGGTCACGTACCATGTACGTATTAATATACCGGGTACGGATATCATTTTGGTTTCGTCCGGATCGCTGATTTTCAATACCGATATTTTCGAATGACGAGCCGTGTAATACAAGTTTTAGGAAACTGATTACCTGCCTATGCTATAAATGACATCGCAAAAATGAGTACCTATCTTCATCCGGGCGCTATTAGTGCGCTCTATCCAATATCGGAAACCAGTGTAAACAATATGGCTTTCCAACAAACCGAAAGCAAAATCTATCACCGATAATATGGCGATCCTTTCCAAGACACGGACGAATCTAGCATTAATCCCACAAAAGAAATATCAGGACGATCTTAGATGAACGTATCCATATTAAGCGGTATCGCTGTCAGAGAAGAAATTGCGCCATAGAGGTATGAAAGTGATGCCGAAAGCGGCAGTTTCAACTGAATCTGAATTTGTACTTCGCCCTATAAAGGCTTTTACACGACGGAATTTATTTATTGGTTTCGTCTTAGGCAGGTTAGAATTAAAATGAGACACGCCGTGACATAATGCGAAATCAGCGCTTAGCCTGGTATTATAAATTGTGCAAAATAAGCCTGATGTTTATAGACAAATTGTTCATTCTAAAAGGTCATGGTATTGTGACTTGCTAAGCGGTCCATTTGTTTTTATGAGATGTATAAACATGTACACCTCAAATCAGCAAGGCAATAGTATTCCTAAACTAATATGGTACTTCACTGTGTTCAGTTGCTTAATAATAATACATTAACATATTAAAGGACTTCATTGCAAGGATGATAGTGAAGTATTTCATTGCAAGGATAATAGAAACAAGAGCCACTATGGCTCTAAGGCGCTCACCAGAGTAGACCATGTAAAACTGTTAATCTAAGGGATGTGTAGCCTCTAGAGTGTTAACAAGATTTATCTATGATTTGACCTAGTGACCTAGTTTTGAACCCGACATGACCCATATTGGAATTTGACCTAGATTTTATGAAGTCATACATTCTGATCAAATTTCAGTAAAATCCAGTAAGATTTGTAGCGTCAAGAGTGCTAACAAGGTTTTTCTATGATTTGACCTAGTGACCTAGTTTTTGTCTGCAGGTGACTCATATTCGGTCTTCATCTAATTTTCATGGAGACAAACATTGTGATAAAATTTCATGAAGATTAAATGAATTTTGTAGCCACTAGAGTGCTAACAAGGTTTTTCTATGATTTGACCTAGTGACCTAGTTTTTGACCGGACACGACCCACATTTGAACTTGGCCTAGATTTCATGGACAAACATTGTGATCAAGTTTCTTGAAGATTAAATCAAATTTGTAGCCACTAGAGTGCTAACAAGGTTTTTCTAAGATTTGACCTAGTGACCTAGTTTTTGACCCGACATGACCCAGATTCGAACTTGACCTAGATTTTATGGAGACAAACAATGTGATTAAGTTTCATGAAGATTGAATCAAATTTGTAGCCACTGGAGTGCTAACAAGGTTTTTCTATGATTTGACCTAGTGACCTAGTTTTTGACCCGACATGACCCAGATTCGAACTTGACCTAGATTAAATGGAGACAAACATTGTGATCAAGTTTCATGAAGATTGAATCAAATTTGTAGCCACTAGAGTGCTAACAAGGTTTTTCTAAGATTTGACCTAGTGACCTAGTTTTTGACCCGACATGACCCAGATTCGAACTTGGCCTAGATTTCATGGAGACAAACATTAAGTTTCATGAAGATTGAATCAAATTTGTAGTCACTAGAGTGCTAACAAACCAATTGTGGACGACGGACGGACGGACGGCGGACGGACGGACGGATGGACGACGGACATCCATCGATCCTAAAAGCTCACCATGAGCACTTCGTGCTCTGGTGAGCTAAAAAGCCAACAGTGTCCGCAATACTTAGCGCATATTTTTTCATTGTAAAAAAAAAATTGTACTGAAAAAGAAATCTCGGTACTGATTAATTTAAAAAATGATCAGTACCGTACTGATTTCACAAAAAATTATCTGGAGCACTGTATTTGGAAATGGGAATGTTCCATTTGAACTTTCAGGGGACAATGAGTTAAGGGGGTATAAAGAGGCAAATGTGTCAGGATAAAGGTGATGTGTGTACTCCACATGAAAAATGAAAAACCTTGGTTGCTCTAAAGAAATGCTCCGTACAAGATTTTTCAACAATTCAAGTCCAAAAATACTGAAGACAGAGTTACAGATCGTCTGCACTGCACTTGTTGTTAATGTGATCTATCTGTATATGAAATTTGAAGTCAATAGCTTTTATACTTTAGAAGTTATGCTCCGGACAAACAAATTTTGACAAAAATAACACAAGAGGGCCATGAAGGCCCTGATTTCGCTCACCAGAGGATACTGAACCCAATACTTGAACCTAACCATGTTTTTCATGGATTTGACCTAGTGACCTACTTTTGAACCGGACATTATCCATGTTCCAACTTGACCTAGATTTTGTCAAGAACATCATTAGGAGCAAGTTTGATGAAGAAACTATGGCCTCTAGTACGTCCACAAGATTTTTGATCCGACATGACCCATTTTCAATCTTGACCTAGATTTTGTAAATACTGTACCAACATTTAGAGCAAGTTTGATGAAGATCGACTTAAAACTGTGGCCTGTAGTACTTCCACAAAGTTTTTCGAGGATTTGACCTAGTGACCTACTTTTCGACCGGACATGACTCATTTTCAAACTTGACCTAGATTTTGACAAGAACAACACTTGGAGCAAGTTTGATGAAGATTGGCTTGAAACTATGGCCTCTAGTGCGTCTACAAGGGTTTTCTAGGATTTGACCTAGTGACCTACTTTTTGATCAGACATGACCCATTTTTGAACTTGACCTAGATTTTGTCAAGAACAACATTTGGGGTAAGTTTGATGAAGATTGACTCAAAACTGTGGCCTCTATTGCATCCTCAAGGTTTTTCATGGATTTGACCTAGTGACCTACTTTTTGACCGGACATGACCCATTTGCAAGCTTGACCTAGATTTTGTTAAGAACAACATTTGGAGAAAGTTTGATGGAGATTGGCTTGAAACTATGGCTTCTAGAGCGTCCACAAGGTTTTTCCAAGATTTGACCTAGTGACCTACTTTTTGACTGGACATGACCCATTTTCGAACTTGACCTAGATTTTGTCAAGAACAACATTTTGGGTAAGTTTGATGGAGATTGACTCAAAACTGTGGCCTCTAGAGCGTCCACAAGGTTTTTTCTAGGGTTTGACCTAGTGACCTACTTTTTGACCGGACATATCCCATTTTCAAACTTGGCCTAGATTCTGTCAAGAACAACATTTGGAGCAAGTTTGATGAAGATTGGTTCAAAACTATGGCCTCTAGAGTGTCCACAAGGTTTTTCTAGAATTTGACCTAGTGACCTACTTTTTGATCGGACAAGACTCATTTTCGAACTTGACCTAGATTTTGTCAAGAACAACATTTGTGGTAAGTTTGATGAAGATTGACTAAGAATTGTGGTCGCTAGATCGGTAACGAACAAATTGTGGACGGACGGACGGACATACGGACAAAAGGCGATCCTAAAAGCTCACCCTGAGTTTCGCTCAGGTGAGCTAAAAAGGCAATAACTAAAAAAAAACTGAAGACAGAGTTATGGATCTTGTACATTGCACTTGTGTTTAATGTGATCTATCTGTGTATGAAGTTTGAAGTCAATAGCTTTTATTCTTTTGAAGTTATGCTCCGGACATGCCGAATCGGGACAAAAATGACATAAGGCAATAACTCCAAAAATACTGAAGCCAGAGTTACGGACCTTGTGCACTGCACTTTGGGTCAATGTGATCTATCTGTCTATGAAGTTTGAAGTCAATAGCTTTTATACTTTGGAAGTTATGCTCCAGACAAGACAGACAGACAGGGTGACTCCAGTATACACATCCCCCCCCTACCCCCAACTTTGTGGGGGTATAAATAGGGTTTGCTTACACACACGCAAGCCACTGTGTAGTACAGACAATGTGATTGTTTAATAAATGCTTAAAATTTGGCTGAAATTAGAATAAAATGTATACAACCACATATGCAATGCATAAAAGGTGAATCTAGGGCATGGTAGATTATAATAAGAACCACATTGGCTCTAAATCGCTCACCTGACTCATAGCAATACATTTGACAATGTGGCATTTTAAGAAAAATGTTGTTTAAAATCTGACACAGAACGGTCACAATAGCTCACCATGAGCACTTCGTAGCTCAGGTGAGCTAAAAATTATTGGGCTGTTAACTCTAAAATATTGCAAACTCATTCAAAATATTTTTTCTCAAATTTTATCATTATCAATGTGTGTAATATGTTTATCTCTGGGTCCTAATGTTGAACAAATATAATAAAGGTGTAATTCGAATTACTAGCAATTCCTTTTGTTTAGGCAGTTCTATACACAGAGCTAGATAAGTATATTGCAAAAACACTAAAATAATGAAATTTGAGAAGAAATATTTTGAATAAAAGAGTCTGAATTTCCATACAAAATTTGTCTATCTTAGCTCATATCTTAAATTAGCTCATAAGAATTTCTGTCATATCATAACAGTCAGTTAAACAACTTTGTTATATACAGTTTTACTATCATATGATAATAATTTATTATCCTGACAGTGTTCATTAACTTCATCAACTGATTGACAGTCAATTAGCCTAACGGTCTGAATGAAAAAAAGTTTTCATTTTCTGTTTCTCAGTCATTATCCAATTATGGACCGTGTTCTTAATTTTTTTCCAGGACAGGTTCTGAAGAGCTGCATATTTGCGAGAAACCTTTTCACACTCAGCTTTCTGCAGTTCCCTTCTCATTTCTATATTTGTTTTGAACAAAGTTTTCAGAAGACTGCGCTGAGCCTCTGTAAGTTTCACCACTTCTCCTGAAATATATCAAAACATTTCTTGAATCAGGTCATTTTGTTCATCAAAAAATTCATACAATAAAATTGGAGGTTTTTTTTTAACCCCCCCCCCCCCCCCCGCTCCTTCCAAGCATTCATCTCTTCACTTAACTCATTCCTCCCTGGACTTCAAAATGGACACTTCCAATTAAGTCTAGTCCATTGTTGATTATTAAGGGTTGTTTTTACAATATATTGCAAAATTACAAACAGTGCAAACCCTGATCAGAGGGCTGCTTTAGCAGCCCTCTGATCTGGGTCTACACTGTTTGCATAGGACAAGTGTACTCTATACAAGGTACACTTTTTGTAAATCATGTATGTAAGCGTTACTAGGGGTTAAAGGGTTAAATACTCTTTAAACGTTGGCACATAACACTTCATGTGAAATTGACCCATTCAGTAACATTTGGACCTAGCAAAGGCTTTGCTTTAATGCTTGATACATTTTTATATGAAAGATATGGGAACAAGAGCACCACTGAGCGGCACCAACGCTTGTCTGTTTAATTAGTAAGGTATGAAGTTTCATGTTGATACCTCTTATTTTGTTTGAGTAATCAGCTGAATTGAAGTTTTCCAAAAAAAACAAAGGGCCATTACTCCAAAATTTTGAAATTAAGAGTTTTGGTTCTTATGTAGGGGACTTCTCAATGCGTTCTATCCACCTATAAAGTTTCATTTTGATATCTCTTACACTTTTTTAGTAATAAGCTAAAATATACGCCCACGTGCGACATGTCGAGCCCGTCGCCCATTTACCAATAGTACATGCATAAGTTTGACTATTTCCATGACCTTAAAGCTACAGACCTGACTCTTGCACACATCATCTGAACTAGAATTCCATTTCTGTCATGTTATTTTGAAATCTTTCCATGCAAATCTGAGAAAGAGCCTGGATAAACCAAGAAAGAAATGTGACCTTGACCTTTCAGTTACCAACATGTTTTTTTATGAGCGACACATTATATCCAAGTCAGGTAAGAGCCCGGACAAGTAAAAAAATACATGTTTTTGACCTTTGACCTCTAAGTTTGACCTTGACCTTTCAGTTACTGACATGGTTTTTGCGCGCGACACACATTTACTCCAAGTTATTTCAAAATCCATTCATGGAGTTGCGAGTAAGAGTCCGGACAAGCCCAAAAATACATGTTTTTGACCTTTGACCTCTAAATATGACCTTGACCTTTCAGCTACTGACGTGATTTTTGCGGGGGACACGCCATACCTTTAAGATAAACATTTATGCCACGTCATTTCAAAATCCATTCATGGAGTTCGGAGTAAGAGCCCGGAAAAGCCCCAAAATACATGTTTTTGACCTTTGACCTCTAAGTATGACCTTGAACTTTGAACAATCTTTGTAGAGGGCCATTAGATGATTCTCAATACCAAATTTGGTAGTCCTAGGTCTTACAGTTTTTGAGATGATGATTTTTAAAGATTTCATTTTTTATTTACATTTGTTGCCATGGCAACCAGAGTTCAGCATGGAATCAAATTCTTTGAACAACTTTGGTAGACGTTCACCCAAGGATCATTCCTGGCAAGTTTGGAAAAAATCCAACCAGCAGTTTAGGAGGAGATGTCGTTGAAAGAAAAAGTTGACGACGCACGACTGACGACGACGGACACAGGCCGATCACAATAGCTCACCTTGGCACTTCGTGCCAGGTGAGCTAAAAAGGCAAATAACTCCAACATTTGGAATAAAGAGTTATGGTTCTTATGTAGGGACATTCTAATAAATGAGAACAGACTTTTAACGCAAAACCTTAACATTGACCTTTGAAGTCAAGGTCAAAGGTCAAAGTCATTAAACTGCAGTGCAACGTGCTGTACTTATTAAGGCGCATCAGCATGTTAAGTTTCTTGACACTAGGAGCAGTAGTTAGTCCAGGACAAACTTTAACGCAAAACCTTAACTTTGACCATTGAGGACAAGGTCAAAGGTCACGGTCAATAAACTGCAGTGCAACATGCTGTACTCGTTAAGGTGCATCAGCATACGAAGTTTCGTGACTCTAGGTGCAGCAGTAAGTCCAGAATAGATTTCATCTGAGATTTACCAAAACATTCTTTCCGAAAAAGTTTCATGCAAATTAGGAACCAAAACAATGTGATCACTAGTGTTCACAATGTTTTTCTATAATTATTTAACATTGTGATCTAGTTTTTGAACCAACATGACCCACTTTCAATGCCATTCAAGATTTTATCAAGACAAATATTCTGACCAAGTTTCATGAAGATTAGGCTAAGACCTATAATATTTGATGAAACAACATGGCTCTAGCATATTTCTAAAGCAAAAATAATACCCTTCCATAACAACATAACTTTTAACCAATAATTGGTGAATTGTATCTGTGCAATTTTAACAGAAACTGCATTTATACACAAAACAATGTAATATTTGGCCCATTGACACATCAAAAGTCCTAGGACTATAACTTAAGACCTTCCTAGGACTAAACTTAGGACCGTTTCAACAAACCGGCCCTGCTGGTCTCGTTAATATTGATTTATTCTTTCATTTAAAAGTTAAAATATCAAGAGTGTTAAAGAATGATTAAATTCCGTTAAATAAATCCTGTAAGATTTTTCAACGATGAAGTAGACACTACTGGAAAGGGCAGTTTTGTATCTATTTGGATGAAAATCGAATTGACTATCAAAGAAGAAAAAAATAATGAAAATTTACTTATACAAGAGGCCCATGGGCCACATTTCGCTCACCTGAGAATAGGGGCATAATTTGAAAATCTCTGTAACAGTTCACTAGATGATACTACATAACAAATATCATAAGTTTAAGTGCTTTCAGTTTTGGAGAAGAAGATTATTTACTATATAATCCTATGTAAAACTTGTGACCCCAGGGTGGTGCCAATTTTGACCCCAGGGGCATTATTTGAACAATCTTTGTAGAGGTCCATTAGATGATGCTACATACCAAAAATCACAGCTCTAAACCTTTTGGTGTCGGAGAAGAAGATTTTTTAAGTTTTTACTAAATAATTCTGAGTAAAACTTGTGACCCCGGGTTGGGGCCAAGTTCTACCCTAGGGGCATAATTTGAACAATCTATGTAGAGGTCCCCTAGATGATGCTACATACTAAACATTACAGCTCTACACCTTTAGGTTTCGAAGAAGAAGAATTTTTAAGTTTTGACTATATAATTCTATGTAAAACTTGTGACCCTGGGGCGGGGTCAATTTTGACCCCAGGGGAAAAATTTGAACAAACTATGTAGAGGTCCACTAGATGATGCTACATACCACATATCAAAGCTCTAAACCTTTGGATTTCGAAGAAGAAGAATTTTTAAGTTTTTACTATATATCCTATGTAAAACTTGTGACCCCCTGGGTGGGGCCAATTTTGACCCCAGGCGCATAATTTGAACAATCTATGTAGAGGTCCCCTAGATGATGCTACATACTAAACATTACAGTTCTACGCCTTTATGTTTCGAAGAAGAAGAATTTTTAAGTTTTGACATATATAATCCTATGTAAAACTTGTGACCCCTGGGGCGGGGTCAATCTTGACCCCAAGGAGAAAATTTGAACAAACTATGTAGAGGTCCACTACATGATGCTACATACTTAACATTATAGCTCTACGCCTTTAGGTTTTCGAAAAAGAATTTTTAAGTTTTTACTATATTATCCTTTGTAAAATTTGTGACCCCTGGGGCGGGGTCAATTTTGACCCCAGGGGCAAAATTTGAACAAACTATGTAGAGGTCCACTAGATGATGCTACATACCAAATATCACAGCTCTAAGCCTTTCGGTTTCGGAGGAGAAGATTTTTTAAGATTTTACTATATAATCCTATGTAAAGCTTTTGACCCCCGGGGCGGGGCCAATTTTGACCCTAGGGGTATAATTTGAACAAACTTGATAAAGGACCTTTAGATGATGCTATGTGCCAAATATCTAAGCTCAGGCCCTTGTAGTTTTTGACATGAAGATTTTTTAAGATTTTATTATTTTTTCACTTTGGTTGCCATAGCAACCAGAGTTCTACATTGCTTTCAATTCTTTGAACAAATTTGAAAGAGCTTGATCTAAGGAACATTTGTGTTAAGTTTGGTTGAAATCTGTCAAGTGGTATAGGAGGAGATGTCATTTTAAGCAATTGTTAACGACGACGGACACAGGGCCATCACAATAGCTCACCTTGAGCCTTTGACTCAGGTGAGCTAATAAAGAAACAAGAGGGACAGAGGCCCACATGGCGCTCACCTGAGAACATTGTACGAAAGAAGCTGACTGGGCAAGACAAAATTTTGATATAGCTATGACCCAGGGGTAATAATTCGAACAATCTCTGTATGGGACCACAATGCAAAGATACATGTCAAATATTAATGATCTGGGCCTTATGATTCAAGAGAAGAAGATTTTAAAAGGTTTTCCTATAAACAAGAGGGCTGATAAGCCCTGGGAAAGGGGCATTTTTGACCCTGAAGTCATAATTTGACAATTCTGGTCTAGGACTATAAGGCAAAGCTACATGTCAAATATTAAAGGTCAGGGCCTTACGGTTTCAGAGTAGAAGATTAGAAAGGTTTTCTTATACAAGAATATGTAAAACTGATATAAAAGCCCTGGGGCGGGCCATTTTTGACTGGGAGTCATTATTTGAACAATCTACATGTAGGTATAGGACCACACGATAAAGCTGCATGTCAAATACAAAAGGCCTCAAACTTACTGTATGATGCTACATAAGAAATTTGTTTTTTCTAGGACTTATGGTTTTTGAAAAGAAGATCTTTAAAGTTTCTGACTTGGGTTTTATGCAAATACAGAAATTGACCACGCCCTCTGGCAGCCATGTTTTCTAATGAATCAAAATTCTTTAAACAACTTTGAAAGTCTATCAATTGACAAACATTTTGGTGAAAATCAAATTGAAATTGGACCAGTAGTTTCGGAGAAGAAGATTTTTCTAGTTTTTGTGCACGGTTGCCATGGCAACAAGAAAATTACCCCATCCTCAAACATTTAACAACTTTTCGTTCCCCCACCCTACTGATGCTTCTGTTAAAGTTTGGTTGAGTTTAGGCCAACAGTTTCAGAGAAAACGATATTTAAAGGTTTTCCTAAGTTAAACTGATAAGCCCTTGGGCGGGGCCATTTTTGATCCGGGGGTCATAATTTGAACCATCTTGATACAGACTCACAACATGATGCTACATAAGAAATTTGGTTGTTCTAGGACGTATGGTTTTTGACAAGAAGAACTTTAAAGGTTTTGACCTGGGTTGTCAATACTATGTAAATACTGAAATTTACCTCTAGCGGCCATGTTTTTGAACGGATCAAAATTCTTTGAACAACTTTGAAAGTCTATCAATTGACAAACATTTTGGTGAAAACAAAATTGAAATTGGACCAGTAGTTTCGGAGAAGAAGATTTTTCTAGAATTTGTGCACGGTTGCCATGGCAACTAGAAATATTTACCCCACCCACAAACTTTTAACAACTTTTCGTTCCCCCACCCTATTGATGCTTCTGACAAAGTTTGGTTGAAATCGGGTCAGGGGTTTCAGAGGAGATGTCGTTTGAAAATGTGGACGGACGACGGACACCGGACGGAATGTGATCACAATAGCTCATCCTGAGCCTTTGGCTCAGGTGAGCTAATAAAAGCAATGGAATATTATATATTTGTGACACTCAATCGCTGATAGTTTGTCTTTTGGTGTATTATCTTAAACCTTTGGTTTATATAAAGATGTTCTGATATCACCATGGCACTTTTAATTTGAAAGTATATTCATTTGATAGATCTAGTTCTGGTAGTTTTCTCAAATTATTTCAGATGAATACTTTTTTATGCATTTCATCTTATTTGATTTTGAATTTGTTTATAAAGGTCAGTTTTGGAAAGAAATTCACATGTTTTAATCTTGGGACCATTTTAACCCTTTCAGAGCTAAATTTTAAAATGAACTTTCCCATGGTTAATTTTGGGGGCTCATTTTGATCATTCAAAGGAGAAACTATTCAAAATTTTACTTGAAATCTATATACTTTGTTGTATTTCTAACAACAGGGCATGGCAAACAGTGCTGACCATGATGAGAGGGCTTATTTAGGAAAAAACACATATTTGCATGTCCTACACGCAAAGGGTTAAGACTGCTACAGACCTGTCCCAAAATTAGGACCTCTACAGACCAAATAACATGTTCTATGACTTAAAGTCTTTTGATGAAAATTTTTCTCTTGGGACCAAACTCTGTTCCTGGGACAAAATAATGGTCCTAAGACTTTTGATGAAATGCAACCCAGATATACATACATAGCAAGAGATAACAAGAGGAGCCTACTAGTTTTGTGCTGGGAGCTACATCTTTTCTGTGGCTTTGTCACCTTATTTGTATTAGACCTGACACTACAACTCTGTTGTACACCATCCTGTTGGAATACTGGCACAGCCTCCATACCTTCCTTTGTTGCATCTGGAACTAGCATAAAGATACAAAAGTCACACAGTTTGCAAGGAGTTTTGTACTAGGGGAATAATAGAGAGGTTTCGAATTCTTACTTGTACTTGTACGTGTACGTGTGGCTACACGTACACGTACGCGTACACGTATTTTCAAAATCATGTTTCGAAATTGGATAACATGAACGCGTACGGGTAATTTATCATAATGCAAAATAAGTAAATTTATGTAATTCCTTAATGTTTTTACGAGATATACAGCAGCCATGGTTGGTGTGGAAATGTATGTGTCCAAAAAATAAACGGGGACAGTAAAAGAGAGAGAGAGAGAGAGAGAGAGAGAGAGAGAGAGAGAGAGAGAGAGAGAGAGAGAGGGAGAAAAAAGACAAAGAGAGAAAGAGAGAGAGAGAGGAGAAATAGAGAGAGCGAGAGAGGCGAAAGAGAGAGAGAGGAGAAATAGAGAGAGAGCGAGAGAGGCGAAAGAGAGAGAGGGAGAGAGACATAGACAAAGAATCAAAGAGAGACAAAAATAGAGACAGAGAGAGAATGATAGAGAGACAGAGAAAGATAGATAGAGAGACAGATATATAGACAGACTGACAGGCAGACAAACAGACAGACATACATACAGACAGAGACAAGAGACATACAGATACAAAGACAGAGGGAAACATAGACAGACAGACAGACAGAATGGGAGAATGGGAGATATCTACATAAATAAAGAATAAAACAAAATAAAAAATGACTGCATGCAGGACCCTCACATCTCCTTTTCGGAATTAATGACATACTTTTTTGACATGTCAGAAAACGACATGTCCCTCAGTCTTTTGATAGAACCCACCAACACCCAACCCCATCTTCCTATGGGATAGGTCTGTGAACAGTCAGAAGACCAATGTGTGTGAGAGAGAGAGAGATTGAGAGAGAGAGAGAGAGAGAGAGAGAGAGAGAGAAGAGAGAAAGAGAGAGAGAGAGAGGGGAGCGGATACAGTTTGGTTTGTTTGTTTACGTCCGTTTAGACAAGAACTGCCATCTAAGGGCTAATTTGACGGCAATTGACTCCTCAGAGAGAGGGGAGCGGATACAGAGAACCCGGGCGCGATTCCCTACTCTAATTATCGAAAGAGTTATTTGATTTTTTTAGATGCCTAGTGTAAATCACTGACGCATCCGACCTCGGTTTATAAAGTCTCATACGAAAGACTTGGTCCGGCGGGGGTCGAACTCACTCACGACCCCTGGTATTGGAGCCGAGCGCAACTACTACTCGACCACGTGGTCCACGTCTGACGGAGAACCCGGATGCGATGCCGTACTCTTATTAGAGAAAGTCAGTTCTCTGGTCCTTTAGATGCCCACTGTAAAGCACTGATACATATGATCATACCTCGGTTTATCAAGTCTTATCCGAAATATTTGGTCCGGCGGGGGTCAAACTCACGACCCTGGCATTGTAGTCGAGCACAACTACGTAGCACTTGACCGCGTCCGCCGGTAGTCTGGTGGATCCATAAAGGAACAAAGCATAGGAAATAGGCTAAGTGTTTTATCTTGAGCCCTATTGGTCGGCATCCCGACTACAATTTGAAGGTGTTGACTGTCGCCGCAAGGGATGGGAGATCTAGCTTCGAGGATGCAATTTCAAGCGCTTGGAGGGACGATAAATCTTATTAGCTACAACAACAACACAACAGAATAGGTCTACATATCATATGATAGACTCACATGAACGTTTGTCAAAGTGTAATGCAACTATTTAGTCTGCTGTCTATAACGTGTGGCCGTGTCACGTAGTGCGCTATTAAACATCTTTATTTTAAATTTCTCAAGTAAATCAACACTTCTGGCACGATTAGAAAGGTTTGTACTAACATTCTGTCAACAAATATTGCAATAAACAATACGAGAAATTGGAATAAAACGATGATAAACCTACACGTTTTTCTGTTACGCGTAGACTGTACATTACACGTTGATGACTTGTAAATCCGAAGATAGGCACGCATATATTGATGACGTCACGATGGTTTCTGCACATTTTAGTCGAGCTACAAGTACACGTACCCGTACAAGTAAAAATCGAAACCTCTCTATTATCTGTCAAATAGTTTTGCGAGAAAACAGCGGACAAAAAAATGTTGACGGACGAACGGATGGACTTACGGACAGACAGGGCCACGCCAATATACGACCACCTTTAGTAGGTGGGTGTATAAAAATATGAGGACATTGCGACAACTATGTCGAGCTGACCGCAAGAGGGCTCGACAAAAAAAGGGTCAATAGTCACCCCTATTTTGTACTGGTCTAATAAGCACCAGTACAATCAGATACACACACACAGTCCCCCAAGATCACACTGAGGTATTCACCCGCAAAGATGACAAGACAATTGTTAAACAAAGGCCAACAGGCCCTATGGCGCTCACCAGAGACATTAGAATATGATAAGGACTGTACATGTAGATGTCTCCAAAAGCTTTTCGAAATGATCAAGGTGGTCATTCTGAGTAAGGTTCACAAAGTACATGCTAAAAATATCACCCACTGACCTACTTTTTAGTCTGACAGGGCTAAAAGTATGGCCCCTAGAGAACTATGAAGCTTTTCTTATGATTTGACCTACTGACCCACTTTTTGAACCAACATAACCCACACCAATACATTGCCTAGATTTTGTCAAGGTGGTAATTCTGAAAAAGTTTTATGAAGTTGGGGCTAAAAGTATTGATCCTAGAGTGTTTGGAAGTTTTTTCTAGGCATTGACCTACTGACCTACTTTTTAACCCAATGTAATCCATATTTATATAGTGCCTAGATTTTGTCAATGAGGATCATTTTGAGCAAGTGTCAATAACATTGGGAAAAAGATTTGGCTCCTAGAGTGTCAAAAAGCTGATTCTGTGATTTGACCTACTGACCTACTTTATGACCCGAAACTACCTATATTCTGGTATGGCCTAAATTTCATTAAGGATATGACCATGATAAAGTTTCATAAAGATATAGCCATAAATACAACTCCTAGAAAGTTCAATATTACCATATATGGAAAAATGACCACGCCCTCTGGCGGCCATGTTTTTTGACGGATCAAAATTCTTTTAACAACTTTTAAAGTCAATCACATTTTGGTGAAAACCAAATTCAAATCGGACAAGTCGTTCTGGAGAAGAAGATTTTTCTAGATATTGTGCATGGTTGCCATGGCAACAATACTGATGGCCCCACCCAATATCTTTGAACAACTTTTGAAGCTCACAATCACAGTATGTGTCTGACCAAGTTTGATTACAATTGGACTGTTGGTTTCAGAGAAGAAGTCATTTGTAATTGTTGACGGACAGACAGACAGACGGATGACAGACACAGGGGTATCACAATAGCTCACCTTGAGTACTTTGTGCTCTGGTTAGCTAAAAACATACAGAGCTACATGAATACCAAGTGTTAAAACTACTTACAGAGACACATATACTAAGCATAGTTTATATGTATACATTTTAAGTTTAAAACTTAAAGTGTGTTGACTGAATATGGCTTATAGACTTGAAACAAATGTTAATTACGGTCAATCAAACCGGCAGAATCTAGGTCTGACATTCATAATAGTGAGATTAAGTGCTAATTTTCACATGTATTTATGTCTGGCTAACACAAATACTTGCGAAATTTAGCATGAACCGAAATATGACGCCTTAGTTAATGTACTGTGGGTATGTTATGGATTAAATAAATTCAAGCTTACTTTCAGTCAAGTCATCTGCTTCATGGACTTCCTCTTCATCACCCTCACTGTCACTGCTTACAACCTTATCTGTCAAAGAAAAAATGACACTATCATGACCCTGCATCACTGAAAAAAGACTGTACTTTTTCCAGGAGTTCTAAATGCTGACTCAGACTCCAGCCTTAGAACCTTTCTGTCCAAAGTTTTATTTGGATAAAATTGTAAATGTGTTACAAGCTTTTCCTATATTTTTGCCTGTACCCTAGTGTTGTATCCCAGAATCGAACCTGGTCTATATTTTACACAAACAATCATTCTGAACAAATAACAAGGGCCACTATGGCCCTATATCGCTCACCTGGTCAACATGTAACCATGTACACCATGTGACCTAGTTTTTGACCGGACATGACCCACATTCAAACTTGACCTAGATATCAATAAGACAAACATTTTGATAAAGTTTCATAAAGATCCAATGAGATTTGTAGTCTCTAGAGTGTAAACAAGGGTTTTCCATGATTTGACCTAGTGACCTAGTTGTTGACCCAACATAACCCACATACAAACTTGACCTCAATTTCAAGACAAACATTTTGATCAAGTTTCATGAAGATCCAATGAGATATGTAGTCTCTAGAGTGTTAACAAGGTTTTTCCATGATTTGACCTAGTGACCTACTTTTTGACCCTACATGACCACAATTTAAACTTGACCTAGATTTCATTAAGCCAAACATTTTGATCAAGTTTCATGAAGATCCAATGAAATTTGTAGTCTGTAGAGTGTTAACAAGGTATTTCGATAATTTGACCTAGTGACCTAGTTATTAACAGGATATGACCCACATTCAAACTTGACCTAGATTTCATTGAGGCAAACATTGTGACTAAGTTTCATGAAGATCCAATGAAATTTGTAGTCTCTAGAGTTTTAACAAGGTTTTTCCATGATTTGACCCTAGTGACCTAGTTTTTGACCGGACATGACCTACATTCAAACTTGACCTAGATTTCATTGAGGCAAACATTGTGACTAAGTTTCATCAAGACCCAATGAGATTTGTAGCTGCTAGAGTGTTAACAAACAATTGTGGACGGACGACGGACATCTAGCGATCCTAAAAGCTCACCTTGGCACTACGTGCCAGGTGAGCTAAAAAATGTGACCCCATCTACAAAATGTTTCCGTAAGATTTTATCTGTTGATGAAACTCTTGGTTAATAAATTCAAACTTCAACAAGAGATGTGTGTAAAACATATATGCCCCCACCCCCTTCCCATTGGGATGTTGACCTTGACCTACTGACCTAAAAAGGAATGGGGATCATCTTCTCATCATGGCAAACCTCCCTACCAAATATGAGAACTGTTGGATAAATGATGGACGAGATATTGATCAGAAACCATAACAATGATATCATAGCACTGGATGACCTTGACCTACTGACCTTAAAAGAATTAGGGGTCATCTACTTGACAAACCTCCCTACTAAATATATGAACTATTGCATGAATGATTGACGAGATATTGATTGGAAACTATGACTATGATTATCATTAGGGTAGGACACCGGTACTCGGTATCGAAACAGTATCGAGAATCGTTTAAATTTGTAATGGATCGTAACTGTTTAAAAAAAATACCGGTGTTTTGTTGATACTTGAGGCGTTTGGAAAAGCTTCAAATTCTCACTGAATCCTCATAGTTTCCAGGTTTCACAATTCATGAATAAGAAAGATGACTTCTTCAGTCCTCTTTCTTAACTTTAACAGAATCTAAACATAAGTAATTGATTATAAATTAGACAAAACCTATGGTAATTCTGCTTAATCTTTAAGCCCAAACCTTACTTATCAGCCATGTTCCTGTGTCAGTTTTGAGTATCACATGGTATTGAAAAGTATCATTAAAATACCGGTATCATTTCCTTGGTATCGGTATCGTATCGTACCGTTTCGTTCTTTACAATTATTGCAAACTTTAACAATAAACTTAACCAAGAGAACCTATATTTTTATAAGTCCAACAAGAGCTGTCAGAAGAGCAGCAAAGCTCGCCTAAAGGGGACATCTTTGATTGCGAAACCTAAACATGAGTCCTTAGTTCAAGGTCAAGGTCACTGGGGTAAAAATGTCGGTGTGCATGGAAAGGTCTTGTCCATATACACATACACATGCATACCAAATATCAAAGCAGTATCACCAAATATCAAAGCAATATCTTAAGTCATTAAGAAATAAATTACAAAATTGTTACAATTATTTCAAAACTTAAACGCAAATTTCGAAACTTAAACACAGACTTTAAGTTCAAGGTCAAGGGTGTGAAAATGTATATGTGTATGGAAAAGTCTTGTCCATACACACATGCATACCAAATATCAAAGCAACATCTCAAGGCATAAAGAACTTATGAATGCTTTTCGAAACTAAATCACAGATTTCAGATTTTGAAACTTAAACGCGGACACTAAGTTCCAGGTCAAGGTCACTAGGGTAAAAACAAATTGTGTGCATTGAAAGTTCTTGGCCATGTTCACATACATACCAAATATAAAAAGCAATACTTTACAATAGCAGGAAGTTATTAGAGTTTATCTGAAATTTGTGGAAGCTGCCACGGACAGATGCTGGGGTACAGCAAGAACTTGTCGTTTTCAACTTTGTAAAACGGCGAGCTAGAAAGTTCCAAATCTTATGCAAAATGCAGACTACTGACAAAGGTAATTTACTACATTTCTAACACCAAACTATATGTCGTGAACACATTTTTCATAATAAAATCTTAAGTGTTTCAAGATGAAGTGGACTTTATTCACTATAATGGCCGCCAACCATTGCTTGCACCAAATCTTAACACAGTTTTGAATAACTTGAGATATCACTGAAAATGATTAATACCCCCCCCCCACCCAAGTAAAAGTTTTTGTCTCATGACATTCAGTCTTTGTAACATAATACAAATACATAAATGGGCCATAACTCATTCAACTGTGTCAACTTGCAACATGCATGTCTTCACTTGCTAATAAGACATAAGAAGTTTCATTTATTTCCATTAAATAGTAACTCAGAATTAAAGTAGCTCAGACAAAAAGCTACTTATTCAATTGAAAATTGACCAAAGGGCCATAACTCTGTGAAAAATCATTCAACCATGACAACCTTGCAATATGCATGTTTTCACTTGTTAATAAGACAGCATATGAAGTTTCATTAATTTCCATTGAATAGTTTTCAGAAATAGTGCGGACATACAGCTACAGACTGACAGATGGGGGTATAATCACAGTTGTTTTAAGACACAGCCAATGTGTAGTCAGAGTAACACATCATTGATTGTGTGTAATAAGGTTCTAAGTAACTATTAATTTAATTGGCACTTAAAACCTTATTGCTCTCAACCCCAGACATGTTGTTTGGACTCTTTAGTTATACAAAATGTACAAAAGAATATTTGCAATTCTAACAATGCAGCTTATAAAGCTATATAGTGGTTCAAAAAGGTGCTATGAACAAAAAAAATTAGCCAAGAGGTGGGAATTATTAAAGTCCAAAAATGGCCATAATTTTAGCAAAATGCAGTCTAAAGTAAATACTCAACTAATAACCATAAATGAATATGACAAGTTTCAAAGCAAAAGCTTAAACGAATTATGAGACAAGTGGAGCAGGTGATGAAAGGTAAGCTATAATCTTAGGTCATATGAAAAGCTTAAAGTAGTCTTTTGAGTATAAGAAATCGTTTTGTGTGATGATTTGACCTAGTGACCTGACAAGACTCATATTTAAACTTGACCTAGATTTCTATAAGACAAATAGTCTGATAAAATTTCAGCAAGATTCAATAGCATTTGTAGCCTCTAGAGTGTTAACAAAATTATTCTATGATTTGACCTATTGACCTAGTTTATAACGACAGGTGACCCATATTCAACCTTGACCTAGACTACATGCAGGATAACACATAAACAAATTTCTTTATTAATTGAGTTCAAACTGTGGCCCCTAAAGTGTTGAAAAGGTTTTTCTACAATTTGACCTAGTAACCTAGTGTTTGACCCCACATAACCCACATTCAAATTTACCCTGGATTTCAATGAGGCAAACATTCTGACCAATTTTCATAAAAATCTGATGAGATATGTAGCCTCTAGAGTGTTAACAAGACCTAGACCTAGACCTAGATTTCACCCAGGGCAATACACAAACCAATTTACTTAAAGATAAAATTCAAAATGCGGTCTCTAGAGTGTTAAGTTTTTAATATGATTTGACCTGGTGACCTAGTTTCTGACCCGACATGATCCTCATTCGTAAAGACAAATATTGTGACCAAGTTTCATGAAGATTGAGTGAAATTTGTAGCCACTAGAGCGTTAAAAAACCAATTGTGGACGACAGACGACGGACATCCAGAGATACTAACAGCTCACCATGAGCACTTCATGCTCTGGTGAGCTAAAAATAAAACTAAGAGCTACAAATGTTGAGCTTGTTAAAAAACCAATATTCAGATGCCTTTTTCATTAACAGATAACCTGATGATTGATCAATTTATCATTTAACCAGTTAATCATTGCCATCAATAATTCATAATTTATTGGTTTTAACATCTAATCTTACCTAATTCAAGATCTATGTCATCAATGGACATCCCGTTGAACTGTCCTATTGTTCCCTTGTTGAAGGCTGTCAGAAGACGTCCCATCCTAGCCACTTCAATTATCTCTTGAGGGAGACGATAGAAAGACCTGTGTATATTTATGTCATGTCCCATAAAACCTGCCAACACTTCCAAATCGTGTTTGCTGAGATTCAAAATCTGTACCACTGTGGCAACATGCTTTCTCAATTTAGTGCTTGTAACACTTTCTGGGCATTCCAGCCTTGCTTCTTGTGCATATTGTCTTAAAACATCCGCACTTCTAAGGGGAAACAGCGAACTACAATTTGCTCTTGCAAAAATATATGCATTTCCTTGATCTACACCTGCATCTACTCTGTATCTAAGTAAAAGATCAATGCTCTTTTCTATGTCCTGAGTAAGGAGAACTGCGACAGTACGATCCCTTTTCCCACGAATTTCCACTCTTGACAGTGTAGTCAGAAGGACTTTTTCTGTTTCACTTAGCGATTCTTCTACTTCTTTAGGTGCCTGCTCTGATTTATTTCTTCTGTTTTCATACTGCACTACTTTCATTCTTTCGGTTTCTCCGCCACGCCGTCTATTGAACATAACAAGTTTTGCAAGTGTCACTTTATTGAGAAGCTCCCAGTTACCTTTGGAAAATCCCTCTTCCAAATTTTCTGTCAATGATTCTGAGGTTCTCTGAAGGTATGTCTGGAGCTTTGAAATGTCTTCAGACAGAGGCAGCATCTTCTTCTTGTTTCTCTTGTTGTCAGTAAGTGTATGGAGGGCACTGAAAGACATTTCATTCGTCCATTCCTCTTCACAAACATTTATGAAATCAATGGCTTTTTCCTTTTGTACAGAATCACTTGCTATCATTGATTCTGTTCTTAGTATTCTTGCTGCCTTCTTTAGGAGATGACCAAGCTTCAATGCTAGGGATGGATTTGTGTATTTGTTTGTTTTATCATCATACTGACATAGTGCTTTTGTAACTGTAATCACAAGAGGAAATCTTCTTGCATCAATAATGTCACTTAATCTTATTATCTTATTGTCAAACATCCTAGCTTTTACAAGGAATCTTCCCAGTTCTCTCATTTTTTGACTTATGTGGTTGTGAAGATGCATCTGACTGCCATGCTTCTTGTATAATTTCTCTCCTACCTTTAATATGATAGGGTCATTTTTCACTGCTATAGACACTTCATCTCCTGACATCCGACTAATTACATCCTCCTTCAGGCCTTGACTAACTTCAACCGAAGAAGGCAGTAACAATCTGGCTTCTGCCTGTACATTTCTTCCCTTCTTGTGGTTTTCATTGAAACGACAAGTTTGCTTGTGTCTCCATAAACTCCACTTTAAAAAAAAGCCCAAGCAAAACTCACATGGAAGATAATCATGGGCTGATGTTGGTTCAGAGCTTCTTATAATTGTAATAAGAACACCTTCACCTTTTCTTAACACGTTGGTGTTGTGTTTATAGTCGCCGGCATTTCTTAGTTTTTCCCACGCAAGATTTCTCTCTTTTGATCCTGACGGGTAACTTAATACCCTTTGAATTTCACTTTCTTTTGAATGTATAGAAGAAAGATAGTGTTTTCTAATATTAGTAGAACTATTATCATCACAAAAAAGACAAAAGTGGATTTTATCCCATTTCCTTTTTTCTCCATAATTCCTGCTCTGTTGCACTTCTAAAGCATTTGTTCTATCTGAAGATTTTGTAACATCCTCATCCAAGGATGTTACTTTATCAACCTGGATTTTTGGTCTTTTTCTATGGACAGGTTTTGTTGTGACTTTTCGTTTTACAGTAAGAGCTGGAAATATTTCTATAATCTCTGATGTATCCGAGTCTGAACTACAAGAATCTTTTAAAATGTAGTTTGGATCATGCAGGGAATCATCATAACCTTCAGTAATTGAAACATCAGAGTCATAACCATCTCTATACCAAGCAGTTTCTCGACGGATGAACTCTGAAAGTTTAAAAAAAATCACATCATTTTCATGGTACTTCACTTTTTTTTGGAAGTTATCTTTTTGTTCCTCCTTGGACCTTGGGTTGTTTGCTAGACAGGGTTACTGTTCTACACTTATCATTTTTTTAAAGAATACTATCTGAATGTGTGTCCAAAATCAGGCAAAAAGGGCTAACTGTGCTGAAATCAATCGAAACTGGACCAAAATATGGAAGTGCGCAAGTTAGTATGCTGATGCATGTATTTGTTAAGTTTCATCACTGCAGTAGTAATACTTTTTGAGTTTACGCGCGACACAATCCAAAATAAGGCAAAAAAGGGTGATAACTCTGCTGAAATCAATCGAAACTGGACCAAAATATGGAGGTGCGCAAGTTCATATGCTATTTTATGTATTTGTAAAGTTTCTTTACTCTAGCAGCAATAATTTTTGAGTTATGCACAACACAAGTCCAAATAAGGCAAATTATGGATGTGCGCAAGTTTGTATGCTGATGAATGTATTTGTAAAGTTTCATCACAGTAGTAGTAATACTTTTTGACTTACGCGCGTCACAAAAATATGACGGACGAGACGGATGGACAGACGGGAAGTAGGTTAATGTCCAAAGAATACTTATGGAATTGGCAACATAAACCAAAAATGTCTGTGCGGACGGACCGACAAGGGTAAATCTATACATCCCCCCCCCCCTTTTTAAAGGGGGGCATAAAAAGTTTAAATAAATCCCATAGCTGCACAAGATTTTTCTTTCTATATATGTTAAACAAGAGGGCCATGGATGATGGCCCTGGTACGCTCCCCTGAGTATATTGCGCCAAACAGTTTTACCTTTGGATTTCGCCCAAAACCAAAATCATCTGAGGACTTATAGTTTTATTTAAATATATAGTTTTAAATATATCAGTCCTTGCCTTAGTTTTTCTATGGGCAAATGTCTTACAAAAACTACTTGCCCGAATAGATTTCAACAAGCCAAAAATATGAACATGTAATAGGGTACTGTACTTCTTGAAAATTGACAATGATTAAATCGAACTACCAAAACAATCTTCAGTTGTTTTTTATTCCCTGAATGACAGAAGCTAGACCATACCTGCAATAAAGGTGCTTTACGAGATTTCACTTTGAAAATAATTCCTAAATCCCTTTTTCAAAGCACTTTTTGTATAAATTTGCTTTCTGACCTGCGGACATAGTAGGTCTAGATCTATAATACATGATCATCGGTCTAACACATGTCTAATAGCATATACACGTACATGTAGTTTCTAATATGCCTATTTGTGAAAAATAGTCTACCAGATTTTCAGCGCTAACCGATTAAGTTAAAATACTATGTAATATAAATACAACCAGACTACTAATTTGGCAGTGTTCTTGGGAGGTTTGATCATGTGACACTTTTTCTAGGGTTTAAACTAGTGACCTACTATTTAATCCCACATGAACTGCTTTTGAACTTTACCTAGATTTTGTCAAGAACAACATTTGGAACAAGTTTGATGAAGTTTGGCACAAAAAAATGTGGCCTCTAGTGCATTCAAAAGGTTTTTCTATGACTTGACCTAGTGACCTACTTTTTGGCCCTACATGACCCACTTTTGAACTTGAACAAGATTTTGTCAAGAACAACATTTGGAGCAAGTTTGGTGAAGATTGACCCAGCATGGTCACAATGGCTCACCATGAGCACTTCGCGCTCAGGTGAGCTAAAAATCCAAATTTCTGTTCTTTCTTCAGCTTTTATTCCAAATCACATGACTCCTTCAAATATAGATGGTTCATATCTTAAAGTTTTAAAAATATTCTTTAGATTGTGAAGGATGAGCTAGCTGCTTATCCCTATTTATTTCCATGCAAATTTGAAGAAAAAACAAGCACAGTCGTCATGGGTGACAAATGCCCCCAAAGTGTTTGACACTGTAAACCTTTTTTCTACAAATTAAGTCAAAGGTCAATTCCTAAGACCTGAAAGTAAACTGCGACACTCTGCCATCCAAAATTTAATCACACTCCAAATTTGCAATCCCTAGCTGATAAGCTATAGCAGTCTTCGAGATATGCTCCAGACAAACTTTTTCTGCAAAATTATGTCAAAGGTCAAGGTCACAGTGAGCTGAAAAAAGTATGTGGCACTCAGACATCCCAAGATGTACTCACACACCAAATTTTGTATCCCTAGCTGATAAGGTAAAGGAGACATGCACCAGACAAGCTTTTTCTACAATAGAGGTCAAAGGTCAATGTCACTGTGTCCTGAAAGTAGTATGCGACATTTCAACATACTTAGATGAACTCAAACACCAAATTTGCTATCCCTTGCTGATAAGATATAGGAGATATGCTCCGGACAAGTTTTTTGTACAATTGAGGTCAAAGGTCAAGGTCGCAGTAACCTGAAAGTAGTAAGTGAAACTATAATACTAAGATGAGCTGACACACCAAATTTGCTATTCCTAGCTGATATGATATAGAAGATATGCTGCAGACAAGCTTGTTGTACAATTGAGGTTAAAGGTCAAGGTGACCTGAAAGTAGTATGCAATACTCCAGCATACTAAGATGAGCTTACAAACTAAAATAGCTATCCCTAGCTGATAAGATATAGGAGATATGCTGCAGACAAGCTTTTTGTACAATTGAGGTCAAAGGTCAAGGTGACCTAAAAGTAGTATGTGACACACCGTCATCATAAGATGAAGTCACACACCAAATTTGGTATTCCTAGCTGATAAGATATATATGTTCCGGACAAGCTTTTCCTACAATTGAAGTCAAAGGTCATGGTCACAGTGACCTGAAAGTAGTATGCGACACTCTGCCATCCCAAGATATACTCCCACACCAAATTTGGTTTCCCTAACTGATGTGGTAAAGGAAATATGCTCCGAACAAGCTTTTTCTACATTTGAGGTCAAAGGTCAAGGTCAGTCTTAATTACTCGAAAATGGTATAGAAAAATAGAATAGCTTTTTCTAATAATTGAGGTCAAAGGTCAAGGTCATAGTGACCTGAACATGGTACGAGACACTCCGGTATCCCAAGATGATAATGGAGGAGTTGGGTTTTACGGCACTGCGACAGAAAAGGTCATAAAGCCGCGATCCCTAGATGATAAAATATAGGAGATATACTCCGGACAGGTTTTTTGTACAATAAGGGTGAAAGGTCCAGGTCACAATGACCTTAAAGTAGTTTGTTACACTCCATTATCCTAAGATGAACTCATAGACCAAATTTGGTATCCCTAGCTGATGTGGTAAAGGAAATATACTCCGGACAAGCTTTTTCTACAATTGAGGTCAAAGGTCAAGGTAACAATGACCTGAACATGGTACGCAACACTCCGGCATCCCATGTTGTATCCACACACTAAATTTGGTATCTCTAGCTGATAAGGTACAGGAGATATGCTCCAGACAAGCTTTTTCTACAATTGAGGTCAAAGGTCAAGGTCAAAGTGACCTGAACATAGTACATGACACCTCATTATCCCAAGATGTACTCACACACCAAATTTGGTATCCCTAGGTTTTAAGGTATAGGAGATATGCTCCGAACAAGCTTTTTGTACAATTAGGGTCGAGGTCACAGTGACCTGAAAGTAGTTTAAGACACTCAGTCATCCTAAGATGAACTCACACACCAAATTTGGTATCCCTAGCTGATGTGGTAAAGGATATATACTCCGGGCAAGCTTTTTCTACAATTAAGGTCAAAGGTCAAGGTCACAATGACCTGAACATGGTATGCGACACTCCGGCATCCCAAGATGTATCTACACACTAAATTTGGTATCCCAAGCTGATAAGGTATAGGAGATAAGCTCCGGACAAGCTTTTTCTACAATTGAGGTCAAAGGTCAAGATCAAGCTTTTTGTACAATGATGGTCAAAGGTTAAGGTCAAGGTCACAGTGACCTGAAAATAGTATGTGACACTCCGCCATCCCAAGATATACTCACACACCAAATTTGGTATCCCTAGCTGATGTGGTAAAGGAAATATACTCTGGACAAGCTTTTTCTATTATTGAGGTCAAAGGTCAAGGTCAAGGTCACAATGACCTGAAAATGGTATGCGACACTCCCGCATCCCAAGATGTATATACATACCAAGTTTTGCATTCCTACCTAAAGTAATATAGGAGAGATGTGCCAGACACGATTTACCGGACTGACAGACGGACTACTATATGCCAACCAAAGCAAGCTTTTGGGGCATAAAAACCCTATGTGTAATAAAGGTGGAGTAATCCAGACAAGAGTTTTAATTAAAATGAACAAAGGGGGATAACTCCAGAACACACAATAATATGAGTTATCTCACCTTCTTGCACAACTACATGTAATTATCATTTAGCAAGCACACACAGGAATCAGTGCACTCCTCCAGAGGAAGTTACCCACACTTAAAGATCCCAAGACATACTGAGGTATTGACCCTAAATGATGACAAACATATACCAAGGTTATTTAGACTGTAACAAAGAGAAATCTGAATGCTCATATAGATCTCACAGGCACTTAACACTTCCTTTTAAACCCACCTTACCCACTTTAAAACTAATTCAAAGCAGAACCTACCAGTCATGTGTTCAGAACGGTCTATTATCTGGGGCTCTGGACTTGCTCTTACACTATAACCATGGTGTTCAGCACTGGGTGGGGATATTGCCACAGCCTCCTCATGCATTGTGTCTTAAAAGGAAGAAAAAGATATCAATGTTATTTAGAATGTAATAAAGAGAAATCTGAATACCCATATAGATCTCACCTTAAAACTTATTTGAAGCAAGAAATCAGATGTTTTGCTATACAAGTTTGTTGTTTTGATTAACCAGAATCGGGTGTTCCTCGGAACACGTGTGTCACCTGCCGAAATCTGCCGTAAACAAGCTTTTACCATAAATGAAAAGGTGAATATCTCTCACAGTACTGATGCAAGAGTTATGAACCCTGTGCAAAACACTTCCACTGATCAAACTTTTTTCATAAATTAAGTACAACTGAAGTTATCTGACAAAACAGAAAATTTGGAAAAGGGGGATAACTCTCACAGTACTGAGCAAGAGTTATGAACCTTGCCCAAGACAATTTAACTCATCAAGGTCTTTACATAATTTAAATTTCATCTCAAAAGCTTATCTGCTGGAAAAGAAAATGTGGAAAAGGGGAATAACTCTAACAATATTGATGGAAGAGTTGTGAACCTTGTGCAAGACAATTCCATTCATCAAGCTATTTCCATAAATGAAATTTCATTTCGAAAGTTTCAGTATAGCTGAAGTTATCTGCAGGAGAAAAAAAAATGAAAAGGGGGATAACTCTCACAGTATTAATGTAAGAGTTATGAACCTTAATGAAGACACTTCAGCTCACCAACCTCTTTCAATAAATGATATTTCATCTCAATAGCTTTAGTATAACTTAAGTTATCTGCTGGAAAAGAAAATGTGGAAAAGGAAGATAACTCTCACAGTATTAGTGCAAGAGTTATGAACCTTGTGCAAAACACTTCCACTCATCAAAGTACAAAAATGAGTCATGCAGGAAATACCACATACAGAACAAACACTCGCCCGAACAGCAACACAAGGAAACAGCAAATATACATGGGTAGAAAAAACAACAAGAGACGCACAAAGACAAAACAAACATACAATAGGAGGAAGATGGAAGTACCGCCTTGGAACGGTCAGTGACAAAAGTCACCGGGGGTTTAAACCGGTTTATGGGCGCCCAACCTCACCCTTATTCCATCCCCATCCTAAAAGACAAACAGTGTAAATAAACGTATCCCCTCTCCGACTAATCTACAACAACCGCGACAGCAAATACAGTGGTAAAGTGCATGTATAACAAAAAAACATTTAATTGAACATACTGTATCCACCTATCGCTAGTGTACTCAATGATTGAGCTGCAAACAGAGTAACTGTAGAAAAGTAATAAAGGGTACGACAAAAATGAAATAGTACAGATATCCGACGTTCTCCTTCATATCATGTGAAAAGCATTAGTAGAACAGGAGTTATAGCCAAAAATAAAAGTGTGACGGAAAAAGTGTGACGGACAGACAAACAGACAGACGGACGGACGCCGGAAAAGTGATCCCTAAGTGTCACCTCTGCAAAGCAGGTGACACAAAAACAATCAGAAGGATTTATATTTTGTAAATTTGGAACTTTACTCCTAGTAATTAAATTGAATTTTATTTAAATCAAAATTAAAATCTATAAAACCATTTTTTTTAATATAAGAGTGTATTTTGTAGCATTTATGCAAAGATAAAACTAATTTCATCCATAAAGTATCATTATTTACTAACAGGTTGGACTTATCAGTGATTTATATGTTAAGAGTAAAGTATTACCTGAGGGGACAGACATTACGGGGACGGACATTACACATAACTTTTGTTTTTTTGTGAATAACAACACAATTTGAAAAGGATATTTAAAATATGCGTATTTATTGATGATATGCTATCTCTGGGCCTAATATAAAGGAACTTACACATCAGTTTGATGGTTGGAAAAAAATTTAGGAGGGGGTACGGACATTAGTCACATTACACATTTTTTTACGCTAAGCCGCATCAGGAGACAAAATTTTGAATAAAACAAATATTGCATGTTTTTATCTGGAAATGTTCTCTATATCTTTGATATGGTTTGTTTCACATTGGAAAAAACATTTTAAGTGTCTGCTTTAATTCTTTTGGTAAAGATATTTTACAAAAATATAATATAGGGGTCATCAGTTTTTACAAGCATTACATCGGGTCCTTTTTAACTATCAGACGCCTTCCAATTTATTTATTTTTTGTGTGTGTGTAGATTTTTATGATAGGTTGTGTACCTAGTAAGTCACAATACAATTTGTTGAAAAAAAAACTAGCTAACAACAGGCCTTTTTCCATGCATTGAACATTGAATTTAGACAAGTAAAATGTATCAGTACCAAAATTTCTTCCCAAAATATTTGATTTTTCATGCGAAAAAATTCCCAAATCAGACAAGGCAATTTTTCCCAAAATGGCCAGAATAAGGCCTGGTATTGTATACCAAATTAAATTCTCCATATGATGAAACTGTTCTTCAAGCTATCTTTATTCTGTTTAGAAAGGCAATAAATGAAAAAGTGTGAAAAAATTAGATGCTAATTCATTACAGGCAAAAAAGGCACTTTTTGGACCACATGAATTGAAATAATTTTATAATTCAATGTCTATTCTAGGGCGAAACAGACGAGCTAAAAATGACTAAGTTCAAATGGCTGTAATTTAGTGAAAAATTAAAGCAGATCTAAATCCTGATCACATGCACATCTATGGTTTATGTGGAAACACTGTACCAACTTATAAGATTGTAGCTTTAAAACTGTAGGACTAGTTAGTCAGACAAAGTATGTACTGTATATTGGACGGACGAACGGAATAACAGACTCACGGACAGACAGGGGTAAAACAGTATGCCCCCCCACCTGACTGATTGCCGTGGGGGCATAAAAATACAGAAATCAATTAGCAAGCACACACAGGAATCAGTGCACTCCTCCAGAGGAAGTTACCCACACTTAAAGATCCCAAGACATACTGAGGTATTGACCCTAAATGATGACAAACAGCTATTTAAGAACCTACCAAGGTGCATACATAGCAAGACAATTGCTTAAGTACTTAACAAATGAACCTACCTGTCATAGTCGCATTATTGGAGGTAGGATTTAACTAGAACTGTCACTGTTTATGACAAATCCCCCCCACCCCACAATAGCAATTTAATAGTTAAAGTATGAGCATAAAAGGCCAGAGGTCAAGGTCAAAGAGACCTGAAAATTGCATCTTGCACATCTACTCCAAATTGACATTTATGCCCAGCATCAACTGACTGAGGTTGAAACTGAAGGTGATTATACCCCCCCCCCCCCCACTAGCACATTTAGAGATGGGGTTATAGAAATAAATCTGATGTTGACCTAATATGAGAATGGACTGCCACATATCTACATCACATCTCTGTCTATCTATGTCTGCTCTGGACAAAACTTCATTTATCAAAATTAAGAAAAGGGAGATAATTCATGAATGAAGAATCAAATTAAAACCTTAATTGCAGGAGCACAATTTCATATGGTGTTCAACAATACTACACAATTTAAAAGAAATTATGTTGAGGGCATGGCAGAATAAAGCCTCAGACAATATTTGATTTGTTAAAAAGTGCAAAAATGGAGATAATTCAAGAAGGAAGTTACCAATCAAAACTGCAATCATATGTGAACAAATTGAGTGGGTGCTAAAAAATACTGCAAAATATTAAAAAATTCTGTTGAGGCATTACAGAGTAAAGCTCAGGACTAAAGTTCATATATTAAAATTACGAAAAGGGAGATAATTCATAAAGAAATGACAAATCAAATCTGCAATCGCAGGTGCAAAACTTAAGATGGTGATCAACAATACTGCATAATTTTAAAATGTCCTGTTTAAGGATTGCAGAGTAAGCTCCGGACAACTAAATTTCATATATCAAAATTACAAAAAGGGAGATAATTCAAGAACCAAATGACGAATCAAAACTCCAATCGCAGGTGCACAACTTCAGATGGTGATCAACAATACTGCATAATTTTAAAATGTTCTGTTTAAGGATGGCAGAGTAAAGCTCCGGACAAAATTTATCTATTAAAATTACAAAAGGGGAGATAATTCAAGAACGAAATGATCAATCGGATCCATAATCGCAGACTTCGCAGATGCACAACTTCAGATGGTGAACAACAATACTGCATTAATTTAAAAAAAGTTTCGTTGAAGGACAACTGAGTGAAGTTCATGACAAAATTCATCTTTTAAAATTACAAAAGGGGAGATAATTCAAGAACGAAATGACAAATCAAATCCATAATTGCAGGTGCAAAACTTCAGATGGTGAACAACAATACTGCATAATTTAACACTTTACCTAATAGCCTGTTTCTAGTTATGAAGATAGGTGGCCACTTAAAGCAGGTTGAAAGTAAAGCAGAATGCGCCTTAAGGCACATTCTGCTTTACTTTCAGCCTGCTTTAAGCTACCACCTGCTAGGATATAGAAAAATTTCTTATGGTATATGTTCATGACTGTATAAATTTGAACTATTTTCTTCAGTTGAAGAAAAAATAAAACACGCTAAAAGCCGCTTCTATGAGGTAAAGGGTTAAAAAAGTTTCGTTGAAGGACGGCTGAGTAAAGCTCCGGACAAAATTCCGTCTACAGGCTGACGGACGGACATTCTTACGAGTTGGTATTTATATGGCTATTTCCTTTGATCTTCCTTTTAAGTCGCTAGCCACATAAAAGCATTTCAAATTTGCTGTATCTCAAAAACGGAATGAGCTAGAACTTAAAACTAACCCTTATCCTAACCCTACGAATGGCCAGGTTAATGTCACAAGAAATGGCCAGGTTAATGTTTTAGTTTGAGCCACATAACTTTTTAGCCACTTATTTACCCTCTCGTGTGAGCGGACAGACAGACGGACGGAGTGATTCCAGTATACCCCCCTACACTTCGTTGTGGGGGTATAATTATTTTATGGGCGGGGTTACAATTCGGAGTGGCGGAGATATGATAGAGATTGCCTAATTTAGAGTTGCTTTTACAAATTGTCAGTGATTTGAAAATCGCTTTGATCTTAAGAAATGGCGAAGTCAGCATTGCAGGGGGACTTCTACGCTCACTACGCCCACTAGGGTGATCTCTGAATTAATCAATGACCTACATATGTTTGGTAATCCTAGATAAAATAGTATAAGAGATATGCTGCAGACAAGGTTTTTCAATAAATCAATGTCAAAGGTCAAGGTCAAAGTTAGCTGAAAGTGGTATGGGACACTCGGCAATCCCAAGATGTATCTATAATACACAAGGTTTAGGAATCCTAGATGGCTTAGAACAGGAGTTACAATAACCAAGGTCAGAGGTCAAGGTCAAAGTGTCTTGACTTCTACTACTCCTGATTAAGATTTATCCCAAGTATCAAGTGAATCAGGTTGAAACTGAAGGAGGAGTTCGCCACACATGAGTAGTAGAGAGACCAGCAATTTCAAGGACCAAGGTCAAGGTCACAGAGACATGAAATATGTGTCTTGCACATCTACTACTCCTGATTAAAATTTATCCCAAGCAATACGATATATGTATTACGATACAATAAAAACAATATGTGATACGTATTGCTGATACAATAGAATTAGAGTTTAACATTGGGATGCATCTTAAAAAAAAGTTTCATGAATACTTACTGCTATATGTAAGCACAAATTTTACACTTACATCTGATGGTTTCGTCTCTCACTGGAGACATCCTCAGAACTGCCTAACTGCGTGCTCCGACGTCATGATTGAAACGAAGAGGCCCACCACCTTACGACCAGGTTTTCACCACATCTACAGAAAGTGGCGGAAATCGTCGAGCATGACATCAGAGCGCCAGTTAGGATGTCTCCAGTGAGAGATGACACCGTCAAATGTAAGTGTAAAATTTGTGATGTAATTAGAAGAAATGATACTCAAAATTTGCTATTTTCTTGTTCCCTTGTGTAGAAAAAATGATAGAACTAACAAATGTATTTGTGGTGTAATGGGTAAAGTTAATGAGCTAGAAGAAGATGATACATGTATAGGCTTGATTATATTAATCTTTAACCCATTTTATACTGGACACAATTTAAGTTTACCAGTATGTATATTTTGAAATTAGTGCAAGTAACTGTATTGTACTGAACCTATGAAACTGATAAATGTATTGTATTGAAACCATAAAAACCGATACAAACCAATTAACCAGTATATTGATCCAGCCCTAATCCCAAGACTTAGTATCAAGAGAATCAGGTTGAAACTGAAGGAGGAGTTCTCCGCACAAGATTTTGCAGACAGACCAACTTCCGACAGGCTGATTCCAGTACCCCCCTCAAACTTTGTTTATGGTGCCGTGGTTTAATAAATTTGTGGACAGACAGGCTGGGGTATAAAAATTACTGTTGAAATGTCAAAAGTGGATGAATTCAAAACACTGTTACAGTTGCATTCATTGTTTTAGACTTACCAATGTCACTAGAGTCATTGTCAGAAGGTTCATAGTCTGGATCTTCTTCCCTATCCACATCTTCCCAATCAATATCATTATCACAACCAGCAAGAGAATTCTGAACACTCCCTCTACTGTCTTCATCCTCATCATTATCAAAATCAGATTCATAGTCTTGATTCTTCTCTTCAGTTTCTTTTACCAGACCTCGACTTTGAACACGGCTATCCATCTGAAAAACATTACTGGTTTCTTCCTCTTCATTTATCTGTTCTGGTATCATGTCATCTTTAACATTACACACAGTGAATTCTGTGTATGATGATGACTCACTACTTGCACTGAAAGTATGAGATCTGTTCTTACTGACATTAACATTCACTGGTAATTCAGTTTCCCCTTGAGACAGTTTTTCAAATTCTTCCTGTACCTCTTCAACATCAACTTTATCTTGTGAAATATTTTCAGTGAGAACAATATCTGGTTCTAAAACTTCACTTGTTACAGATTGTTGTGCACTATTTGTGAGAGTTACATCAGTATCTCTTTGTGAGTTAGTGTCTGAAACAACATTAGTTTTACCTGAAACCTCAACAGCCAAATCTCTAGATTTAATACCAGATGATGAAACCACACCCTGAGTCCATCCAGATTTGTCGGATGGTTGTAATGAGTCATAATTCATAGAACCAGTTAAGATATTTGGACCAGAAATAGTTGATGGTTTATGGTCATCCTTTGAACCACTTATTAACACAAATACTTCAGTCTCTATATGTCTACTGGAATCTCGCTGTTCTTTGATATCATTTTGCGTGTAATCGGTAATTATTGGCACATTCTCTTTCTCGGTGGACTGTTTTGGTTTGAGAGCCACAGGGGGTGGGGTCCAAGGGGAAATTGCATCTGCCTCAACTTTTCTTGGTGATACAACTGGGCTTGTTGCTGAGGCTGACCTGGGTGATCTTGAAGAAATTTGAATATCTTTTGGTCTTGTTGATATTGTAGGTTCTTGTTTCCTTGATGATGCAACAGGGCCAATAGACTTTGTTGACAACTTAGGCTCCAGTTGTACTGGAGATACTCTTGTCTCTGTCTGACGAGGGGATTGCAAAGGACTTGGGGATTTTGGTAACATTGGTGAAATTTGTTGTGATGTTTCAGTTTTGGTTGATTTCAAGGGGGCTTTTGAGAACACTGCATATGACTTTGGAGCTGTTGAGGTACTTATGGGTTGCTTCACTTGTGATGTAGAGTTATTCTCAATAACATCTGAAATAGAAACAGATAAACACCTTCAACACCGAGTATTTCTCTGTTTAAACCTTACAATGTTTGATTTTCAAATGAACGCTTCAGTTTTCTAATAAAGCCAAGTTTACATTGAGTCTTGAGGGATTTGTCCAAAAATATATACAGTAACACCTCTCTATTTAGAACAATAAATTACATTGATTATTTGGTGTTTCAGACAGGACGGTGCCATTTTTTACCTTAGGGGCATCGTTTGAACAAGCTTGACAGAGAACCTGTAGATGATGCTATGTGCTAAATATCTAAGCTCTGTGTACTAGGGTTTCAGACAAGAAGATTTTTGATGTTTTCATTGAAAAAATCTAATTTTAGCTCCTGTGTCATAGATATGGTATGGACCGAAACCATTTCAACACTTTTTATAAAGGATATAGATCTAGAAGTGTCACCATGCCAAACATAAAGGTCTGGCCATAATAGTTTCAGAGCAGAAGATGTTTGAAAATTTCACTATATAACTTTATGTAAAACTGTGACCCCCAGGGCAGGGCCAATTTTGACCCAAGGGGCATAATTTGAACATTCTCAGTAACTGTTCACTAGATGATACTATATACCAAATATCATAGGTCTAAGAACTTTCAGTTTTGGATAAGAAGATTTTTTAAGATTTTTCTATTTAATCCTATGTAAAACTTGTGAACCCAGGGTGGTGGCAATTTTGACCTCATGGGCAAAACTTGAACAATCTTTGTAGAGGTCCATTAGATGCTGCTACATACCAAATATCACAGCTCTTAGCCTTTCGATTTGGAAAAGAAGATTTTTTAAGTTTTCACTAAATGATCCTATGTAAAACTTGTGACCCCCGGGGCAAAATTTGAACAATCTATGTAGAGGTTCCCTAGATGATGCTTCATACCAAATATCACAGCTCTAAGCCTTTCGGTTTTGTCGGAGAAGATTTTTTAAGTTTCTGGTATATAATCCTATGCAAAACTGATGACCCTTGGGGCGGGGCCAATATTGACCCTAGGGGCATGATTGGAATAATCTTGATAAAGGACCTATAGAAGATGCTATGTGTCAAATATCTAAGCTGATCAGGCCCTTGTAGTTTTTGACAAGAAGATTTTTTAAGATTTACTTATTTTTTCACTTTGGTTGCCATAGCAACCACAGTTCTGCATTGTTTTCAATTCCTTGAACAAATTTGAAAGAGCTTGACCCAAGGAACATTCGTGTAAAGTTTGGTTGAAATCTGTCAAGCGGCTTAGGAGGAGATGTCATTTTAAGCAAAAGTTAAATGATGACGCACACCACACGACGGACACAGGGCCATCACAATAGCTCACCTTGAGCCTTTGGCTCAGGTGAGCTAAAAATGCGCTAAAAATCGCTTCTATATCGCTTCATTTTTTCGTATCGGAATACATATCGTATCATAAGTGTCTGGGCAATACCAAGCCCTTAAATTAATACTGCTAAATAAATGCTTTAGATACTTGATGGCGTCAAACGCGGCGGCTGGCCTTAATATACACTGTTTGCAATGCAATAAGGCAGGTTTTGTCATGGCACGGCTCAATTAAATTTTGTAGACAAAAGAGTGAAAACTTTGTTGCCTGTAGCATGTTCACATGGTTTTCCTATGATCTAACATATTGACATACATTTTGACCCCACATGACCCATGTTTGATACTGACCTAGATATTGTCAAGAACAACATTTGGAGCAAGTTTGATGAAGATTAACTAAAACTTGTGGCCTCCAGTGCATTCACCAGGTTTTACTAGGATTTGACCTAGTGACCTACTTTTTGACCCCATACGATCCGTGTTCAAACTTATCCTAGATTTGTCAAAAACAACATTTGGCGCAAGTTTGACTAAAAATTACATGGCCTCTAGAGTACTCACAAGGTTTTTCTAGGATTTCACCTTGTATCCTACTTTTTTGACCCAAAATGACCCATGTACCAACATGACCTAGATTTTGCCAAAAACAACATTTGGAGCAAGTTTGATAAAGATTGACTCAAAAGCATGGCTCATGTGAGCTAAAAATTAAGGTACAAACAAGTAATAGAACAAGTCATGAATGATAACCCTAATATACCTGAGCCTAGGCCTTTTGGTATAAACTATAAACCCTTTTTACTTTTATTTAAGCTTTGTTTGATTTTGACTTTTATGGAAATTCAGGCCTGTGCTCAAGTAAACTTAACAAAAAGAACATCAACATAGGTACCTGCAGCCAATTTCCTTTTCTGAAAAAAAATTCATAAGACTATGTAAACTTGGTGGCAGACAATTGACAAGTACTGTTGCACTGGTGAAAGCTCCCCGAACTGGGCATAGTCACAGGATGAGTGGGGGGGGAGGGGGGGGGGCTGGGTTCGCTTCCCTGAGTATATTTAACCAAATAATTTTACTAAACCAGTATTAACTATGTAGACACTAGAGTGTCAACAGTGGCTTCTAGTGCGTTCACAGGGTTTTTCTATTATCTGACCTAGTGACCTATTTTTTGACCCCAACATGACCCATTTTCACACCTGATATAGATTTTGTCAACTACAATATTTGGGAGCAAGTTTGACGAATTTTTAATTCAATCTGTGGCCTCTGATGCGTTCACAAGGTTTTTCTAGGATTTAACCTAGTGAACTACTTTTTATCCCCACATGATCCATGTTCAAACTTTACCTAGATTTTGCCAACAACAACATTACGAACAAGTTTGATGAAGATTGGCCTGAAATTGTGGCCTCTGGTGTTTTCAAAGGTTTTACTAGGATTTGACCTAGTGAAGACCTACTTTTTGACCAGACATGACCCATTTTCAAACTTGACCTAGATTTTGTCAAGAGCAACATTTGGAGCAAGTTTGATTAAATTGACCTAAAATTGTGGCCTCTAGTGTGTTCGCAAGGTTTTTCCATGATGGCTAGTGACCTATTTTTTGAACGGACATGACCGATTTTCAAACTTGTACTAGATTATGTCAAGAACAACATTTGAAGCAAGTTTGATAAAGATTGACCAAGATCTGTGGCCTCTAGTGAGGTCGCAAGGTTTTTCTATGATTTGACCTAGTGGCCTACTTTTTGACCTAACATGACATATTTTCGAACTTGACCTAGATTTTGTCAAGAAAAACATTTGGAGCAAAGTTTGATGAAGACTGATCCAAATCTGTGGCCTTTTGTGTATTGGCAAGGTTTTTCTAGGATTTGACCTAGTGACCTACTTTTTGACCAGATATGACCCATTTTCGAACTTGACCTAGATTTTGTCAAGAACAACAGTTGGAGCAAGTTTGATTAAATTGACCCAAAATTGTGGCCTCTAGTGTGTTCGCAAGCAAAAGTTTACGGGCGCCGCACGACGCTGCCAGACACAGTACGGTCACAATAGCTCACCATGAGCACTCCGTGCTCAGGTGAGCTAAAAATATGATATGCAGAGTAATGGTTCTTGCACACCGCACCACCGAGATATATGAAGTTTCAAGATGATAGCTGTAATAGTGTAAAAGTTATGCTCCAGGCAAATATAAAATTTAACAAAAGGCAATATCTTTTATAATTATGATGTTCAGAGTAATGGTTATTGTACACTGCACTTCTCTTCAGTGAGATATATTTAGTTATGAAGTTTCAAGCTGCAATAGTGTAAGAGTTATGTTCTGGACAAAATTGAAATATGAAATTTAACAAAGGGCAATAACTCTAAAATCATGACATGCAGAGTAATGGTTCTTGCACATTGCACTTCTCCTCAGTGAGATATATAGTTATGAAGTTTCATGATGATAGCTGCAATAGTGTAAGAGTTATGCTTTGCACAAAAATGAAGTATGAAATTTAACAAAGGGCAATAACTAAAAAATTATGAAGTGTAGAGTAATGGTTCTTGTACACTGCACTTCTCCTTAATGAGGTCTATTCACCTTTTATGTTTCAAGATGATAGCTGTAATAGTATAAGATTTATGCTCCAGAACAAAAAATACGACAGACGGACGGAAACAGCGGCAACTATATGCTCCCCCCCCCCACCTCCCTTTGGGGGGAGCATAAAAATACCCCACTCTAGGACTTAAAGATGGCAGTTAGTATGTGTAAGCTTTCAGGAGAGTATGCAGCAAATGATATTACCTTTTGTCTCCACACATACGGCCCTGGACCGTAATTGTACCTAATTTCATCCCCAGGCTCTATATCCTTTAGGGCGTAAAACCAAATAGCTGGTAACAGTGGTTGTTCCAAAATTAGTTTGGGCTTGCAGTTTGGGGAATAGTGACTATCGTTCATCAGCCTTCCCAGTGTCCCGTCTTCAACAGATGAGTCTATGCTGCAATATAAACATAAGGGAAGTTTCTATGCAGTTGAATAAGAAGAACAAGAGTGACCAACTGGACAAGACAATATGAAAACATAGGAGCTGCCTGATGTTTGCATAGAAGTTTTACCATGCACGACTATAACCATTTATTTCATCACCAGGTTCTATATCTTTCAGGGCAAAAAAACAGATAGCTGGTAACAGTGGTTGGTTCTCCTCCAAAATGAGTTTCGGCTTACAATTTGGTGAAAGATGACTGTCATTCATCAATCTTCCCATCGATCCATCTTCAGCTGATGAGTCTATGCTGTAATATAAACACGACCAGATGGACAAATGCCCCATCAAAGTTTGACGATTTGTAGCCAAAATCAAACTTGATAAATATTTTAATAGTATATGCTTGCATGTCAAAATATAAATTCAATCGGCTTAACTCTTTAAGATTTATTGAATGATGGCCCCTTATTTTGGATGAACTAATGGACATATACACGAGAGCACCGCAAAGTGGCACCAACGCTCGTATTCCAAGTCTAGAGGTCAAGGTCAAGGTCACCGAGACCTGAAATTTGTGTCTTGCACATCTACTACTTATGATTAACATTTATGCCAAGTATCAAGTGAATGAGATTGAAACTGAAGAAGGAGTTCACCGTACAAGATTTTGCCTGCCAAATTCAAGGCCTAAGGTCAAGGTCACAGAGACCTAAAATTTGTGTTTTGCACATCTACTACTCCTGAGTAACATTTATGCCAAGTATCAAGTGAATCAGGTTGAAAGTGAAGGAGGAGTTTGCCGTACAAGATTTTGCCTGCCAATTTCAAGACCAAAGGTCAAGGTCACAGAGACCTGAAATTTGTGTCTTGCACATCTACTACTCCAAAGTAACATTTACGCCAAGTATCAAATGAATCAGGTTGAAAGTGAAGGAGGAGTTCGCCGTACAAAAATCTTGTAGACAGACCAACCGACTGCCGATCAACCGAGGACAGACCGACCATCCAACAGACAGGCTGATTCCAGTATACCCCCTTCAAACTCCGTTTGTGGTTGTATAATAATACTGAAGTCAGAGTTACAGACCTTGTGCACTGCACTTCAAGTCAATGTGATCTATCTGTGTATGAAGTTTGAAGTCAATAGCTTTTATTCTTTTGAAGTTATTCTCTGGACAAGCCAAATTTGGACAAAAATGACAAAGGGCAATTACTCCAAAAATACTGAAGCCAGAGTTACGGACCTTGTGCACTGCACTTTGGGTCAATGTGATCTATCTTTGTATGAAGTTTGAAGTCAATAGCTTTTATTCTTTTGAAGTTATGCTCCAGACAAGCCAAATTGTGCCAAAAATGACTAAGGGCAATAACTCCAAAAATACTAAAGCCAGAGTTATGGACCTTGTGCACTGCACTTAAGTCAATGTGATCTATCTGTGTATGAAGTTTGAAGTCAATAGCTTTTATACTTTGGAAATTATGCTCCAGACAAGCCGAATTGTGACAAAAATGACAAGCAGGATGGACAGCGTTACAGATGGACAGACAGGGTAACTCCAGTATAACCCACCCTTCCTAAAACTTCATTTGTGGGGATATAAAAATCTGCCATGATATAACTTGCGCTCCTGAATAATAAACAAGTCGACCTTATGATCTCCATTCTGAAGAATTGTTTGGTCACATCAACCAAAAATGTTTGTGCGGACTGACGGACAGACAGACGACGGAAGGACGGACGAACAAGGGTGAATCTATATGCTCCCCCCTTTTTAAAATGGAGGCATAAAAATTTCTTACATGTAAACTCTCCTTTTGTGGAAGATCTCGAAGATGTATGTGTCATCCTCGATATTCTCTCCCGCACTCTCTTGTAGAATGCCATCGTACTTTAGCAAACTATCACCTTTCTTAAAGGCTTTGGTTGAAAAAACTCCTCTTCCTGTAAAATAAACTTTGTACATTTAATAACACATTTTTCTCCATTACGAGGGTCTTAATAACTATATCATTTCTTAAATTACTACAATTGAGGTCAAAGGTCAAGGTCACAGTGACCTGAAAGAAGTATGTGACACTCCACCATCCCAAGATATACTCACACACCAACTTTGGTATCCCAAGCTGATGTGGTAAAGGAAATTCACTTTGGACAAGTTTTCCTACATTTGAGGTCAACGATCAAGTTCAAGGTCATAATGACCTGAAAATGGTATGCGACACTCCGACACCCAAAGATGTATCCTCACACCAACTTTGGCATTCCTACCTGAAGTAAAATAGGGAGATATGAACGGACACAATTTACATGGACGGACGAGGCCCGTTCGATTACTATCCTTTTTGTTTACACCGCTATTTTGCTTTCCCAAAACATCTTTCGCCATTTTACCACTATCTATCGTTTTTATGTGTGCAGAGAAATTTGACAGTTTTGCATTGATAAGAGTTTGTTTAACTCTTTGCATGCTGGGTAAATTTGTTGTCTGCAACAACTGTGGTCTGCTACTGTTCTAAAATAAGAATTTTTGAAAATTTCTTTTCAAAATACTGTCAGAGTGACAAACAGTTTGAATCCTAATGAGACCCCGTGTTACGTTGCGTCTCATCAGGATCCAAATAGTTTGCAAAGGTAATCACGATTTCGTCGCTAGCGGGCAAAGAGTTAAAATGCAGAAGTGAGATTCTAATAAAACCTACCGTGAATCGTAGCCGATGGATGTTCACAACCGATATGACCAGAACTTGCAGAATAGGGGTGATTGGACTTGATCCTTATGAAGTGTGAACGTCTGAGTTTGATAGAGATAGAACTCAATGACAAGAATTGAAGTTCAGAACATTCTTGATGTGATACATTATTTAGTATTTCAACATGAATCAACAGTCTGCATGCGCAGAAGACCAGCTGCGAAACTCCAAGATCTGGACTAAACGTACCACCTATGGAATTATGTAGTGTATGGGCTGGTACACGAAATACTGATGTATTAATGACTATGTTATTATCAACTGTTGGTATATGTTTTTAACAGTTAACTTTTCTGCTGATGACATTTTAATAGTTATCAATACTTATAGGAGTGTCAACAAATACCAAAATCACTATTTGGATATTCGTACCATACTATGAGGTATCTGGATAATATTCGGATACTCGCATTGAGCTGAATCTCATCGAAACACCCACAACAATTTAAGAATGCAAAACTATTGATTATTCAAAAGCATCAGCTATTTTGTAAATACAGTAATAAAATTGCCTTTTGGAACCAGAATCGGGTGTTCTACAGAACACATGTGTCACCTGCCGAAACTTTTCATTAATAGCAGACATTAAATTTCTCGCTTTTACTACAGATACTTTCTGCAGCAATTAACTTAATACAAACACATACCAATGACATCATTCACCACCATTGCTTCAAAATATTTCTTATTATCTTCTGGTTCTAATGTTCCGTCCAGTTTCTTTTTCCTGGAACTCCTCCTCCTCTCCATTTCTAAAAATAAACAAACAAGATGTTTATAAAACATGTTTGCCCCCGCCCCACTCAATGACCTTGACCTTTGCCCTACTGATCACAAAAGAAATAGGGGTTATTTTTATGGTAAACCTCCCTATCACAGGTAGGTATGTCTGACCAAACATATAACTTCTTGATAAGGAGAAATACACGTGCCCAGCATGTTGCTTTTGTTTTCTTAAAGTCCCATGGAAATTATGTAAGAACAGGTGCACACAAAGAGCTACTGTGTCACAGGCTTAGCCCCGCCTACCATGTCAACCTTGGAATGGCCATGACCGTTATAGCTCTAGACGTGATGCATGAACAAGAAAATAATACTGAGTTATGTTCATGTCAAAGTTCACACATTTTAATCCATAATTGGCAAACAAACCCGATTGCCTAATAACTATCACATCAACTAAGCCATATCTACCGCAGTTCGGCCACCAACCTGTACTGCGATTCGTACCAGATAACTAGGTACTTAGGTCCATGTCTCCAAAAAAGTTAAATAATTTCTCAAAGAAAAATAATAAACTTGTTAACTGTAAACAGATTACAATATTCTTTCAGTTACTACTAATCAACCAATAAAACACCGACTTTCGACATAGTCACATGTTTTGCACATGTGATTTAGTGGTGATTTTTTCCAAACAAACATGGCTAACATTATGTTTTAAGCAGGATGTCGGGCCATAAAACTGTGAGAAACATACAGAATCAAAGCAAATATGAGGGAAAATAATACTGTAGAAGCTAGAAAACGCCAAATACATGTATAATAGACATAGATCTATGAAGGAAATAAAATTACTGAATCATATTTTGAAACTGTTCAATTAGCAATGATTTGACCCCATCTTGTAAGCTGGTTAGAAAATCAAGATCACTTCTCAATTTATCGCGAAGCCATTTCACTGGGTTTTTTTTCATTGCTAGCGTAAATTTGTCATTATGGCTCATGTTTTGGATTCAAACAATATTTTCTTATTAAGAATTTAAAAGTTCCCAAAAGTGATCAGAAAAGCAAATTTGCAATTTGAAATTGCATTTTCATTTATAGATTCCCCTATAATTCTTCATCATCACTTTACTGACATTTTACATTAAAAGGAAGCATACATGTATATAGCTTATACTTAGAACACCTTATTAATGAAAGCAAGTTTTAGCATATATATATATATACATTCCAGTGTATTGCGATACGTTTTGTATCGTGACAGCTGTATTGCGATACATATCGTATTGTGAGGTGAGCGTATCATGGCACCCTTACGTGATATATTGGATCTCCACTGTATATAATTTCAATGCTTGAACAAGTGTGAAAAATTACACTTTTCCAGTGTTTTCTCCAGCCCGTGCCCTTGTACTTTTTAGCACACTAAAATCAAGAAGAACACACAAGTTTGCATGCTTACTCACGGTAATGAATGACCATTGTTGTTTTCATTGGGCAATCCAAATTTATAACGGTTACAAAAGGACCTATTTTGGAATTCCGCAAGATTCCTATATATAGCTGCATAAAGTTCTAATAATAAACACAAAAAGAAACTTGAGATTGTTCTTCATTGGTCGTCCACACGCTTGGTGCAATGAAATCTAAGGTTCTAGTATTAGCATAATGGGGTAATGTAGGTAAAATCCGGGACCAGTTATAAAATATCGGTATCACATAACAAGAGCCCAGGGGCTCTAAAGGCGCTCACCTGAATACAAAGTTCCAAGATCTAAATATGGCCATTGAAGTTTCTTAAAGCTTTTCTGTGCTTTGACCTACTGACCTCATTTATGACCAGATATGACCTATATTCATGCATGACCTAAATTTCACAAAGGACATGACACTGACAAAATTTTGAACAACTTTTGAAGCCCCAAGCTATATTATGTATCTGACCAAGTTTGGTTACAATTGGGCCAGTGGTTTAAGAGAAGAAGTCGTTTGAAATTGTTGACGGACAGACAGACGGACCACGGACACAGGGGTATCACAAAAGCTCACATTGAGCACAAAGTGCTCAGGTGAGCTAAAAATGAATACATATATATCAAATTCGACCATGTATTTTCCCCAAGATGTTTTAAAAAGGATTGGCTTTCATGGAATAAATGATAAGAAGCTACGTGCCTAAGGATCACACGATAAATATTTGTGTTGACCTTAACCGGAGAACTCTGAAGTACAATTCCAAGCTAGGTCTGCACATAAGCTTACTAAATACAAAGTTTGATCAAAATCAAACTATCCAAATCTTTTACTCAACCAAAAACCTTTTTTTCATATTTTTGGAAAGTGACCTTGACCCGAAAACAAAGAAACAATTCAAAGCTAAGAATTCATGTAAGATTTCAAAATAAGATTTTGTATGATGATAAACATATATGTAAAGTTTTCAATACTGTAGTAGTACAACACAAGTCCAAAATAGGCCGAAAAAAGGGCAATAACTTCGCCAAAATCAGTCAAAACTGGATCAACATATGGAGGTGCACAAGTCTGTTTGATGATGAACATATATGTAAAGTTACATCACTGTAAGAGTAGAACTTTTCGAGTTACGAGCAACACAATACAAAATAGGCCAAAAAAAGGCAATAACTCCACCAAAATTAATCGGAACTGGACCAAAATATGGGGGTGTGCCAGTTTGTATGATGATAAACATATTTGTAAAATTTCATCACTGTAGTAGTACCATTTTTTGAGTTCTGCGCTACACAAGTCCAAAAATGGATGAAAAAGGGCAATAACTCCGCCAAAATCAATCGGAACTGGTCCAAAATATGACGGTGCACAAGTTCATAAGATGATAAACATATTTGTGAAGTTACATCACTGTGGTAGTACAACTTTTTGAGTTATGCATGACATAAGTCCAAAATAGGCCCAAAAAGGGAAATAACTCTGCCAAAATCAATTGGAACTGGCACAAAATATAGAGGTGCCCAAGTTCGTATGATGATTTACATGTCTGTAAAGTTTCATCACTCTAGTAGTAGATTTTTATTTGTTATGCGCGATACAAGTCCAAATAAGCGAGAAAAGAGGCAATAATATGCCGAAAAAGGGCAATAACTCTGCCAAAATCAATCGAAACTGGACCAAAATATGGAGGTGTGCAAGTCCACATGCTGATTATTGTATTTGTAAAGTTTCATCACTTTAGTAGTAGAATTTTTTGAGTTACGTGCGACACAAGTCCAAAACTGTGAGAAAAGGGGCAATAATAGGCCGAAAAAGGGCAATAACTCCACCAAAATCAATCGGAACTGGTCCAAAATATGGAGGTTCCCAAGTTCATATGATGAGTAACATATTTGTAAAATTTCATCACTCTAGTAGTAGAACTTTTTGAGTTATGCGCGACACAAGTCAAAAATAGTGATAAAAGGGGCAATAACTCCGTCAAAATCAATAGAAAATGAAACAAAATATGGAGGTGCGCATGTTCACATGCTGATTATTGTATTTGTAAAGTTTCATCACTCTAGTAGTTGAAATTTTTGAGTTACTCGCGACACAAGTCCAAAACAGTGAGAAAAGGGGCAATAATAGGCCGAAAAAGGGCAATAACTCCGCCAAAATAAATCGAAACTGGTCCAAAATATGGAGGTGCGCAAGTTCATATGATGAGTAACATATTTGTAAAGTCTCATCACTCTAGTAGTAGAACTTTTTGAGTTATGCGCGACACAAGTCCAAAATAGTGATAAAAGGGGCAATAACTCCGTCAAAATAAATCGAAACTTTACCAAAAATAGGAGGTGCACAAGTTCACATGCTGATTAATGTATTTGTAAAGTTTCATCTCTGTAGTAGTAATACTTTTGGAGTTACGCCCGACACAAAAATCCGACGGACGGAAGGACGGACGGACAAGGGTAAATCTATATGCCCCCCCTTTTTAAAAGGGGGGCATAAAAACTACCGAAATTCTGCATTTGGAGCCTTATATTGGCCCGGCAATTGATTGCCCGGGAAAAAATTACAATTGATACCCCTCTAGGCAGCAACTGAAATATACATGTATAGCAGACAGTGCAGTGATCAAGTTGAAAATATTGACTTTCAGGGCTTTTTTCAGCCAATTTTACAGCTGTTACATGTACAAGGCTATATTAAATGAGTTTATAAAAACATCAAAAGCAAAAATGTTGCCTATCTACCATTCACTCTTTAACAAAATATTAGATCATGGTATTATACCTGAAAAATGGCTTGAAGGCATCATAATCCCTATCTATAAAAACAAAGGTGATTCTCTGGATCCAAGCAATTACAGACCAATAACCTTACTTAGCTGTTTAGGTAAACTTTTCACATCTATATTAAACACCAGACTAAACATCTACCTAGAAAATCAAGAAATTCTCAAAGAAAACCAAGCAGGATTTAGACAGAACTATTCAACTTTAGATCATATTTTCACATTGAACGCAGTAATTGAACTACTTAGACACCATAAGAAAAAGATTTATACTACATTCATTGATTTCTCAAAAGCCTTTGATTCAGTCTGGCGTATTGGTCTCCTCCAGAAATTATTGAAAAATGGAATTACTGGCAAATTTTTTAAAGTCGTCAAAAACATGTATGACAATATAAAATCATGTGTATTCCTAGATGGGGAAAAAACTCCTTTCTTCAGCTGCCAGCGCGGAGTCAGACAGGGCGAAAATTTATCTCCTGCACTATTTTCAATTTACCTAAATGATCTAGAAAGTTTCCTACAACAAAATGAAGAATATGGCGTCTCTTTTGAAATAGATGGGCAAATGGACCAATATTTAAGAATACTATTGTTACTATATGCAGATGATACAGTCCTAATAACTGATACTGCCGAATCAATGCAACAATGTTTAAATAAATTTGCTGAATATTGTAAACTCTGGAAATTAGATGTTAATATTGAAAAGACAAAGGTAGTAGTATTTGGATCAAGAAAAACAACGGCAACATTTCAAATAAATGGCGACAACATTGACATAATTGACTCATACAGATATCTGGGTACAATATTTTCAAAGTCCGGAAGCTTCTTAAAGTCACGGAAACACATAGCTCAACAAGCAGAAAAAGCGCTACATCTTCTTTATTCACGCATCTATAACCTCAACTTACCAATTGATCTGCAGCTCAAACTCTTCGACAATACCATTCTTCCAATCTTGACATATGCCAGTGAAATCTGGGGCTATGAAAATACAGAAATACTAGAACGAATACACCTGAGCTTCTTAAAACGCATAATAAAGGCAAAAAAATAAACACCTAACTACATGGTCTATGCTGAACTAGGGCGCTTTCCAATAGAAATAACAGTCAAATCTAGAATGTTAAGCTTTTGGAATAATCTTCTTCTTGGCAAACAATCAAAAATATCAAAACAAATCTACAATATTATGATTAAAGAGCAAAACTTCCGATCTAAATGGCTGGAACATATAAAATGTATTCTCATTGAAATCGGCAGACCCGATCTCTGGTACTCACAGGCATCTTTCAATTCAAACAATGTAAGTAAGATAGTAAGCCAATTACTTATAGACCAATTTAAACAAAAATGGAACAGCTCTTTATTAGAATCATCCAAAGGTACTAACTATTCCCTAATTAAACATAATATCGAACTTGAAAAGTATTTATTGACACTGAAAAAAACATTATACATACCCTTAGCTAAATTCCGCACTGGTAACCATCACTTTCCCGTTGAAATAGGGAGATGGCAATCGGTTGAATACCAAGACCGGAAGTGCTCTCACTGCAACAAAAATGCTATTGGTGACGAATACCATTATCTGCTAGTATGTGATAAGTTTAATCAACAAAGGAATATACACATAAAACAATATTACATACAAAATCCAAATATTTATAAATACAAACAGCTCATGTCTACCTCAAATGCTAACGAATTAAAACTGCTTGCTCTCTTTGTTAAATTCTGTCTTGCACAATTTTAGACTGGAAACCCAACCCAGTTCTAAAAATAAATCTGGAATGTACTAAATCAATGCTAAAAATAGCGCACAACGGGCGCACTGTATCGAGGAATTAAAAGTATATTCTGTGTAGATTATTACATAATAATCGGGAACAGTCCCTTATAGTGGACAAATGCCAGACACAAAAACACATTTTAGACGGTATTTTCTCGTGGCAAAGCGTGCACCGGGCGCCGCTAGACAATGGTGAAAGACAGGCCATTCATAACATCTGCAAACCGGACATGGTAACAGTAGTATACCTATACAGCGTACTGATTTCACAAATCAAAAGTGCAAATATATCAACTTGTAGCACATAAACGCTTTCATTGCACTAGAATAATTTGTACCTACCTTAAATTGCTGGATCGACGCTGCATGCCTGCACATTGTCCCAAACGGTGTTGGATAAATTCCACCGAAACGGTGCGATAGCCCCTTTTATACCTACACAAATTTACTAGTATGCATTGGTTGGTCGTTTGCAAATTATGCCCCCAGTTTCATTTATGCAGAACTCCCTTTGCCTTCGTTTAAACCAAAGACCTATGATAACACATAGATAAGAAACTACTGTATAACACTAGGAGAACTTTATTCTGATAGGTGGTTTGGTTCTTTGCATAAAACTTTTTTGTTTGTGAACAGATTTTAACAATCCAGGTATCATATTGTAGCTTTATAGTTGCACTACACAATGATATGCTTATATTTCCTGAGTTTTTCTTACCATCCGAGATATTTGCAAACGTGACTTTGTTTGATTTTGTACACGCTAAAATCATACCTTATTTCAGCACGTGGCAAACTCTTATATTTTATAAACTACTGAAAAACAGAAGTTTTATCTGTGATAAAAAATTTATTAATAGTATTTATAATCGTTTTCCAATTAAAATATACCATATTATTTTGAAGAAAGTATGCAAATCTTTAGAAATCTTGATTTTTAATTGCAAACTAAGGAAATTTTCATCAAAATAAGTAGATTGCAATTCAGACAGGTGGGTTGGGTCTTTGCACAAAACTTTTTTGTTTGTGGACCGATTTTAACGATCAAGGTACCATATTGTAGCTGAATAATTGTTCTACACAATGATATGTTTATATTTCATGAGCCTTTCTTACAACTAGAGATATTTGCAAACGTGACTTTGCGTGATTTGGTACATTTGCCGCGAGACTTGGTGAGATTTGTCTAAGTTTCTTATCTGTGTCTTATCATAGGTCTTTGTTTAAACCATATCCACACTACTAACCCTTTACTTCACACTTACGCTTTTCTATACTCTGCAAACAGAGTAGACCCGGATCAGACGACTCATATAGGAGTCATCCGATCAGGATATGCTTTGTTCGCTGATAATATAATACGGATATGCTTCAACAGATTCTGTCAAGATCCACCTTCCTGGTGCTCATATGCCATTAGAAGAATACCAATTAATATTCATAGTAGCATGGCCTAATATGTGGCATATTCTTGAAGGAAAGGGTTAAACAGTCCTGATTATATGGAAAAATGACATATCTGGATCCAAACTTAGCAAGAAAAAAAAACAAACAATTCCTCTGAACAAACCATGTAGACAACAACAGTGACAACAGTAACCACACACAACAACTACAAAATATTCTCTCCTCTTCAACAGCCTATATAAGCTCTCTATTATGATACTATATGCATGATACTATGCACACTTATATGTACTCATTTCTATAATAATATGTTGATATGTTGATCAGAGATATATTTGTATGCTATTGATATAAATGTTAACTCTCTGCATAGTTATACCGTGACCGTACATGCTGTCATGTGTCTTGTAATAAGACTTGACTAATAAAAGATATGTTATGTTATGTTATGTTATGTTATGTTATTCCCAATGGCAAAAAGTATGTGTTTTTTTCAATTTGAAGGGAAAAATTCCCAATCAAAAGACCAACATGCAATAAAGAAGTGCAAAGAGTTCATATGTCATCTAATTGACCATTTTTGAGCTCCACAAGGTAACTGTGTATTCTTTGAGTGAAATAGAACACCATATGACGGTGTCAAATTCAAAAAAAGTGTTTCGAAACTTCTAAAAAAAAATCCCAATTTTGTGAAAATTCCCAATTCTATGGTACAGGTCATGTTCCCAAAATACTGAGAAAAAGCCCTGAATTTTATAAACATGCAGGGTTTTCCCCCAGACACGGTGCAGAAGGGGGTGTTACGCCCTGCCGCGTGTCAATATTTTTAAAGTTTTAATGAATAAATGGTGTTCCCTGAGTGACTTTAAAGCATTATTTCAATGATGTACAGTCGAACTTCGTTATCTCGAAGTCCAGGGGACTGTAATAAATATCAGTGTTTTATTTACCCCTGCATCCTGCGTCCTGGACGCAGAGTCGTCCCCGTGGACGCAAAAAATCGAAAGATGTCCATCCCATGGACGCAGCAATTTTCATGTTGCTGCGTTTTGAAAATCAAGATTTTGTTTAAGATCGCAAATAATAGTTTGGGATCAAAACCCGATTGGATTGCCTGTGGGTTACTCGCAACGTATAAACAGTCTTAATCGGTAATTGGGTCAGGTTACCGGTGCGCGTAATTATTGATTATCGTAAATGTTACATAACGGATACACTTCAACTGTGACGCAACCGGTGCATAACGGATACTCTTCAACTACCGGTGCAATGGTAAATATTACGCTATCATGTTGCCGCAGAATGCGAAAAAGTTATTAAGAAGATAAAAAGACTGCCAGCGGTCTGCCCGTTTGTCAAACAAGATTGATGTTTTGTTTTAACAGATATTATTAACTGGACAAGAATCAATTTTATATTTATAATAGATAAAAGTCGGCTGTGGCAGTTACGGCGGAAGCGATATCAAGGCAACGTACTGCCGACTCTTATGAATTTGAGGGTTCTGACATAAATCGGCTGCAGTTTCAATGCCAGAAAATTCACTAGATGAATGTCGATTAATTTCTAACAGATATTTCAACTTAAATCGTGATACTGTTAGAAAAAAATTATCCCTATTGGACCCAAAATATGTTTGGTCTAACTCAATGAGTTTTCAAACGTTTAAGTCTAAGTAAATTATCAACTGTAGATCTACTGTAATTTACACATCATTTTATACAACCCACCAAATGTGCTGAGTGGGAGGTCAAACTGGACCAAATTTTCATTAAATAAAGATTTGGTCTAATTTTGGAACAGCAGTCATTTACTCTAGCAAAATTTTCATCAAAACTTCTCTTATTGTTCATGATGTTGGGCTTGATTTCTAGATAACGAAACTGGATATTTTATCTGTAAATAGTTAATGATATTTTACAATTCAAAAATGAACAGCGAGTTAGATATAAACTTTCATTTTAATTGATGTTTTTCATTTACATGATGGTACAGTACTGAGTAGCAAATGAAAATTCCCCCAATAGCCAGTTTACACGTAATTTCCCCTCCAATGGGCACTGACCCCCTTCCCACAAAAGTGAAAAAACCCCACTCAGTTGAAGTGATCAGAAAACAGTTTACAAAGGGAGACTTTATGAGTTAATATGATAAGTAACTAATGAATTGAAATATTGAGACTACATCTTACATGCAGTCTCAATAAATCATTCCACTCACTATTACTAACATTTATGATAGCAGGTGCTACCAGCTATTCTCATTGTTTACATAGTGGCTTTGTTCAACTTAGGGTAGCATTATAAAGAAATAACAGTTTGAAGTTTTGTCGTTATTAATATTTCATTTCAATTTCAAAGTAAATACTAAAAAATATACTGGGATGCACAAAAATTGGTTGGGATGCAAGGTTTCATCTCTTGGTGAGTCCAGGGAAGCACAGTTCTAAAATTGTAGATAAAACACTGAAATATATCGAGATAAGCGAGTTTCGAGATTCGAGAGGTAGAGTGAGATCGACAAATTTACCGGTTACCGATGATGCCCAAGCAGCCATTTGCAATCTACATGTACATGTATAACGGTAACCGTAAGAAACGCTTATACATGAAAAGTATATGAAATCGGTAGGCATTGAAGAGTTAAAGAAAGTTTAAAATGACTACCAACTGTTTGGATCCAGATCAGACGCTGCGTTACGCGGCGTCTGATCTTGATCCAAACTGTTCGCAAATGTTAGTCAATAGCCGATCCCCCGAGTTTTATACCGGGCCTATCTCCATATTGGTGTAGACTGTTTGCGTTTATGGATTATTCGAACTACTATGGGATATTTTAATTTTATGCACTGTAAGGTTAGTTATGCAAAAGTGTCGCCGTGTTTAAAGAAAACAAACAGTGTTTGATGATACTGATTCTTTAATTGCCTGTAATTAAGAGTGAGACACGGTCACGGTCAAGTTAATACCGATGTTGTTTCATCTCCCGACCCTGTGGTTGCAAGGTGTGAATATTGACAGTTTTTACTTGCAAACCGATAATTTCTCTCTAGATTTTAATTTTTTTTCTCAGTGATATCGAGACATGAGGTGTAAAAATAGAGAACTTGGGACCAAAAATTTGACTTCGACATAAGAAAAAATCGAGATAAAATATCGAGACAAACGTGATATTTCTATATAGATAAAGAAGGGAATACTTCGGGACCAGAAAATTATATCGACATATCCGAGATTTCGACATAAGCGAGTTCGAGATAACGAAGTTCGACTGTACTAAAGATAATCAGCCTGCTAAAACTTTGTTTTTTAATTTATCAATTTAAATTTCTTTCTGACAAGAGATTACTATTTTTATGAGTCAACATAATCTTGATTTGTGTTGACTCAAACAAACACTAAAAAGTCTATCATTCAATACAGGTGTTTAGAATAGATCTTCAATCAACCAAGTAATTTCTATAGGGGAAGGTTATTCATAACAAACTGTGTTTAAAACATAAAACATTGAAATTCTGTATTATGAGGATCCATACAACGTATACAATATAAACTCGGAAAACCGGAGTCCCAGAAATCCGGAATCCTCGGAATACCAAACTTTCTCTCTGGTCCCGAATTTGTTCCTTCTTATTTTAACCAAAATAAAGTCTCAGAAAACCGGAACCTCAGAATTCAGAAAACCGACCCATTTTCACGGCAAAAAATGTTCAGATACATGTAAAATTACCTCGGAAAACTGAACGCCTACTGTATTTATCACTAACTTAAGCTCGCGTGTTGACACGCGACTCTGTGATGGTGGTTGGGGGTGTGTCGGCATAACTTCATTTGATTGGTCAATCTTTAAGATTACAAGTTCGATAAAACAAAGGTCTTCATTTCACGGAAGATATGTTCTTTCTTTGGCGAATTCTATTAGATTACACTGAAAACATTAGTCTGTGCATCTTTTAAAATCATGTTTGAACAGTTTATTAGTGACTGGATTGTTTAATCTTTCTAAAACAGACATCGTAGACAACAGACAACAAGCAAACTAATTACTAAATCTGTTAGTAGAAAAGAGACATTCTTAAAACAAAATGCTGAGCTATAAAAGTAGTAGTGAGTAAATACCGGTAAAATTGTCGTTAAAAACAGTCAAATTCGCGTTTTGTCAATCATAATTTGGATGGACTTTGATTCTTCGTCGCGCTGAAGTTGGCGCCTCGTTTTTGTATTTCAACCACATGCACTTAGGGGTTTCCTAATCTATTTTTAGATTGACGCATAATGACTGCATTAATGCAAATGGCGACCTGTCGGCAAAATTTGCTCTGATTAAACAATGGATTTATTATGAGATGACCCCGCCTTATCCGTCATGTTGAAGGTACACGAACATGTAAATTACTGAAATACACAGACATATATCGAGCCCCAGTCCATTATATAACTCCAGCAGTGGTCAGCACACCATAATACACACCGGTCATTCATGACAGGACATTCAATCCAAATTGTCGGATGCCAACGGATATTGTTTTTATAAGGGCATGTCTGCCCAGCAGGATTTCATTGAGGCATAGGGGAAACACTAATCAGTAGCAGTAACAAAATGCAGTGTCTAACTGGTGACTGTGGGATATTTAAGGCGCTGCGGTCTCGGATTCTATTAGCGCAAACGAGAATTGAAGGCGCTGGGGAAATGGATCGCGAGGTTCCGAAATTAAGGCGCTGCGGTACCCCAGCGCCTAAATGGCCTGGGGAAAACCCTAACATGAAACAAAACAGAAACACATGGTCAGTAGATGTAGTTTAATCTCAAAATAAAAGTACCCAAAGTTTTATTGAAAAGCCTGAACAAAATGTCGCAGTGACATTTTCCGACACAGACTCGTGCAAAAAGTCTCACTGAAGCGAAAGTAGCTTTACCATGTTAGCACGCTAATCTTTACCATGTTAGCACACTTGATACAGACGAACAATTCAAACACTCATTGAATTACAACTATGACACAAAAATTATGTTTTTTTTCAATGTGTAAAGTATTAAATCCAGTCTGGTGTCAGTAGTATGCAACTTCAGAATAAGCACACGAATCTACATTTGGCTAAAATGTAACAGTGGTGAGCGTTTAAGCATCACCGCAATGCTCTGACAATTCAAACATAGTGTTTTAGCTAGTGCGTTTTAGCAGGGTGCTCCACCCTTTTTGCTCCTCCCTGCTGCCCTTCCAGTTCCAAAAACTAACTTACAAAATTGCTTATTTTGACAGTTAAACCGTTTAGAGCACAGTATAAAATGTTTTGCATAGTTTCTTTTTAAACAAAAAGGCATTATTGCATTTTAAAGACAGTTATAGGGGTATAAATTGACTTTTTAAAACTTTTATGTTAAAAATGCTCTTTTCCAGAGAGTTTGCACCCTGCCCTTTTTCTATTCCAGTGAGTGACCAGGAAAGATTTTTTTCCTATGAGACCATGGCACATCATATATAAATTTTTATGTGACATTTCAAAAATCTATGTGACATTTTGAAAATTTTATTTCAAAACGCTTGGATTTCAATAAAAATTGACTTTTTTTACATACCTTTATTCATAAGTAAGATTTAGAACTTAAATAGGTATATTATGCCTGAATAACTATTTTGAAGCTGTCAGGCATATCTAATTGAATAGTAGATATAATATTTTATAACAAAGTATGCACCCATCAGTGTTCCCATTCACGTACATATGTGCATGAATCACGTATTGAACTTCAGTTACCCGTTTGGCTACACGCATCGGCCTCGACTGAAACCACTTATTAAGTGCTGTCTTTATCCATCTGCTGTCATGTATTAGCGATTTCTGTTTCTTCGGTGGCATTAAAAATACATTTTTTTCTTATAAAGTTTCTTTTTAAAGCGTAGGAACCGACGATAATCTCAGTGTCTCGAAAGCGCTTTACAAATGGCTTTTTCGGCAATGTGCGTCTAGCAACTGCGACCGTTGTTGTGTTATAAGCGTCCAAGCTGTTGTGTTTGAGGATAAAATCGGAATACTTTGTTATTTTCGCACAAAAAAATGTCAGTATCGGCAAGAAGTTACGATATATTTAGGGTAAATTTCAAGGTAGAATTCCGTAACGTACAGCTAATTTCTTTTGAAAAAAGACCTTTAGATCCAACAGAAATACATAATAGTTGACTTGTTTAAAGATAGACTATACAGCCATCTAGCATACTGAACATTTTTTGCATTTGAAAAATCGACGAGACGCTGGGCGCATCAGTTGGAAATTCTATGTGACATTTTTTATTTTTATGGACTATGGCGCAGGGCGCATGGGTTTCCCTTTTTAGAACTCTAACTAAAACACTACAAACATGAAACACACTATATGGTTAAACAAGTCAAAACACTGTATGGCGATTGAAAACCATGGAGACCGGTCCAGTCAACTTCAAAACAGTATAGATCTTACCTAAGTAAAGAATTATTATTTCCAAGTTATGAAATTGAACTAAGTTTTATAAAGGCCCTCTAGGAGAAGGGCTCCCTAAACTACATTTGTTTACCATTGGGCCCCTCTAGGGCCCCCTGTGTGCAAAAGCTGGAGAAAACACTGCTTTTCAAACTTTTTTTTTTTTAACAATTCCATTTTAACAAAACAACAGTAGACTCTAGAATCTATTTGTCAAGTACTTTAGTTGGAACGCCTTAAGGCTTTACTTTGCGGTCCCCATCAAAAGTTGTCAATTATATGTTACCATTTCGGGGGCTAGAGCCCCGGAGCCCCTATTAATCTGCCTATTTTGTAACTAGAAAATTCAAACAAGCACACGTTGATCAAACATTTATAGTGGATACATTGCAACCAAACTAAAACAAATAATATCAATACTCTAGGGACCTGCAAATTTAATTCTACCCCTTTAGTAATTTAGTATTAAATTTATATACGTCTGTAAGTAAATGAAGTCACGTCAGCTATATATGGAGTTTTTTTTCTGAATACACCGATAGTAGGTATAAATCATAGCTCCGTATTTATTTTGACTAGCAGACGAGTCAAGTTGAAGCACACAACAATAAACTTCACCATAATGTGTCAAATTATATTTAATAAAGCTTATCTACTGTAAAGCCTACAGTGGAACTGTTTTTACGACAGCGGCATCAATTTGCCTATTTTGACGAAATATTCGCTAGTTTCAAAAACCCGGAATGCATGTAGACATCGATATAGTTCATTAAAGCTCCCAACTCGTGTACGTCTGCATATGCTATACACTGTTCTCAATATGGAAATGATTTTACCTTCATTAAACCCACTGCAGAAACTGGTCCTGCCATTTCTAAACGCAATATTACCTCTAGGTCGGCTCAAAATCCGCGTGTGTGAGAACTTGGACGGCGGCCATCTTTCAGCGTCTATGTGTCACTTCCTGAGTGTCTGCGCATGCGCCCATTTCCGCGCGACATATAAATCGAAAAGTTCAGATATCTTGATGACGAGTGTGGAGTCACACACCCACACTCCCGACAGTAGAACAGCATTATATTGAGGTAGTCGTCAACTTTCGGCTACGGGCTTGTTACAGAATATACGCGTAGTTGGCGAGGTAACCATACCGAGGTAACGGGAAAAAGTACCTCGGGTAATTTTGGTTCCTCGGCTCATGGGTGTGTTTTTCTATCAATTCCCTCGATATGTAAGGAACACCAACACACACACACACACACACACACACACACACACACACACACACACACACACACACACACAAACAAACACACGAGACGAAAACATCAAACACGAACGAAAGCACAAGCACGAAGACATAAAGACACCCAACACACAAACAAGCAAGGATAACAAAGAGAGTACCGCATGAAATGGGTCAAAGTACTTTGACCGGGGTCAGCATTTTTTTAAATACTAACCAGGGTCGATATTCTTATGACAAAGTGATCCCATTTTTATACAATACTTGGGGTAAATTAACTTTGCGTGCATTGATCATGGTATAAATATAAAATGATATGACAGGGGACCACTACAACTGTAACAATTATGACCGAGGTTAAATAGTTTTCGACTCACGCGAAACCCTTTCTTTAAAGTATACTTGATGAAGATTGCTAGCGTTGTTCAAAATATCATGAACGTGGGTCAAAGCATTGTGACCGGGGGTCACTATTTGTTTTAAAACATACTGACCAGGGGTCAATATTCTTCAGAAAAAAGTGATAATCTTCCTTTCTACAAAATACTTGGGTTCAAAACTTTGCATGCATTGGTCATGGTATAATAAACGGGACTCACAATGATATGACCGAGGGTCACTACATCTGTAACAATTATGGCCGAGGTTAAACGTTTTTTCGATTCACGTGAAACTCTTTCTTTAAAATATATATACTTGAAACAGATTAAGTTTGCGGGCGTTGTTCAAAATACCATGGACGTGGGTCAAAGCATTATGACCGGGTGACTATTTTTTTTAAAAAAAAAATACTGACTGGGGGGGTCGATATTCTTCGGAAAAAAGGACCCCTTCCTTTCTACAAAGTACTTGGGCTCAATTAACATAGCGCGCATTGGTCATGATATGAAACACAAATTTAAGATATACTGGAGGTAGATTAAGTTTGCGGGGATGTTCAAAATATCATGAACGTAGGTCAAAGCACTATGACCAGGGGTCACTATTTTTTTTAAAAAATACTGACCGGGTCGATTCTTCAGAAAAAGTAAACCCCTTCCTTTCTACAAAATAATTGGGTTTATTTAACAGTGCGCTCATTGGTAATTATATATTAAACAAGGCTCAAAATGATATGCGGGGGGGGGGGGGTCACTTAATCTGTAAGAATTATGACCAAGGTTAAATTCTTTTCGATTAAGGTTAAACCTTTCTTTATAACATGCTGGAGGTTAAAAAATACTGACCGGGGTCGATATTCTTCAGACAAAGTGACCTCCTTTCTACAAAATACTTGGGTTCAATTAACATTGCGCACATTGGTTATCATATAATAAACAGGGCTCAAAATGCTATGACCGGGGGTCACTACATCTGTAAGAATTATAACCAAGGTTAAATATTTTTCAATTAAAGTTAAACCCTTTCTTTGATTATACTGGAGGTAGATACAGTTTGCGAGAGCTGTTCAACATATCATGAACGTGGGTCAATTTTATTTTTAAAAAATACCGATATTCTTCAGAAAAAGTGACCCCTTTTCTTTCTACAACATTAATGCTACTCATACTCCCCGTGCTTCTGCTACTTCTACTTGTTCTGCTTCTACTACAACCAAATCCACCATTACCTCTACCACCTATCCACACTCTTCTTCAACTACTACTTTACTGTTATATTACAACAGTAGTAATAGAAGTACAAAGGCGTATACGTTATTTTCCAAAATAAACGCGTATAAATGATTGTACTAAAACAATTATTTCCATTTCAATGTTTTGAAAGCCAGATCAGACGCTGAGTAACTCGTTCTTAGGCCATGCTCTACAGCAAAATAGATCCACATATGTTCCAATACACTAGTACCATGTTTTAATTTTATTGCAATGCGTTTGTGTTTAGTTTCGTTCATACTGGGAAGAATAACGCATTCCCAATTGTAGTAGTAGTTGCAATAGAAGTAGTTATGGTATGATATTAGTAGATGAAAATCAATGTAATATAAGTAGGTGTAATGGTAGTAACAGAAGAAAAAAATCAGCTGTAGTAGAAGTTCTTCAAATAGGAGTGCTAGCAGCCACTGAAACAGCAGTAGTAGTAGTAGCAGTAATATTAGTAGTAATAGTAGTAACATTTGTATTAGTGGTTGTGTTACAGAATGCACAAGCAGCAGTACCAGTAGTACTAGTAGTATAAGTAGTAGTAATAATAGTTGTAGTAACAGTAGTCACTATAGTAGTGTTAGAAGTGGTATAAGTATTAGTCAAATGTGTTATTGTTGTTTTTGTATTAGTGGAAGTAGGGGAAATAGTAGTAGTAGTAGTAGTAGTAGTAGTAGTAGTAGTAATAGTAGTAATAGTAGTAGTAGTAGTAGTAGTAATAGTAGTAGTAGTAGTAGTAGTAGTAGTAGTAGTAGTAGTAGTAGTAGCAGTAGTAGTAGTAGTAGTAGTAGTAGTAGTAGTAGTAGTAGTAGTAATAGTAGTAGTAGTAGTAGTAGTAGTAGTAGTAGTAGAAATAGTAATAGTAGTAGTAGTAGTAGTAGTAGTAGTAGTAGTAGTAGTAGTAGTAGTAGTAGTAGTAGTAGTAGTAGTAGTAGTAGTAGTAGTAGTAATAGTAGTAGTAGTAGTAGTAGTAGTAGTAGTAGTAGTAGTAGTAGTAGTAGTAGTAGCAGTAGTAGTAGTAGTAGTAGTAGTAGTAGTAGTAGTAGTAATAGTAGTAGTAGTAGTTGTTAATTGGGAATCCGAGGTGTAAAAAGTCGCTTATTTTTCGAGGTCCATGGCATTTTTTAGTAGAAATGTTTGAATACCATAATTGTGTTGCCAGATACTAATCATTTATGGTTTTGGCCCATGCCACTGCCAAAACCCTCTTTGAAGGTCAGAAACTAGGTCAAAGGTCAAATGAGTGCAAAAATGTAATAAAATATCTATATAGTATAACATAGCTGTAATTTTGACAATTTCAATACTTTTTTGCATTTAATTTCTTAGCAATGTCTCCACAGTAAGTATAGAACTATTTATGGCGCATTTCAGAAAGTTTTGAGTGACCTGTGATGATTGCAAGTTCGGAAAATATCGTTTTAAATACATGTACGGTACATTATCATACAATATATATATATTACTTTGATGCAAATATGTGCAAGTTATATTACCTCTTCATGCAGATGTATCATTTAGAGATGATAATGAAACGCCAGAAGATTAGTCTCTTATTGCCATAATCTCAGTGTAATATTGGTATGTTTTATTGTACACTATGTCTAATATTAGCTGTTTGTATCATTAGCGATTGAAGCACCATAGCTCCTGGTGAGTATGGTAATGTTTTTACATAATGAATTTAAATATTTTACCTACACCAGAAGTACCCATGACAAAACCCTTTCTACATTTGTGGGGACATGAATATCCCGGATATTGATTGGCCATTTTAACAGTTACTGGCCATAGGTACCCACTCTAACTCAACAATGAACTCATAGGCATAATCAGTGCCGATGACTATGAGTAACCTTCCCTATCCGTGATGACAACAATCTATATGTTATTGCCACAAGCAATCACTAGTTATCAGATATACCTCAATACCTTGAATAAGTGAGTATGTCATAGTTCTGACAAACATATCTTTCCTTCACAAAGGAAGCCTATCCCACATCTTGTTGAGGCTAATAGATGTTCTCTGGCAATCAAAATGGCTGAGTTTTCAGCACACTTGGAAAATCAGTCCATTTACGAATCTGTACTCGATGTGATATATTCAGTGGTCCCTTCTGAGTTGACATCCACAGGTTCAGCCAGCCATGGTGCAACTCAATCACCCGCCGTTTCTCACGAAAGAAGAAATGTGCGTACAAATAGTGCTGAGGACCAAGGTACAGAAGGACTGGCGCATATACAAGGAGCTACAGAAAACTTGCAAAGAAGTGCAAGGAAGCTCAAGCTCATGATGGGTATGTGATTGACTTAGTGACAGATACCAGCTGTAAGAAGCTTTACTCTTTTGTTAGGAGCAAGGCAAGAAATGTGAAAAATGGTGTCATTAACAATGTTGATACACAAATCAAAGTTAAAATACTGAAACAGTGTTTCTCTGTCTTTACACATGAGGACCTATCTCTCATGTGTGCCGTTTGAGAGTATCCTTATTCGAATGCCCTTCCTATTCATGTCACGATAGCTGGGGTCTGCAAGCTTCTTAATGGCCTTAATCTCCACAAAGCTACCTGTCCAGATCATCTTATCAAGGTTCTTGAAAGAGATGACACATTCACTGGCTCCTGCTCTTGTTCTGATCTTCTTCCAGGCCTTACGACCAGGATAAAGTCCCCAGTGATTGGAAGATTTCATGTTAATCCTATATACAAGACAATGGAAAAGTAGTAAAGTCAAGCAGGCAAAGCCACATGCAAGACGCAACCACCACCAAAACACCGATAGACAGCATGACACACACACACACACAACCACACACCCAAACGCACACGCACACACACATACGAAATGAACACAGAAAACACCAAAAGACACACAAGAAACAGGGACAAACGTTCCACAACATGAACAAACCACAAGCACAAAGACGCAAGGCAAACAAAAGGAAGGGTGACAAAGAGAGTACCGCCTTGGCACGGTCAGCAGCAAAAACACCACTGGGGGTTTAAACCGGTTTACGGACGTCCTAACCTCACACTTCTCTCAAAGTCACCCTAGCTTTACAAATATTGTAAATAAAGGTATCCCCGCTGGACTTACCCACAACATAGACGACGGTGAACACAGGACAACGTGTAAAACATAGCATAATAACTGTGACAATCCGTCAAATATGTACTCAATGGCTTTGCTGAAGTCAGAGCACCTGCAGGTAAGCCGTTAAGGGCACGACAGGGAAAAATAATACATGAGTCTGGTAAGCTCCTCCTGTATCCAAGTTTAAGAGTATACCATCATAGAGTACTACCCTCGGCCTGTCATCGCGCAAGCAAAGAGGGAAGCGTAGCTACCGACTGTAAAAGGATCGATAACCAAACATGCAGTGTGTTGCAATATAATAGGATCATAACCTTTCTTTTTAAATATTTTAATGCGTTTTATAAACAAATCATGAAAATGGATATGACCCCGAATTTTCCTAAGTTTGTAGATAACATCCCCATAAAATTCTGGTTGAGAAATGCCTTGTCGCAGTAACGTCCGTAGATTGCAATTATATTTACTAATGAGAGGTAAATTTCGATAATAAAATTTAGAAAAGGTTTTCCGAAGTTTGTGATATCTGTAACCTTGCTTAAGAAGTTTATCAGTTATAACTAAATTACGTCTGTTAAAATCTTCAAGCAAAGAACAGGCTCGGGCAAACCTAATAAGTTGAGAAATATAAACACCATAAGATGTAGAACGTGGCACATCCCCATCTAGAAAAGGATAATTAACAATTTTAAAATTAAAATCTTCTCTTTTATCGTATACTTTGGACGAAACTTTATCATTTGTAATTGAAAGATTCAAATCTAAAAATGAAGCATTAATGTCAGATTGATTAGCTTTGTTTAAAGACAGTTCTTTTGGGTAGATTGAAGAAACCATAGTATCAAAATAAGGATTATCTAAATTCAAAATATCGTCTAAATACCTTGAAGTTTTATTAAAAGCATTCACAATATCGGTCTGTGTATCAGGTTTTAAGCTAAGCATAAAATCCCTCTCGTAGCAATACAAAAACAAATCTGCAACAAGAGGGGCACAATTTGTACCCATGGGTATACCAACAACTTGACGATATATGGTATCTCCATAACGCACAAATATATTATCTAAAAGAAAGGTAAGAGATCTACAAACATCAAGGCAAGTCCACATTGTGTAATGTTCAACTTCTGAATTCGAAAAGAATGAACGTTGAACATTACAAGCAATGAACATTTTGTTTTCTCTGGCAAAGGTTTTTTCTATTAATTTAATAAGTCTATCCTTTATAAGATGGTGAGGTAGAGTAGTATAGAGTGTAGAGAAATCATAAGAGCTCAGTAAAGAAATGTTATACTGTTCATTTTCAAGTTTTGTTAAAACATCATTTGAATTTTTTATGGACCAAAAAACATTAATACCAGAATTTTCATATATTTTATCACAGTAGCGTTTAACATGTTCTTTGATCGTAGTAAGACAGGACGTCAAAAGTATAGATAATTTAGTAGTGGTACAACAGCTAGAGTTGGCAATAAAACGCGACTTATAAGGGTTTTTATGTAGTTTCGGAATCCAGTACAAAGTAGAAAGTTTATGTTGTTTTATGTTAGGACCAGACTTAAAATCATTGCACATTTTTACATGTTCCGAGACTATATCTTTTTCAGGTGTTTGAACGGTTATATAAGTTTTTGAATCAGTTAGCTCCTTCTTTAAAACATCAACATAATACAATCTTCAAATAATGATTACATTGTTTGATGCCTTGTCAGCAGGAACAAGAACATAATCTGAATGAAAATTAGAAATGTTTTTCTTCAAGTAGCGAAATGTAACTCTAGGTCGAGGTGGTAAAAGATGGTTATTTGATTTGTAAAAAGTTATTCGTGTATCAATAATATCGAAAATACATTTCTTCCAATCCGAAAGGGCATTAACATCAGCATGTTCTCGTCGACACCATTTGATGCAGAATTCTTGAATAGCTTCCGCAATATGAGTTCGACAAGCGTCAAAATCAATAAGGGAAGGTAATCTATATTTAGGTCCTTTAGTTAGGAGGGTCCTGAGACGTTTATCCTTAATGATATCAAAATTACCAGTAATGACATGACCAACTGGTTTATAGCAAAAGCTAGAAATGCTACAATCTCAAGAAATAGGGGTATTAACATCAATATTTAAGTCAGAGACAATTTTATTGTAGTTCAAAATAACATTTCTAATAGGTTTATTATATTTATAACAGATGATAGGTGATTCAGAGTTGATGAAATATTTGGGAATAGCCTCGATTACATTCTTATCACGAAATATACTTTGAATATCAATAAAATCGATACCTTTATTAAGGAACTGAAGTTTCAGAAAATGTCTTTTATGTTCAGATTCTTTATCAATACGTGGACGAAGAACATGCTGTGTGTAACTTTGTATAAGTGAGGCAGTATTAATTAACGGATCTGTACGCATATAGATTTTATCAGCCTCTTCGTCTATTGACTTAAGACAGGAAAAGGGTAAAGACGATAAACAAGATAACATAGAATGTTTACCAGTTTGTTTTAGAATGGTCAAGAATAACCCCTTCAAACTATTGGCATGTGTCCCTAAATTCTGTCACATGTAAGATTCTGGAATACATCATACACAGTAACCTGGTTTTACCATTACATCATCAACCCGTACCATCATTGACTCCGGAAGCAGCGCTTTTGTGAGACACAACTCTAATCAACATGGTCAATGACCTTGGGTCAGGTCTGGACCAGTCCTATCAGATTGACGCAAACGTTTGACAAAGTGTCTTACAGACATCTTCTTAAGCTCCAACACTATGATGTGTAATGCAAAATGCTTGATTGTATCCAACAGCCAACAAGTCACGCTGGAGGGTGTTTCCTCTGAGTCAGTACCGATAGCATCCAGTGTTCATCAATGTGCTGTTCTCAGTCCTTTCTTTTCCCTCGCATTCAATGATGACCACACAGAACACACTCTTCATGTAGACCCTTTGCTGATGCCTCACTTTTGTGCCGAGTCAATAGAAGATACAGACGTCTTCCAGAATGACATCGGCAGTCTAGAAAAGGGAAGAGACTGGGTTCAATGCAGAGAAGTGCTCGGTCCTGCTTATCACCAACGAGACACATAGAGACTAGTTATACTGTCCATAGCATGAAACGGAAGACAACAAAGAAGGCAAAACAACTTGGGACATAACTGTCTTTTAAATTGTCTTGAAAATCCCGAGTTGATATGGTCATAAAGGAGGCAAATTGATCCACATCCGTTCTAAGCAGGAACCTTGGAGCCTCCCAAAAGTCAACCAAGGAGGCATGTTACAAACTCCTGATCAGTCTGCAGGTTGAGTGCACATCTTTTGTTTTCGATCCACACACCAAGGCCATGACAACGCATGTGGAGATGGTCCAACGTAGAGCTACCATATTTGTAATTTTGCATTATTGCAAAACAAGTGCTCAGCGTTGGTGTCATGTTCAACACGATTTGCTCAAACAGAGGAAGAAACATGTAAAGGCCGTGATGTTCTATAGGTTTGTAAATGATTTTGTTGCAACTGACGCCCCACCTTCTGACTCCCTTACGGTGCACCTACAAGAGGTCATTCCTTATGATTCGTTCCAAGGTTTTGCAGGACCATTTTCCTGAGGGAATATTTCTTCCACACTGCTGTCAACATCATCTGGAACAAGCTACCATAACATCAAGTGATAGCTCCCAACTTTCCAGGTTAAGATTTTAGATGTCATGTACTCTTCTTCTGTTTGCAATGTTTTAACCTGTTATTGTTTTAACTTGCATGTTGGACCCTCCCTCGCCTATGTGCATATCACAATGGTGCGAGTATGCCTGCTTTAAAGCGGCCAAGCATGGACAAAACAAGAAGCAGAAGACACAAACACAGAGTTGATGTAGTATGCTAGTATTGCAGTATTGAACAGATACATTTGAATATCGTCATTCAAGACAAGTGCAGACATGAATTGTCCCATCCGCCATCAAATCATGACGAGGTGGATACATGGCTTGGATGCTGCTAGAAAGGGGCAAATGCTGGATAGTTGTCAAATGCCAAGATTTTGATGTACTGCTTGTACTGGTACATGTATACCATCTTGGACCTTTAGGCACTGAAGTCTGAATAATGGCTGGGAAAAACAAAATTGTATTTTCCGCAAGTTATATCAAGATGTCTGCCGGAACATGCCAGGGTATCATGAAATAACTGGATGTAACATAACCCTTGCTTTCACTGGAATCGGAAAGAAGACCTGTTGGAAGAAATATTTTACATGTCCGATCTGCTTTCAGATATTTGAAGAGATGCACCGTCAGACAAGGCACAAACGTTTGATGTTTGATGTATGGTGTCTGAATGGAGAACCCATTGATGATGCAAGAATTTCACAATATGGTTAAGGTAGAGAAAACACTTGAACTGGTTCCACCAACAGAGGATGTACTAGAACTGAAAATTTCAAGAGCAAACTATCAAGCTGCTATATGGATCTGAGCTAATGGATACAGACATTAATGCTATTGATACTAACACATTACACGATGGTGCTGAACCTTTATAAGTGGTTTGGAAATGTACCAACTGCACTTGATGCTTGCATTGAACAAGTTATGGGTGCAAAATCAAGTGCAAATATATTCGCTGTAAATGCTTCAAAGTAGTTTCAAAACACACTAACATATGTTTGCGATGGTGTTAATTGTACCAACCAAGAAAGAAAATATCCATAAAATATAGTGAATTAATTAGTTACTTTAAACAGAACTGAACATTTTGTTTAGGTGTTCATTTACCCCACCCACTTTACTTTAAGAAGTATGTGTGCATAATATATAGCTGGTATGACTGCATACAGTTTTTTTCAGTAGCAGTCTGTCTAACCTTTATTTTAACGTAATTTATATTTGTTAAATAGAAATAATGACGAAGACATGACATCATGTATAATCGTTTGATGTTGATTTTAATGATTTTTACTGTTTTTTATGTTCTCATTAATATTCATGAATATTCAAACAATATATTTTACAAAACGTAAGTGCAAATTAAAGGCCAATGTTTAACCTTCATTTTGATACCATGTTTGTTATTTTACACCTAAAATTGATAAAGATATATTAATTTCTCAAATAATGTATATAAAATATGCACTAAGTTGACCTTTGACCTAATTAAAAGAAACAAGGGCAAATTTTAAGGTGGCATGGGGCAATTTCTGATTACTCAGACATCAAACAGTACATATCCTTTGCGATGGTGTTAATTGTACCAACCAAGAAAATGTCCATAAAAATATAGTGAATTAATTAGTTACTTTAAACAGAACTGAAAGTTGTGTTTAATTGTTTATTTACCCCACCCACTTTACTTTAAGAAGTATGTGTGCATAATATATAGCTGGTATGACTGTATACAGTTTGTTTTCAGTAGCAGTCTGTCTAACCTTTAATTTTGTTAAATAGCAATGACGAAGACATGACATCATGTATCATCGTTATATGTTGGTTTTAAAGATTTTTGCTGGTTTTTTGATGTTCTCATTAATATTCATGAATATTCAAATAATATATTTTACACAAAGTAAGTGCAAATTAAAGGCCAATGTTTAACCTTCATTTTGGTACCATGTTTGTTATTTTACAACTAAAATTGATAAAGACATAATGATTTCTCAAATAACGTATATAAAATATGCACTTAGTTGACCTTTGACCTAATTAAGAGAAACAATGACAAATTTTCAGGTGGCATGGGGCAGTTTCTGATTACTCAGACATCAAACATTACATATCCAGTGCATGCCAAATTCTACTATTTAATGCCATGGCTCGACACATTTTCCTCAGTTGGATGCCCAACTAATTTATGCAAATTATTCCTGTAAACAACTTACAATTTAACCCAACTGTATTCAGATATTCTGGCCTTCGATCTCCATAGTAAATGATTCATAAAATCTGATTTGATATTGCTTAGTGAGCAAACATTCATTTTTCTAGGTAGGGTCTTTTCAAGTCTTGACTAAATGTTTGCAACTTACTGGGTTGGTCTTTGTATGACAAGATAGCAGATTGATCCTATGACCTACATTGATGTATGAAAAACCTGCATAAATGGTTGCAAGTATTCCAGTCATTTTATAACTTGATACTCCACTTGGTATGGAAAAATTATTTCAATTCAAGGATTCTTTTTCAACCTTTACCCTTTTTCTGAGAAAGACACTATCTAATGCCTTTGCAAATAGAGAATACCCAGATTAGATGGTTCCTGAAGCTGCTGTCTGATCAGGAGCTGCTCTATTCACCCTCTTTATCCAGACTTTCTTCGAGAAAATTTCTTCTTCACATGACAAATTAAAGATGCACAACCTTTTGACACAACGTTTAGTCCTAGTCATTGAAATAGGATTGCAATTCATAATATCTATGTGTAATTAACCATTTCCCTCATAAAACTGCCTTTCCTTTCCTTTGCAAACAGAAAAGGAGCCATCCGATCAGGGTCTGGTCTGTTTGCTTATGAAATTGTAATATATTTAAATCTATAATTTCTACTACAGTTGAACTTCAATATCTCGAACTCGGATAACTCGAACTTCGGGGTAACTCGACCAAAAAGTTCAGTCCTTTCAAAATTGTTCTAAAATGTATCTCTACAGATATCTAGAAACACATGTGACAGCTTAATACAGGAGCTTTCAGCATTACTTTAGACCTGTATTAAGCTATGAACTCGAGAAATTGTTCAGATTCGAAATTGGATAACTTGAACTTCTGTTATCTCAAACTAATTTATATAGTCCCTTGAAGTTTGAGATATCCAAGTTCAACTGTATTACCAAGACAACCTGTGTACGTACACCATTATAAAAATTCAGCTAATGAATATTCATAATTATTTCTAACATGAATTTCCAACAGGCAAAGGGTAACCTGTTAAAACACTTTTGAAAACATAGTAGACCCTGACCTGTAGATGATGTCTGAGCAGGATCTGCTCTGTTCGAGTATGGAACTCAATATAGATAGGATTCTAAATTCTGCCATGGCCAAAACTAGAATAGTTCATACACCATTTTAAATATTCACTAATAGATATTGATGATGCTATTATTTCTTAGAGGAATATTCATCAGGTAAATGGTTAATATGTACAGTAGAACCCCTGTAATGCGACCACTTAATGAAAACACATGGGTGTCTTTATAAGCAGGTGGTTGCTTAATGCAGGACAGCATTACTTTTGTCCTGCATTTAGCTACCACCTGCATCTAGCATCCCGAATTATACAAGTACCTCTTTTAGGTGGTCGCATTAGCGTGGTTTTACTGTATTTACATGTGTCTTGGTATTGTGATGCTTAGTATTGTCATTCTCTACTGTAAGTACAGTAAAATCCCTCTAAACCAGACATTCAAATTAGTATAAATGTCAGTCTTGGAGACAGGGGGCAGTTACATTGATGCAGGGCGAAACTCGTGCAGAATGCTCATCTCTTAATTCTTCTCTACTAGAATTCTGGTTTACAGTGGTTTTAGTGCACCATATATGTTTTGTGTAATAAATGAGATGTTTGATGAGTAAAAAGATCCTGTTATGAAGCAAACAATATAAACCTAGATCAGTCGCCTGTGATAGAGCAAATATTTTAGACCTAGATCAGTTGTCCAGTGGGAACACACATGATTTACAGAGGTGACTAAGTTTTGTGTCATGCCTCATGTTTTGTGTAATAAATGAGATGTATCAAGGATAAAGGGAATTGAGGATGAGCAAATAGGATAGACTCAGATCAGCTGAGACAGAGCAAAGGGTATAAATGTTGTTGTTTTTTTAAATAAATGAGATTATCTTGAGTAAAAGGATGTAGAGACGGAACAAACAGTATAGACTCAAATCATCTGTCAGATGGGAAATACATAATTGAGGTTTATTGAGGCGACTAATTGGTGTTGTATAAATGGAGTTTCTATCATGGTTTAACCCTTTACTCAATGAATATTCATATAAGAAATAAATATTAATTATTATTAATTAGATCTAACTTATTAAAGCCCATGGATACAAGCGTATTCATGGAGTAAAGGGTTAAATGTAAGAGTCCATTCACTGTGAAAGTCTCAACTTTGTTAGATGATCTTAAATGACAAACAATTCAGACCCTGATCAAAGGGCTCCTGTAGGAACCTTCTGATCTGGATGTTTTCAATGTCACTTTCTACATGCCCCACAATTAAAGTGGTTACCTGATTCCCAAGAGCTATGTACCCTTTCAACATTATAGCTGTGCCATTGTGATTATGAAGGCAAGCACTTTGGATTCAAATGTGGAGCAATTTGGCATTTCATCAGGATCCAAATCATTTAACAGTCTGATATATATCTTTTATTTCCCTGATCAAATAGTTCCTACAGTAGCTGTCTGATCTGGGTCTACTATATGTTTGTAAAGATGCATTAAAGAAAGGATTAAACATGATCGATCTGTTTGCAAATTCCCAACCATATGGCAGACATTTATGATACTAATTCCACACTATGCTATTTAGTACCTCATATGGATCCAAACATTAGAGGATATGAGGTTGCATTAATCCATGCTTCGTTATATCAATATTACATAAGCAAACAAAACAGGTCCTGATTCAGAAGGTCCTACAGGAGCTGTCTGATCAGGATCTACTCTGTTTGCAAATGTATGATGTGTTTTATATCAGTAAGGTATAACAGGATAAGTCATCTGTTTGATGTTAACAAATAATAATAGTACTAAAAAAGTTAACAAAAGTCTTTATATTCATTGTTTCCTTTATTTCTGTGCTTTCAATTCTTTGCAATTCTGATTAGATCTTTCAAACTGATAACCACAATTGAGGGAACCTGTTCTCTGACTCTCAGTGTTCTGCGTGAAGGATTGGGTACGTGACCAGGCAGTCAGTAAACGGACAAAATTTCAGACAGACTAGTTTGACCTTGTACTCATTTTTTACTTACATGTAGGCATTTAACCCTTTACTCCATAAATACGTTTTTCTACGCTAGATCCAGATCAGATGACTCCTATAGGGTCTGCTCTGTTTGCTTATGATATGATTCACCAGTTCCATAGCCAAAAATACCACGTGGTCATGTGCTATTATAACAATTAATCTTATTAATATTTATGATGTCATTGTTTCTTACATGAATATTCATGGAGTAAAGGGTTAAGAAGTTTTAAACAATGTAGTTTTTTCACTCGTATTTGTATCTATTCTATTTCCATATTCTATGTTACGCCTATGATACATTGTCATTTAACTCATTACCTCATATTAGGCTATTTTACTTACAACCTCTTTGAATAAATCTACCGAAAAGGAGCATTATCTAGAGAAAAGGAGCATTTTAGAATTTTGTACTTTGAAACCATTGTAATAAATAGAGCATTTGCTCATATCACAATGGTTTCACAAAGTGACTTTTACAGAGTCGTCAAAAGTCGTCAATATGGGAGAATGGGTTACTACAGTTTTGTGAATCCTTGCAAGGCCTTCCATTATATGTGTTGGTTCATTGGTTGTCTCTTATGTATCTTGATTAACCCTTACTCTATAGATGCATCTTTTCATGCCTTTGCAAACAGAGTAGACCTAAATCAGGCTGCTCTTGTAGAAGCCATCTAATCATGGTCTGCTCTGTTTGCTGATGGAATAATATAGATTTTATAGTATCTGCCGTGTTCTTGAGCCATTATAAAAAGTCACCCAAATAATATTCATAACAAAATTATTTCTTAAATGAATATTCATGGAGTAAAGGTTTAGCTGTTTCTTGCCCAACTTCTTATGGGGTATCTGTAATGCATCTTTTAGTCTTGAAATTTACACTTTTTCTCTGTCGGAGAATGTTTATCCCACAAACACATCTGTAAATAAATTTGTAAACGGAGTAGGCCGATATCAGACAGTCTGGCCAGGGTTGCTCTCTTTGCCTATAATATAATATAGATCTAATTTGACAATTAAATATTCCTGGGTTCATATATCATTGAAAACGTATGTTATTAATAATTCAATATTCGCGTTGTCATTACATGTATTTCTGGCATAGTTATTCCTGTAGTAAAGGTTGGTAACAAATACAGAAGTATGTATATATGGCTGTTCGACCCTGATGACAAGCCCTGTTTTGAAAATCTAGAAAACCTGTCTACATGTTGTAAGCTTAATTCTGGATGGACCTTGTATGGAAACTCATATAGGACCTTTCTGCATTATTTTAGTCATGTTTTAGTCATTCTCAGTGGTGTTATATTTTCTGGTCCTTCGGGATCATTAGTTTTGATGTTATTAGTTTTGAAAATTGAATACTGCCTAAGCTGGTAATAGGGGGCGTGAATAGTGTTGCACTTTTAATTACAGACTCAATAAAACCGATTCTGCAATTTTCTTCTTTTGCATTGCTACTTTTGTTTTCCCTTTTCCTTTTCTATATTTAGTCCAATACCTACTGAATATTCATGGACAAAATAGTTATATAATGAAATATGAAAGTCGTAAAATTGTAGCCATTTAAGAAAGTAAAGAAACAGATACAGTAAAATCCCGCTAATGCGACCACCTAAAAGAGGTATAATTGTGGGTGCTAGATGCAGGTGGTAGCTCAATGCAGGACAAAAGTAATGCAGAAAGCTCCTAGAGGAGCTTTCTGCATTACCTTTGTCCTGCATTAAGCAACCACCTGCTTATAAAAGCAACCATGTTTATTCATTAAGTGGTCGCATTAGCGGGGTTTTACTGTATATCAAATTCAATTAGCAATCAGAACAGACCCTGGTCAGATGGCTCTTACTCTGTTTGCAAATGTGTGGAAAGGCGTTTATATAACGAAAAGGGTTAAGCAGCCGCCAGCTCTTATAGACTCCCATGTGTCTTCATTAATTGTATTATTATTGTAGGCAGATTAGTATGTACACTGTGTGTCACCCTGGAGACTCCTTTTGTCATAGCTTATTTGAGGATTCTTGTTTGTATTTGTTTGGATTATAATTATTATTTACAATTATTACATTTCATTAACCATTTCAATGCTGAATTGTCAAATTTCAAACAGGTCATAATTACCGTGAATATTCAGGGATTTGTTTTAAAGAAACAGTGCAGACACTGATGAGAGGGCTTCTACGGTAGTCCTCTCATCTGGGTCTACACTGTTTGTAAAGGACATTAGTGACTCGTTTCCCACATTGAAAGGGTTAAATGTTAGAAAATGTTAATGTTGATAATATAGTGATCTTGTTAGCTATTCGTTGTTTGTGAACATGCATACATAGTTTTGTGATACCTTGTCTTGTTAACCGTTTTGGTATTGTTCCATGTTAACCCTTTACTCTGTACACTTTTGACACCTTTGCAACAGAGTAGACATATCAGCAGATTCCTATAGGACACAATCTGATCAGGATCTGCTCAGTTTGCTGATGAAATAATGTTATCTGATTCTTTGTTCATAAAAGTTAATCTGAATAATATTTATGATATCATTATTTTTACATGAATATTCATAAAGTAAAGGGTTAATAAAGCAGTCTCAACATCAGATTTTCCTCGAGCTCATATTTTGGGCAATATAATTTATTTTTTTATTATATTTATTCGCTTTCGTTATAAAACTAGCAACAGTTACTACTGTACTTTTCATTCTTCTCATACAGTGTATTTCCTACTTTTGAGATCGGGACAAATTTGAAGAGATGGAAACCTCATTAAACTTGATATTGTTCAAGCTATTTTTGTATTTTGTATTATTATAATTACATGTATTGTTTTATATTGGGTCTGAACCCTTTGCCTGCTAGTTGCGAACCGGCTTGTATTTGCAAACAGCATGGTGCCTGATGAGAGGTCGATTAACTCAATATTTCATCAGCATCAAGCTGTTTGACAGTCAATAGTTTCTCAAAAGCTTTAACGAATAGAAATGGGAACTAATGTGTAACTGTAACAATGGGAAATGACGTGTAACAGATCCACGTTTAAGCAGATATAATTTAGCGGGCAAAAGAGTTAAAACTTTATGTGTGCATGTAACTTGAATTATGTACAATTATCAATAAGAGCAAAATACTGTGTTGAAGGTTTGTTAACCATTTCCCTCATAGATGACTGTGGTGCATTTGCAAACAAAGTAGACCTATATCAGACGGCTCCTATAGGAGTCGTTTAATCAGAGTCTGTTCTGTTTGCTTATGAAATTATAGTAGATCTGACTCTACAGTTTCTATTAGATCTAATTCCAAACATTCATTTCAATATAAACATTGAGCGAATAAATATACTTAATGGCATTATTTAAATACATGAAAATAAAGGAAAGGGTTAAAAGCGAGGCCTGGGTTCTCCCATCACCTGTATAAGTCATTTTTCCAAAGGTGTATGGGCATGCTTTTGGAGCAGATTGTTTCTATTACATACAGTAAAACCTCTCTAATGCAACTAACAAAAAGAGATATAATTCAGGATATTAAAGTCATGTGGTAGCTTAATGCAGGATGGCACCAAACACACAAAACATAGATCAGACAACTTCTATAGGAGCCATCTAATCTCTGCTTGCTTTTGACATGACATAGATATGATTTTACAGTTTTTGTAATTCCCTTGAAAAGTTTGTTATAAAATATCTGCTAATAAAATTATAATTCATATTGTTTTAATGAAATGGTTGAGTGGTTGCTTGAGAGCTCCTGTAGTATTGTATGTCTTTCTCTGTAACTTGTACATTTTTGTTGATTTTCTGTTATGATTGTTAAGAGTTAAATAAGAGTTTTAGGTAGATGGCTACTTAATCCTTTACCGGAATACCTTCCCACGCCTTTTCAAATCCAGGTCAGATGGCCCCTGTAGTACCTACTAGATAACATAATTCTACAATTTCTGCCAGCATTAACTGTTCCTTTGATCATGTGCCTTTCTAAACAATCATCATGGTGTGATGTCTGTGAGGTCAAGGGTTAAGCTACCAACATTACTTTACATTTTTTTACTGTTAATTGTATATTGTTAATTGTTATATACACGTAGTTAACATTATTACATTTTTCAAAGTGTGTGCCAAGTTTATCCATTTCAGTCTTTCATTTTAACAAATGACAATTTTTCTTATTTAAATTTATTTTCTGTTAGATCATCTCTATGTCAGACCGTAGCCAATAAGCGATCGTTTCCTCTTTTTGTGCCATCCTTGATAGTTATGACTCGCATGGTTCATTATAATTTGTTCATGCTTTTTATGTATGCACTGTTTTAATTAGCATTATGTTGTTTTAATTGTATTGTAAGCCATGTTACGTGCAAAATATTGAAATAAAAACAAGTCTAATCATACTTGTATGTGTTAATCTTTAGCCTGCCGAGTTAATTTTCGTCCATGCAAAACTTGGTCTGGTTGTACTGCAACGCATTTTCAGGCATTAGCAAATAGAGTAGACCCAGATCATCATGGATCCTATAGGAGTGGCTGATCTGTGTCTGCTCGGTTTGCTAGTGGAATTTGAAAGATCTGTTATTTACTGTTTAAAATGGCTACAATGTTCCAACTTCCATATTTCATTATAACCATTTTTGTCCATGAATATTCAGCAGGTATTGAAATTTTAAATAAAAAAAGAACAGGGAAAGGGTACCTTTAGTATTCTAGCACACTTGCGCAAATAGTGAAGTTTTATCAAAATTTATGAATTATTCAGCTGGTGGACTGGGGAGATCACTTAGAATATAATCTGATTGGATCGTGACAAGATGCTGGGACGAGATCTAACGTAGATACAAACTGATTGTATCTGAAAATTCACCCATATTCTCCCATCCGAAAAAGGTCAATTTACAAACGCGTCAAAACAGACTGTCCTAACAGACTATCTTAATTATTAGGACAAGCTTGGGCAAATAGTGTTGAAGGTCTACACTATTTGCTCAGTCGAATATAAAATCAAAATATTGTCAAGTTCAATTATTCAGCTTTACAATATATGACAAAACCAGCTGATGAGGCATCTAATCCGAGTGTGTGCACCGTTAGACACACGCCAGTATCTACAGTGTTTTTATGCAGCATATAGAAATGTTTTATTTCGGTAAAAAGTGTACATAACAGGGTAAACCATAATTAAGGCAGCATACAAAAGTATTTTTAAAATATTTTTCTTATTTCCTGTGCGGTCCTCGAATATCTCTACTTATCAGATGTTGTTTTATCTGGGTCTACACTGTTAGCATGCCATTAACCCTTTCGCTGCCAAGATCTGTCGTCTGCTAACTTTGTCGTCTGCTACAAAATTTCATTTTATTGTTTTCTTCATTTTTGTTTCAAAAACATAGTAACAGTAACAAACAGTTTGGATCCTGATGAGACGCCGAGTAATTCGGCGTCTCATCTGGATCCAAACTGTTTGCATAGGTAATCACAGATCCGGCATTGGCAGCGAAAGGGTTAAGACTCGTTTTGCCATAGCGTTACTCATATGAAACTTCGATAATTCGAAATTTTAGTATAGAAGCATTTAGACCCTTTTAGGCAGGTGAATTCTTAATGCAGGGTCATGCTAATCATAATAATAATGATAAGTATTTGAGGTTTTGCTGTATATGCAAATGCACTTTTGTAATGTATAGAGAAATAGAACACCTTTACACGCTTTAGCGAACCGAGTAGACCCAGATCAGACGGTTTCCTTTGACATGATAAATATAAGAATTTACAGTTTTTGTTCCTTGGAAAGCTTGAATTAAGCTAGTAAATATTCATAATGGCATTGTTTCTTACATGAATATTGAACAGGGAAAGGGATAAAATTCTAGCTGACGAATGACGAAATGTTCAGGTTACACTGGATTATACAAACGGGGTGGGGGGGGCTACAAAATATAGACCACTAGTCACCATAGTACATGTAATTAGAAAAGGAATATGAATGAAAAACATATACATGTATAATATTTATTCCTCATACGACACCCTTTGAACAACCAAACATATCCTAAGCGGCCATTCATTTATTGAAAATAAAATCTTTAAAAGATGGTAGCTTAATGCAGGTCAAAACCAATGCAGAAAGCTCATATAGGAACCTTCTGAGTTACCTTGGACCTACATTAAGCTTACAAACCCATAATTAATACATTGTATTTTTGATTGTCGCTTAAGACAGGTTCTACTGTACATATTTCATACATAACAATGCACACTCGTTTTCATGGGATAAACATTAAACAACTCAATACACATGTCTGGCGTAAACCTTTGAACGACTATACACACCGTTCCTTCACGTTTTCCAACAACCTAACCTTTGCACGTCACAGAGTAGAACCAGAGTAGACGTTCTGTATTTCTTATAAAGGTATACAGATATGTATATGGATTTGCCTATATTTCCACTGCATTAAGCAACTACCTGCTTTTAAGACTCATATGTTCAATAAATGAATGACCGCTTAGGACAGGTTCTACTGTAATTCCTGCCCATACAGTCATTATTTCGTACATGAATATTCACGAGGCAAATGGTTAATGAATTCACCATGTTACCAACAATGAATCATGACGTAAACCCTGCACAAATGAATACACATTTTCATGACGTTAAATACTTCATACAGCTTAACCCTCACCCCGCTATCTTCAGCCATGACTCGCAATTGTAAACAGCTTGGATCCAGATGAGACGAAGAGATACTCTGACAGTTTCTGATATGAAATATCCACGCAGTAAATGCTTTTAAACTAGACTGGATCTACACATCATAACAACATGGGTCCACGAATGATACACAGGAAACAAGTTTCATCGAAACTGTTTCTAAATGATTTTAACTTTACAGGAATCGAGTTTGTTTTGTGGTGTATTTAGTTTCTTATGATTTGCACTGGGACCACTTTGTGATTATTCGAGTCACACGTGAGGCTTCCAGATCGGTTCGCGGGCTGCAAACAAATGAAGCAAATATATTTCTACAGCCCTTACACTTCATGTTACTGCAGACGCCAGTGCGTTCTATAGCTTCTCTGCAATTTGGACACGAACGGATGAACGGACAGTCTGACCTATTTCCAATTGCTTTCTTCGGACAGTTGGGGAGTTGGTTGTAGAATTCATCATAGTTCGGACATCTCTGTTCTGAACACTTTCCGGAGTTGCACATGGAACCTGCAAACAGGAAACATAAAATAAGCAGTTTTGGCGCCAAATGCATTTCCTCTGCAAACATTGTTGTCTGTTTTAAGACAGACAGCGGAGCTTGGTGTTGGAAATTACTCTGAATGGTATTCACGAAACACTTAACTATGATAAAGCATTTTAAGCATTTACCATGTATATTTATTAAATACCGGTATGTGTGCACGTATGCGTTCGGTATGTGTGCACGTATGCGTTCGTGAAATTGTGTATGAACATGCGTGTTGTGCGTGTGTGTGCGTGCGTACGCAGGCGTGCGGTGTACATTTTGTTGAAACAAAGAACAGGGAATCACTTTTAAAGGGGGGTCACAATTCTTCATAAGGGGTCAGTTTTCTTCGTGCGCAGGGGTCGTAAAATTATGACCGGGGGGTCAAAATACTATGACCGGGGGTCACTATTTTATAAAAAAAAAACTGACCGGGGTCAGTATTCTATGAAGGTCACTTTACTTCGTTACACCGGCACCAAAACTTGAAACAACATAATTGCAAGACAAACCGAGACGAAAGTCACAAAACACGTGGCAAATTTACCATATAAAAAGCAAAGTAGACCATAGTGTGAAAACAGGAATACCACTTTGGAACGGCCAGTAGACAAAAAAAAGGCTACTGGGGCTTAAACCAGATTTGTGGGTACAGTTTCATTTACAAGCTTTGTCGTCCGCTTTGAGTTTCGGCGGGCCATTATTCCAAATTCTTCTCCAAAACATAGTTGAATTTCAATCAGTTTGGACCCTGATGAGACGCCCAGTTACTCGGCGTCTCATCTGGATCCAAACTGTTTGCAACGGTAATCACAGATTCACTCATCACATCAGGCCATATAAGACGCTTTCTGGCAACTGTGGAAATGTAAGAGTTGATTGCTTGTGTTGATTAACATCCGTTTCTGCCAACTTAGGGCTAATTGGATGCCCCAGAGAGAGTGGAGCGCGTACAGAGAAGCCCGGGCACGATAGGCCTACCCTAATCATATTGTCATACAACTCGAGTTTTTTTAAAAGAGGATTTGACACTTCAATCCTCTTTTTTAGGGGTACGATTTCGGGGCAGATTCTGTATAAATCATAGATTTAGGGGAATATTCCCCCATTCTAATGGGAAAATGAAAGGAAAAAACTCAAAAATGCATATCAATTCTCTTTTTAGGGGTATGATTTCGGGGCAGACTCTGTATAAATCAAAGATTTGGGGGAATATTCCCCCGTTCTAATTGGAAAAAGAAAGGACAAAACTCAAACATGCATATCAATCCTTTATTTCTCAACTAAGTATAGGGGAACATTCCCCCAAAATCGACTGAATATGAATACAATCTATTGTTTGTAAAACTATCTGGCATACAATTTCTAAAAAATTGGGGGAATGTTCCCCCAACATGAAATATTTTTACTTGTTAAGAATAAAGACGGGGGAATATTCCCCCAATGTTTCTCCAAATTAAAACAAATCAGTGTGGCAAGAATATAAAAAGGGCCACAAATTTAAACAATGAGTTTGCGTCGAAAGTAAAAAATGGGGGAATGTTCCCCTACATCATACAATTGCTGAAGCCATGTGGAAATGTCCCTAAAAGTTGAAAAAATCTTAAGAGTTAAAAATGGGGGAATGTTCCCCTACATCATGGGAAACAAAACCAGTGCATATCAAGAGCAAAAATATGAGGAGAATGTTCTTCCATTTAAGACCCCTCCACGTCAGAGTCACGGGGGAATATTCCCCCAAATTGCTAAAGCCATTTTAGAATGTTCCTCCAAATTTAAACAATGAGTTTGCGTCAAAGTAAAAAATGGGGGAATGTTCCCCTACATCATGGGAAACAAAACCAGTGCATATCAAAAGTAAAAATATGAGGAGAATGTTCTTCCATTTAAGACCCCTCCACATCAGAGTCACGGGGGAATATTCCCCCAAATTGCTCAAGCCATTTTAGAATGATCCTCCAAATTTAAACAATGTGTTTGCGTCAAAAGTAATAAATGGGGGAATGTTCCCCTACATCATACAATTGCTGAAGCCATGTGGAAATGTCCCTAAAAGTTGAAAAAATCTCAAGAGTAAAAAATGGGGGAATGTTCCCCTACATCATGGGAAACAAAACCAGTGCATATCGAGAGTAAAAATATTAGGAGAATGTTCTTCCATTTAAGACCCCTCCACATCAGAGCCACGGGGGAATATTCCCCCAAATTGCTCAAGCCATTTTAGAATGATCCTCCAAATTTAAACAATGAGTTTGCGTCAAAAGTAATAAATGGGGGAATGTTCCCCTACATCAAACAATTGCTGAAGCCATGTGGAAATGTCCCTAAAAGTTGAAAAAATCTCAAGAGTAAAAAATGGGGGAATGTTCCCCTACATCATGGGAAACAAAACCAGTGCATATCAAGAGTAAAAATATTAGGAGAATGTTCTTCCATTTAAGACCCCTCCACATCAGAGCCACGGGGGAATATTCCCCCAAATTGCTCAAGCCATTTCGGAATGTTCCTCCAAATTTAAACAACGTAATAAATGGAGGATTGTTCCCCTACATCATACAATTGCTGAAGCCATGTGGAAATGTCCCTAAAAGTTGAAAAAATCTCAAGAGTAAAAATATTTAGGATAATGTTACACATCAAAGCCACAGGGGAATATTCCCCCAAATAGCTTAAGCCATTAGAAAGCGTTCCTCAAAAGGTAAAACAAATCAGTGTGTCAAGAATATAAAAATAGAGCCACGGGGGAATATTCCCCCAAATTGCTTAAGCCATGGACAATGTTCCTCCAAACTGAAACAATCAGTTTTGTGCAAACAGTAAAAATGGGGGAATGTTCCCCCACTCAGACAATGTGCTTAGGCCATGGGAGAATGTTCCTCCAAGTTAAAAATATCAGTGCATATCAAGAGTAAAAATATTAGTATGTTCTTCCCTTTAAGATTCTCAACATCAGAGTCACAGGGGAATGTTCCCCCAAACAGCTAAAGCCATGGGACAGTGTTCCTCAAAATTGAAACCAAAATTCAGTGTGGCAAGAATATAAAATAGAGCCACGGGGGAATATTTCCCCAATTTGTTTAAGCCATGGGGGAATGTTCCTCTAAACTGAAACAATCAGTTTGTGTCAGGAGTAAAAATGGGGGAATGTTCCCCGATATCAGACAATTGCTTACGCCAAGACAGAGTGTTCCTCCATGTTGAAAAAAATAAATATCAAGAGTAAAAATATTCATACATGAGCAGCAAAGGGTTATCGTTCTCTGGATCAGACAGCTGGGGAATATTCCCCCATACTTAATTATTTAACATTTGTTAACCCTTTCCCTATTCTTTGTTAATTTCAAATTTCAATACCCACTGAATATTCATGAACAAATCATGCAGTTATAACAAAATACAAAAGGTGGACCATTGTAGTCATTGTAGAAGGTAACGAAACAGATCTTTGAAATTCAATTGGCAAACAGAGCAGACCCTGCATTAGGCAGCTCCCATGTGAGACATCTTATCTGAATCTATTCTGTTTTGAATATGTGAAAATGTGTTAATTACAACCCTTCAGAATTTAAGAGAGTAAAATAATTCTATGTAAGACCAACTTGATCATAAATGTGCTAAAGACATGGGATAATGTTCTAGCTTCCAGACTGAATTATTTAGCATTTGTGTTAAACAATTGGAGGGATATTCCCTAATTAAAAGACTCCAGTGCCGGGTATTCGTCAAAACAAAAATATAGGAGTATTCCTCAGAATTACTCAGAATATACTCAGGTCATAACACATGTTGTGGCATTTAACTGTCGTTGTTTCATTCCATTTATTTGAGGTTTTCTGTCTTTAGTTTCTGGATTATTCCATCTTCTGTATCCAGGACAGAGTAACTGAAACAAAAGATAGACACTGTAAGCACATATCATATAAATTATAATGCCAATGTGTTTTTGCAATGCCACAGTACTGTGATGTAACAACAAATGCAAATACATGTACTATCGGAGCCATCGGTTCTGGGTCAACTCTATTTGCAAAGGCATGAAAAACTCTTTGCATGAAGGAAAGGGTTAACTTAACCCTTTCCCTCATATAAACACCTTTTCACGCATTTGAAAACAGAGAAGACCCAGATCAGATGGCTACTATAGGATCTGGCACTTCAGTTGTTTCTACCTGTTCAATAAATCCTGTATACATATGCCATTACAAAAATTCAGCTAATAAATATTCATTATTTCTCAGATCTATGAATGTTGAACAGGTAAAGCTTTTATTATTCACATAAGAAATATTGGCATCGTGAATATCTATTGGCTGATGTTTTATAATATAAAAATTCGAGGAATGTTTTTACTTTGACACAAGCTGTAGAATCATATCTATATCACATCAAAAGCAAACAGAGCAGACCCTGATCAGACAGCTCCTATAGGAGCCTACTCTGTTTTCAAATGTGTGTTTATTTATATGAGGGAGAAGGTTAAGAAAGATATTGGCTTACAGGCTAAAAGTTCAGTACTCCTCAGCATGTTTGAGTTCGGACTCACACACATAACAACTTTCAATGGTACATTATGAATATTAGTAACTGAATTTTTATAGTGGCATATATGGATTACCATCAAAGAAATGCTGACCCTGGTCATACTTTTGGGTCTTCTCAGTGTGCAACTATGTAAAAAGGCATCTATATGAAGTAAAGGGTTAATCTTTCATTTTAACTTATTTAACCCTTTTTATATTATAAATGCTTTTTCACGTATTTGCAAAAGGAGTAGACGCCGATCAGACTGCTCCTACTCTGTTTGCTTTTGACATAATATTGATTAGATTCTAAAGTCTTTGTCATAGCAAAAGATAATAGAAGTGATGGTTTAGACAAAAACTGTAGGATCAGATCTCCCTTAATTTTATCAGCAATCAGTACCCCGAATGAGACAGCTGACACAGGAACTGTCTGGTCTAAGTCTACTCTGTTCGCAAAGGTATGAAAATGCAATTATATGAAGGAAATTTGTTTATCAAAATTCTTAACAGGTTGTGTCCTGAGCTTGAGTCTTGACTAAAAGAACTTCATTTACCCCTTTGTATGCTGCATATTAAAATTTAGTGACAAATCACTGTTTAGTCCTTTTCACCATAATTATACATGTATAACCCTTCTAACACATTTGTAAATATAGAGTAGACCCAGATCAAATGGCTTATGTAGAATTGGTCCAGGGATCAAATGACCCTCAAAATTAAGAGCGTGGTTTTTTTTTATAGTGAGGGGCCCTCAATTTGTCTCTAATTGGACAATTTGAAGGGGCCAGGGGAAACTTCTGATGGCCTGATCAGGGTCTTTTCTGATCTTTGTTATATGAATATTCATGAAGTAAAGGGTTAACTATAGAGTCCGTTATTTATGAAAAGCTTAAATTTGCTAGAAGTTTGAATGACAAGCAGTTGGAGATTCTGATCAGAGGGCTCCTCCAGGAGTCCTCTAATCTGACTCAACACTGTTTGCAAGTGCCAGGAATAACCCTTCAGCATTCTGCCAGCAAATGTGATTACAATTGTAGCTCAGCATCATCAGAATCCAAACTGTCTGACACTCTGACACAATCTTTTATTAGAAGAAATAGAAGAAAAAATATACTTTTAGAATGAAACAGATGACACTTATTAATTTGAGATGACCATTGCTTAGAAGGTTTAACCTTTAGCCTGCTGAGCAAATTATTTTTACAGAAATGTTCAACTACTACATTTTCAAAATTATCTACCAAAATGCGATTAGGGTGGTAAACAGTCTGGATCCTGATGAGACGCCGAGGTACTCGGCGTCTCATCTGGATCCAAATTGTATGCATAGGTATTTACCCATGCGCCTATAGCAGGCTAAAGGTTAAAGATTATTTTATTAAAAAAAAGAATATAGGATAACATACTTAGCTCAAAAATATGAAGTGGTAGCTGCAGTCTCACATGGTATACATTTGTCCAAGGTCATGTCTGTTCATCTTCACCATTCAAAGAAGGTCTTTGGGGTACGTATTTGAATGAAGATCATCCAAAGTGGGTAAATAGGACAAGCAAAAGGGTTTCTGAAATTTAAAAGTACTAATTATTCAATTGGTAGGAAAGGAAAAACAGATGCATGGTGAAACATTCAGTTGAATTTAACCAGAATTCACTCAAATAAGCTTTTGAATATTGATAATCAGCCTTGGCATATGACTTTGATCTTAGAGCTGTTTGCATTTCCTTATCTGGTCATACTCATACTCAGCATAGCAACTTTTAACGGTATATGGACATTTGACCTCATTAATATGTAATAACAGGAATACCCAAGACTTGCATATTAATTGTCACATTTTGTGTACATATTCATATTTCGAAAGAGTCTACCTACAAGAGATCAAACATTTTTAAAAAGAAATTGGAGAAAATGTACATGATAATTGTAGCAGATGACAATATTTACTGATGAAAGTTACCTGGTGTGTTAAATTAACCCTTTCCCTGTTTTTTGTTTATTTCAAGTTCCAATACCTATTGAATATTCATGGATATTATATTTATAATACAATGTGGAAGGTGGAACATTGTAGCCATTTTAGAAAGTAAAGAAACAGATCTATGGAATTATTCCATTAGCACACAGATCTGACATTGATCTGGGTCTGCTCAGTTTGCAAATTGGTGAAAATGCCTTTATAAAACGGCAAATTAATAAGTGTCAACCTTACCATTTGCATGCTAGCAGTGGGTGTGTAATTATGATTATCAATGAAATCAGATCCAGATAAAATGATTGGTAATTCGACATCTAAATCAGGTTCTAAACTGTTTGATACTATGCACAGTTTGTGAAGAAAAAATGGGAGAAAATCGACTCCAATATCATTTTGTAGCAAACGGATATCTTAGATTCTCTCAGTGTAAAGTGTTAATAACAAAACCGTTCATTTGGTACAGTATACTGATGCCCCGTATACGGTTGATTGGTGATTGGTTCCCTGCTGTGAATGGGCACGTGGTGTTTCTCTCTACTAGCATATTGGAAACATGCCCACAGCTATTCTAAATTATGAGAATGTATCGATCCAGTTGTTATCTTGAATAAATTTACCAATAAGTTTTATAACATATTTTTGTAAGAATTGCATTTGACCAATTTGAATTTTAGAGATGTTTCAACACCAGAATACATATATACGTGAATTAGTTTTTAGATTTATGCAATTTGAATGTCATGATCCATCCTGATTTCTTCAATCAAAAGATACAATTTAAAAGCATGTGAATGCCTTTAATGAAAGCATGTAGATTCAAAGAGGTTAACAATATTGAAGATTATTACTATTTTCCCCAATGGGACAACTTTTGACATCTTTGCAAACAGAATTAATAGACTCAGACCAGATGGCTCCTGGAGCCATGTCTGATCAGGATCTGACCCATGTGCTTATGAAATAATATAGATATAATTCTAAAGTGTCAGTCATGGTAATTTAAAATTCCATCGTTCGCTGAATGATATCATAAAATACAGCTATATTTCATTATTTCTCACATAGACTTCAGTTTGATCAACTCTATAGTACATGTAATACATATTGGCACCTACGCAAACACTGTAAACCCAAATCAGATGGATCCTGTGGGAGGTGTATGATCAGGATATGTTGTTTGTTTATGAAATAACATAGAACTATTTCTACAGTTTTTGCTCAGATAAAAATTCCTTGTGCATTTAAATGCCATCATAAACAGTCAGCTATTAAATTGTTGATATTTATAAGCATGAGCTGAAAAATCGTGAAATTGATAGTATCTCAGCATCATAAAATATTTCACTAACCTTCTCTCCTTGTTGATCTTGATCGATAGGTAAGTAATCTGGTATATAATGCCTGATGCATGCATGTATCGTCCCTGTTTGATGTTGCCGCCAACGTCAGTTTTCAACCGCTGGTGCCTCTATTTTCGTCTCTAGGGGTGTCACCCGCTAAAGAATTGCCGCTTAAAATATTTGTTTCTCCATTTTTCACTTATTTGATATTAAAATGAAAAATGGGTGAGATGTTCATCAACAAAGATCAGTTATGGAATCAAAAATAACATACTTATCATCAACCATAAATATACTCTAAAAATCCCCCTCTTTCGAAATGGATCAGTTCATTATTAGATCCTCGTTTCGAGAACCGGGAGCTGGTCGATTTTGGCACGCGCAGTTTTCAACACATGAAAGTTGCTAGATGAGCGTAGGCTATACTGTTATATGTTGTATACCAGAAGAGCATGCGTGTGTGTTGGGGACAATGGAGTGATCGAACCGACCGAGATTTCAGATCCTAACAATAGCAACTGGAAATTAGATAAGGTAAGAATACTTTTCGATTTCTATAATATCTGGATCGGGGATGTGTTTCATATTATCGCGGTACTTATCGTTTCTACAATAATTAATATATAAACGGACATTAATCAAGTACGTATCTATTCCCGGACCGGACCTCACATTTATACAGATTGTTTATGTGTTGCTATTTCCTCAAATATATGCTTTATTCCCATTTCGTCTACTTCCCATTTCGTCTACTGTAATGCAGTCCCATTTCGTCTACTCTAAAAGTTTACCCTGTTCCCATTTCGTCTACTGTTATAATTAAGTTATAATTACTCAGTTATTGTATTAATATCATACACGATTCAGACATTTTAGGACTTTTTAATGTGTGATATTCATTCTTTATCTTTTTTTTGTTTAAATATTTAACCCTTCGCTTGCTGAATTTTAAAATACATAAAATTTCTTCTTCTTTATCCATGCCCTGTTGTATAATTGCATATACCTTCACTGTGTACAAGTATTTCGCTGTGTAATCACTGCTGTGGAGTGCCCTGGTTGGGGTGACGGTCGTTTCGTCAAACTCACAGGGTTCTGGACCGCTTCAGGGGGTCTATATGTACTATATAATAACAAGGGTTCCAACTAGCAGAACGGATATCCGTGTACCACGAGTATAAATGTGACCGTAACTCTTACAATTTAAATGATAATTTCGTAATTCTTTCGGCTTTTGAAAGCCAATATATGTTTCTATCAAATAAAAATAATCTTAAAACGGTAACTTATGAACAAGTATCAATCCAACAATGATTTTCTCAAAATTTCACGTGTTTTTAGGACCATTGACAAACGTTCGTTCACTCCGGTTTCACTATATCACAGCAATAACCTGGCAATCTGCAGTTCAAAAAATGGCGTGAGTCAATAAAACGAATCAATTCTAACACCCACCTCCAATTATTTAGTCCCCAGCATCAAAAGAATGATGTAAAACTAGCGAGTTTTGTCAGTTTGCTTCAAATCGTCGAGGAAGGAGCCATTGTAGGTGACGTCACGGATTTTCCAACTTTTCCTTCGCTCATCCAATGAAATGGCTCCATTCAAATTTGTTGCAATATGGCAGCATCCGAAATAGAAACATAACGACAGACGGAAAGGCCGCTGTTGCTAGTTGCTTATTTATTAAGAGGACACAACACATGGAGATTGGTGATATAAATGGGTTGTTTTATTGAACCACGCCATCTTTTGAACTGAAAATCGCCAGGTTATGGCTGTGATATAGTGAAACCGGGGTGAACGAACGTTTGTCAATGACCCAGAAAACACGTGAAATTTTGAGAAAATCGTTGCTGGATTGATAATTGCGCGTAAGGTACCGTTATAAGATTATATTTATTTGATAGTAAAATATATTTGCTTTCAACAGCCGAAAGAATTACAAAATCATCAATGAAATTGCAAGAGTTACATTCATATTTGTGCTTGTGGTACACTGATGTCCGTTCTGCTAGTTGGAACCCTTGTTATTATATAGTACATATAGACCCCCAATGAAGCGGTCCAGACCCCTGTGGTCAAACTGCCAGTTCGTCAAAAAGGTTATACAGTACAAAAGGGGTTGTCGTTTCGTCAAAAAGGACTATATAGCAAATTGATTTCTATATCCCCTTTTTGACGATCTGGCAGTTTGGCGAAATGACCTATATGATTAGATCTATTAACCTTAATTTGGATCTAGATGAGATCTGGATCAGAACTGTATGCTTTGTGGTGATTAATTAACTCAGAAATAGTGAAGAATGCGACAGTACCTTATACTTTCTGCACGCTACGGGTCAATTCGTGATTGGCCTACTGTTTCAAATAGTTTGGGTCTATATGAGATCTGGATCAGAATTGAATGCTTTTAGTGATTAATTAACTCGGAATTAATTAATTTATGAAGAATGCGACAGTACCGTATACTTTATGCACGCTACGGTCGAATTCGTGATTACTGTTTCAAATAGTTTAGATCCAGATGCAAATAGTTTGGATCCAGATAAGATCTGCATGAACTGTTTGACATTCCGTGCTTTTTTGACCAATTTTGTCGAGGACTATTACATAGGAAACTGAAGGCTAATACATTTTTGAAGTGTGATTATACATGCAGAAGATGGCATTTGTCAGTTTTCTGCATAATCCGAAAAGGGCACATTAAAGTGACCACGCACCAGTTTCACTAGCGGTGCTGATTGATTAGGAAGGGGGATTAACATTAATTACACAATAAAGTATTGATAAAAGTTTGTGCCGCCGAACCCGTGTCGCTAATTGGTTTACAAGTATGTGTGAAAAAGCAATTAGACTAACACGTGTAATTTTTGCGCACTTATAGAGTAATTAATATTTGTTTTTTTGCTTTACATATATTACTTGATAAAACTTTTAAACATTTTAATCAACAAATCGGTATCAAGATTCATCTTCATAATTTGTATATTACAAATTTTAAGTGCTGTCCTATCATTTCCAAACTCGATAGTTCCGCATACGCAAAAATTATGTTTGTTGTTCGAGAATTACTCACAGCCCTATATATTTTTGGGGTTAATTTTTCTGGTTTCTTAATTCACCAAATTAACATATACATTTAACAGATTTATTGAAATACTATTCATATATATCAGGTAATATATCCTTTTTGACGAAACGTCTTTCGTCAAAACTATATATCGCCCTTTTGACGAACTGGCATTTTGACGAAACGACCGTAATTCCCTGGTTGCACCATCAACTTGTAAATAGTGCAGACCCTGATGAGACAGCTGCAGGAGCTGTCTCATCTGGGTCTTCACTATTTACAGGTAGGTATATTGACGTGAATAGCAAGCGAAGGGTTAAGATGTCTTTATTGCAGTAGACTTAATCCACAGTAGCATTTTTGACACCTAGCACTGTTTGGGGGGGGGGGGGGGATTGCATAATCATGTTTTCTGAAGCATTGCCATGACTTATATCAGTTGGGCAATTGCATAATCATGTTTTCACAGTTTTCTTAAGCAATACCACCACTTATTTTAGTTGGGTTTGGACCCAGATCAAAAGGTTTTTTTTTAAAATTGCATTTTTGCTTGCATAAAATTTCTGAGTTAATTCTTATAATCCTACAGAAAACTGCTTTACATCTTTGCCTCCATGTTTTTAGTTAAGATCTAGATCAGTGCATCACATCAGTTTGGGTCCAATATATTCACATTTGATGATCAGAAATTACAAAAAAAGAAATTCTATGTATAATTTGTGAAGATAAAATTGATTAAAGACATGAAAAATATAAGCAGTAGACGAAATGGGACAGGGTGTAAAATTAGATTCTAGGACATTTGCCCCCCCGGACACTTGCCCCCCGGACCTTTGCCCCCCTATTTGGGCATGGGCGGACATTTGCCCCCCTGGTGTTTTAGCTTGGGCGGACATTTGCCCCCCTGACATATGCCCCCTGTTTGACTTGGGCGGACATTTGCCCCCCTAGTGGTTTGACTTGGGCGGACATTTGCCCCCCTGAGTCTTGCCACCACATGTATTGTGTTACTCGATCTCAGAAAACCCAGAGACTTCCATTCAGGTTCATTAGAAATTGCTCTAATTTTTAAATAATTGCTTAGATCTAAGTTAAGTAAATTACTTTTTTGTTGTTAAATCAGTAATTTTGTATTCAAATAACAAACAGATGTATACTTATCACCTCCAGATCCAGATCTTGTTTTATTTATTGTTAAAAATTGCGTCGTGTGAATCAAACAAATATTTATCATAAAAGCTAAGCCGACACTTGACAGTAAATGAATTGCGTAAGTGTCGAATTTTCCACTGCCTTTGGGCTAGTCAAACCAGGTCAAACAAAGTAAATAGAGGCCTCAATTTAACTCGTTTGTAAAAGCTTGGGAAACCCCATGCATGATTAGTTGCTATTTGAAGGTAATTTTTATATATAAACACTTTGTTGTTTTAAATGCCCAACTTCCTGTAAAATGTTTTAGGGATGCTGATGATGCAAAAAATGACCAAAGGTCCGTCCTCGAGAAAATTAACAGGGGGGCAAATGTCCGCCCAAGCTAAACCGTTAGGGGGGCAAATGTCCGCCCAAGTCAAACAGGGGGGAAGTGTCAGGGGGGCAAATGTCCGCCCAGGCTAAAACACCAGGGGGGCAAATGTCCGCCCATGCCCAAATAGGGGGGCAAAGGTCCGGGGGGCAAGTGTCCGGGGGGGCAAATGTCCGTAAATGTCTAGGACATTTGCCCCCCCCGGACACTTGCCCCCCGGACCTTTGCCCCCCTATTTGGGCATGGGCGGACATTTGCCCCCCTGGTGTTTTAGCTTGGGCGGACATTTGCCCCCCTGACATATGCCCCCTGTTTGACTTGGGCGGACATTTGCCCCCCTAGTGGTTTGACTTGGGCGGACATTTGCCCCCCTGAGTCTTGCCACCACATGTATTGTGTTACTCGATCTCAGAAAACCCAGAGACTTCCATTCAGGTTCATTAGAAATTGCTCTAATTTTTAAATAATTGCTTAGATCTAAGTTAAGTAAATTACTTTTTTGTTGTTAAATCAGTAATTTTGTATTCAAATAACAAACAGATGTATACTTATCACCTCCAGATCCAGATCTTGTTTTATTTATTGTTAAAAATTGCGTCGTGTGAATCAAACAAATATTTATCATAAAAGCTAAGCCGACACTTGACAGTAAATGAATTGCGTAAGTGTCGAATTTTCCACTGCCTTTGGGCTAGTCAAACCCCTAATCCAATTAACACTTGTTGTGTTTTTAACACATAACAACATAATGACAATAAGTGAAAGGTCACGTTCTGCTGCATACACCTTTGTGTGTTAAAACAATAAATATGGCTGTCAGTGTTTTCAGAAAATGAAAGGTCACCGTTTTCAGAAAATGAAAGGTCACATTTGATGTCGCAGAATCATTTGATTTGGAACACACCCTTTTCTGCACTAATATAACCTCTGTGTTTACAATTTTTGCAAATGGCTGCCGAATTAAATACTGAGGATATTTACACGCATCAAATCATTGCAAAAAAGGTAAATAGAGGCCTCAATTTAACTCGTTTGTAAAAGCTTGGGAAACCCCATGCATGATTAGTTGCTATTTGAAGGTAATTTTTATATATAAACACTTTGTTGTTTTAAATGCCCAACTTCCTGTAAAATGTTTTAGGGATGCTGATGATGCAAAAAATGACCAAAGGTCCGTCCTCGAGAAAATTAACAGGGGGGCAAATGTCCGCCCAAGCTAAACCGTTAGGGGGGCAAATGTCCGCCCAAGTCAAACAGGGGGGAAGTGTCAGGGGGGCAAATGTCCGCCCAGGCTAAAACACCAGGGGGGCAAATGTCCGCCCATGCCCAAATAGGGGGGCAAAGGTCCGGGGGGCAAGTGTCCGGGGGGGCAAATGTCCGTAAACCGTAAAATTAGGGGTAGACGAAATAGGAACAATTGCCAAAACAGTAAATGACAGCCATCACAAAATTAACAGCTCATTGATAAGACTATCTATACTCGGTGTTAGTCTCATCAATGAGCTGTTTGACATGCTAATTTTGTGATGGATCTGCCGGGATATTGTTAAAACCGAAAGTAGCTCGATATCAACATTTAGAGTGCACGGTAAACGGACATTATCCCACCCGGACGACAGCCCACTATTTCTCTAAGGGCGGACAGTAGCCCACTCGTGTTTTTGTGGGGGGGGGGGCGGACAGTAGCCCACTCGTGTTTTTGTGGGGGGGGGGGCGGACAGTAGCCCACTCGTGGTTTTGTGGAGGGCGGACATTAGCCCACTCGTATTGTCTTGATGGGCGGAGATTAGCCCACTCGGACACTATACCCCTCGAGATGCATATTAACGAGGCGGACATCAGCCCACCCGGACAGTAGACCCCTAGATATTATAATATATGTTTATTCACACTCCCAATTAGGTGAAAATCGTTGTAATTACCCATGATGTATCAAATACGGAAAACAAGTCTCTTTCGGACCGAGGATGTTTGGATTATCAAACACATGCTTGTCATTAATTGGATTATCACACCTTTAAGTGTTTAACTCTTTACCTGTTCTATGTTTATTTCATAATACAATATGGAAGGTGGAATATTGTATCCATTTTAGAAAGTAAAGACACAGATATTCCGAATTCTATTAGCAAACAGAGTAGACCCTGATCCGACGGCTCCTCTAGGAGCAGTCTGATCTGGTTCTACTCTGTCTGCAAATGCCATTTTGCCTTACAAACCTACACAAATAGGTGAGCAAATTACGAGGGGTCTACTGTCCGCCCTGAATATATGGGGTGGGGGTGGGGTATATGCATCTCGAGGGGTCTAGTGTCCGAGTGGGCTAGTGTCCGCCCATCAAAAAAAATATGAGTGGGCTAATGTCCGCCCTCCACAAAATCACGAGTGAGCTAACGTCCGCCCCCACAAAAAATACGAGTGGGCTACTGTCCGGCCTTAGAGAAATAGTGAGCTGTCATCCGGGTGGGCTAATGTCCTAGAACCGATCAATAGCCCCCCCCCCCACACACACACACACACACACACACACACGCACACACCATGTTAGCTCGCATGTGTGTACTCTGGTTCTAGGACATTATACAATACAAATACAACTATTAATCAATTAAATATAAAGAAATAGGTTTATCAAAATCCAGGTGGTAGCTATTGTAGACTGAAAGTAATGCAGAACACTCCCATACTAGGAGCTTTCTGCATTGCTTTCATTCTGCATTAAGTAACCGCCTGCACAAAATGCAACAAGCTCAGGACTTTTAAAATATCAATACATGTATATTAGTATCAGAAAAGTGTTCATAAATTACGCATTACTGACTGTTGGTTGTAAAAAAATAGTTCGACTGAATTTAGACAACTTAATTTATTGTGTAGCCGGGTAGAGATTGTGGTGAAAAAGTTAACAGGTTTTAGACTGTGTGGCTTGATAGCTGAGTTTGTAGAGTGTTGGCATGATAAGTCAAATGCCCTGGGTTCAAGTCCCCGTCGAGTCACAACTTTTTCAACATGTTACATTTGGCGCCCAGCGTAAATCACCAACAGGGCATGTGTGATATATATATGAAAAAACTGTACTGATAAGAAACCCATGGAGCATTCTTTGAGTAAGAATTCGGGATGGGACGTGTGTAGTCGGGTAGAGATTGTGGTGAAACAGCTGATAGACTTCAAATAATAGACTGTGTGGCTTGATAGCACAGTCGGTAGAGTGTTGGTATGGTAGGCCAAATGCACCGGGTTCATGTAAGAAATAATGATGACATCATCAAATACTAATCATTATGAGCCAAATAATTTTCCAGCATTATTAACAAAGGACGTTTTTTTACTGCGACAGAAAGTACAGACTCAGAAATGAGATCCATATAATTTCATAAGCAAACAGAGCAGACCCTGATCAGACAGCTCCTACAGGAGCTGACTGATCTGGGTCTACTCTGTTTGCAAACATGCGAAAAAGCATTTATATGAAGAAAATGGCTAACCATATTAGCGCTTCTCATCTTTAATTATCACAATGTTTTCTCAAAATGGATTTTGTTTGTTCTAGGTTTTGAAATGCTGTAGACGGACACCTGACCTTCTTCCGTAGCCCTTTACTACATGAAATACACCATTCTACGCCTTTGCAAAAAATGGACCCACTGAGACGGCTCATATAGGAGCTGTCTGATCAGAGTCTGCTTCGTTTGCTAATGGAATAATACAGATATGATTCTACAATTTCTGCTTCAGTAATTTTTTAATATACCACTTTAAAAGTTGACCTAATTACTATTCATGATGTCATCATTTCTAACAAGAATATTCATGGAGTAAAGGGTTAATGTTTTGTGCATTTTATCTCCGTAACCCTTTCCTTCATATAAACACGTTTCCGTGCATTTGTAAACAGAGTAGATCCAGATCAGACAGATCATGTAGGATCCCTTAGATCAGAGTATGTCTGTTTGCTAATGGAATCAAGAAAACAACAATGTCAAACAGACTGCTAGTTGTAAATAAGAGAAATACAGACATCTCTTATGTCTCAGCCATTTGCCTTAACACATGTAGCATAATTTGGAAAGTTGAATTAGCTCGGTATTTGCAGTTGTTTCATCGTAGCACTATCAATGGGCATTATTACAGGTAATGAATGCATATTTTATTATGTTTCAGTTTACACAGTCAAGTATACAGAGGATGGCATTGTTGAAAAATTGAAAATAGACCGTCTTAGAAAAGTTCAAGGAGCCCCACAGATTTAGTAACTGCTGAGATGTGCTGTTGATTCAGACATTTATACTGACAATAATTTATTATGTTTTACTGTTTGTTTTAAAATGTATATACTATGTTAAAATATATAATAAGAAAAAATTATTTAATACTCATAGCTAAATGTTAAAATAATTTTGATTCGCCCGAAGGTAACTTCGGTCGTATTATGGTATGGTGTTTGTATGTCCGTCCGTCCGTCCGCCCATTAGCCAGATCTTGGTCCGCTCAATAACTTGACAACTATTAGGTGTGCTAGCTTCATACTTGTCCGTCCGTCCAAACTTTGTCCGAAGCATATCACAAACTCTGTAATAGATATCAACTTGACACTTCATAGGTAGATTGATCTCGAAGAGGAAAAGTGCAGTGCACAAGAACCACCACTCTCGTTTGCATAATTCAGGAGCTATTGCCCTTTGTTATTTTTCATACTTAAAATTTGTTCGGAGCATAATACAAAAACTATAACAGGTATCAACATGGATTTTCGTAGGTAGATTGATATCGATGAGGAGAAGCGGCTCACGAATCATCACTCTCCTTTGCATAATTTAGGAGTTTTTGCCCCTTGTTATTTTTCATACTTAAAATTTGTCAGGAGTTGGGGAGCATCCATCGGTTCTACAGACTCTCTTGTTACTCTCGAGATGCACTGTTACTCTCGAGATGTACTGATGTTTTCAAATTGTATGATCGTTTGACACGATACATATCTTGGTTTGACTTAAGCTATTTTGGGTAATATTCCCCCATGACTCTGATGTAGAGAGTCTTAAATGGTGGAACATTCTTCTAATATATGCATTGATTTTTCAACTTGGAGGAACATTCTCACATGGCCTAAGCAATTAAGCAATTTGGGGGAATATTCCCCCGTGGCTCTAATTTATATTCTTACCACACCGATATTTGTTTCAATTTTGAGGAATACTCTCCCATGGCTTAAGCTATTTGGGGGAATATTCCCCTGTGGCTCTGATGTTGAGAGTCTAAAAGGGAGAACATTCTTAATTTTTCACTCTTGATATGCAGATTTTTTTCAACTTGGAGGAACATTCTCCCATGGCCTAAGCCAATTGTCTGAGTGGGGGAACATTCCCCCAGTTTTACTCTTGGCACAAACTGATTATTTCAGTTTGGAGGGACATGCCCATAGCTTAAGCAGTTTGGGGGAATATTCCCCCGTGGCTCTATTTTTGTATTCTCGACACACTGATTTGTTTTACATTTTGAGGAACACTATCTAATGGCTTAAACTATGTGGGGGGAATATTCCCCTGTGGCTCTGATGTGTAACATTCTCCTAAATATTTTTACTCTTGAGATTTTTTCAACTTTTAGGGAAATTTCCACATGGCTTCAGCAATTGTATGATGTAGGGGAACATTCCCCCATTTAACACTTTTGACGGAAACTCATTGTTTAAAATTTGGAGGAACATTCTAAAATGGCTTGAGCAATTTGGGGGAATATTCCCCCTTGGCTCTGATGTGGAGGGGTCTTAAATGGAAGAACATTTTCCTAATATTTTTACTCTTGATATGCACTGATTTTGTTTCCCATGATGTAGGGGAACATTCCCCCATTTTTACTCTTGAGTTTTTTTTCAACTGTAGGGACATTTCCACATGGCTTCAGCAATTGTATGATGATGGGGAACATTCCCCCGTTTATTACTTTTGACGCAAACTCATTGTTTAAATTTGGGGGATTATTCCCCTGTGGCCCATTTTTATATTCTTGCCACACTGATTTGTTTTAATTTGGAGAAACATTGGGGGAATATTCCCCCGTCTTTATTCTTGACAAGTAAAAATATTTAAAGTTGGGGGAACATTCCCCCAATCTTTTAGAAATTGCATGCCAGATAGTTTTACAAACAATAGATTGTATTCATATTCAGTCGATTTTGGGGGAATGTTCCCCTATACTTAGTTGTCAAATAAAGGATTGATATGCATTTTTGAGTTTTGTCCTTTCTTTTTCCCATTAGAACGGGGGAATATTCCCCCAAATCTTTGATTTACACAGAATCCGCCCCGAAATCGTACCCCTAAAAAGAGGATTGATATGCATTTTTTAGTTTTTTTCCTTTCAGTTTCTCAATAGAACGGGGGAATATTCCCCCAAATCTTTGATTTATACAGAATCTGCCCCGAAATCGTACCCCTAAAAAAGAGGATTGAAGTGTCAAATCCTCTTTTAAAAAAACTCGAGTTATACACTTTTTCTGGTTCTTTTAAATGTCTGGTGTAGATCATCATCGGACCTAGGATTATAACGTCTCATCCGCTTGACTGAAGGACTTGGTCCGGTGGGGGATCGAACCCCAAGCCCCTGGTTATTGAAATCGAGCGCGTTAACCACTCGATGGTGTTTGGCGGTGATGGAATTAATCTTTGTCAAAAATGAAATCTTGCCGTTTCCATAAATTCTAAAGTCTTGTTTTTCTTCTAGCTCTTTTATATGTTAAGAAAATATCAAAACGTCAAACAGTGTAGATCCTGATAAACCACAAAATAATTACTGAGCTTATAAATCTGCGCCTCATCTGAATCCAGGTTGGTTGACACTTGGTTAACCATTTACTCCATAAATACGCCTTTCTACGACTTTGCAAACAGAGTCGACCCAGATCAGACGGCTCCTATAGGAGCCGTCTGATCATGGTCTGCTCTGTTTGCTTATAATATAATATACTTTCTGCTTCAGCAAAAATTGTATGTGTTGATATGCCATTTAAAAAATTATTCTAGTTCATGATGTCATAATTTCATTCATGAATATTCATAGAGTAAAGGATTAATAGTTTCTCAGAAGTTCGGTCGAATCGGAAGTAGTCCGGTTTGCAACAAATTCAGTTTTGAGGAGTGTTTTTTGCCACAGCTGGGTAACAAATCAGTGTTGCAAAATCTGAGCTTACTTCTATCTAGAGCCTTAGATCATTGTTGCGAAATTTTAGCCTACTTCTCCTATCTGGAGCCTTAGATTATTGTTGCGAAATCTTAGCTTGCTTCTCCTATCTGGAGCCTTAGATCTTAGCTTACTTCTCCTATCTGGAGCCTTAGATCATTGTTGCGAAATGTTAGCTTACTTCTCCTATCTGGAGTCTTAAATATTATTCTTGACCTTTACTGGTATGTCTTCTTCATAAAAAATATTTTCTCAAACACCAGTCCAGGGAACCGTCGTACAAAGGAAAGTTGGACCAACATTATCGTAATCGCAGGGTCGAAACTATCGAACATGTCTTGCGAACCAATTTCTTTATACTAAATTGGAACCTGTATTAAGCGGTCATTCATTTATTGAATATAAAAGTCTTAAAAAGAAGGCGATTGTTTAATACAGGGAAAAAGTATACAAAAAGGTTCTAATAGGAACTTTCTGCATTTCTGTTGACCTGCATTAAGTTACAACCTTCCTTACAGACCCATAATTAGACATCTTTTCGATGGCCGCTTAAGACACGTTTTACTGTAATACTAAATAATGTGTGCATATACCATTATTAAGAACATCAGCTAATAGATATTCGTGATCTCATTATTTCTTACATGAATATTCAACAGGGAAAGGGTTACCTATTATCATTATATTTCGACTCGGATATAGAATAGTAATACAAACTGTAAACTTTCTTTGTATTTATTGTATAATTAAATCTTCTCGGGAAGATATGACGTAGTTAGACGAATCCAGCGAATCTTAAAATGGCAAGAAATTTGAATGATTTCATGTGAGAGTGCTAATTTAGATCAAACAGAAATTAAAAAAAAAATATGATTATTTTTTTACAGATTTCTAAAGTAAATATTTTACTTTAATATTTGAGCTTTTTAAGCTCTTACTTGAGTTGAAAACCAGTATGTAAGTTCATTTACAAATAGAACAGAGTGAAATACTGTACGGTAAACAAGACGTTCATATTACACATGTAGTATAATTGTCGGTCTGTAAGACAGGTGGCAGCTTAATGCAATGTGAAAGTCATGCAGAAAGCTCCTCTAGGATCTTTCTGCATGATGTCACCCTGCATTAAGCAGCCATCTGCCTAAACTATCTATTTTTTCTCTACTAGACTTCATGTTTTGAGGGGTTTTACTGTATCTATTCAAACCATTTTCTATACGAACATTGAATTGATTTGCCGATGTGATAGATGAACATGTCGTTATCTTTTAGATTGTTGTCCTAAAGACATTGTTTAAAACTGATGTATTTGGCATGATTAAACAAAAGTTTCTAATACAGTAAAACGTCATTATCTTGTGAAGACACAACTGAACACGACTGAATTTAATATACTTGCAAAGGAGCCACTTGCTCAGATAAAACCTATGTCTGCATGTAACCTATCGCCAAGTTCTATTCTGTAGAAGTTTATTCTTTTGGTTCTTTATGGCATTCGTTTATGTACCTACAAAATTATGTCAACTTATAGTTTTAATTTACCTCTAGAGTTTTTACGAACTGGCTATTATTAAACCTGCCTTGTCAAAATCAAAACCTTTTCGCATTGATTTAACAAATCTTTACAATAAGTGATTTGCAATTAATACTAGTGTCATATTCTCCGTTTAATCTTAAAAGCTAAATACTAACTGTAATCTAAGAAGTATTTTAATTAAAACAGATGTGTCGTTAATTGATATGGCACAATAAATGTTAGAATCGGCGATTTTGTAATACTTGTATGGGGCCCAGATCAAATTTAACCCTTTCGGTACCAAATTTCTAATTGTCGTCTGCAATCGAATTTTGTTAAATCATATGGTAAAATAAAGAAATAGGATAAATAAATGCAAATTTCAAAGGAATAAAGCACAGATATGGAAATAGAGACCCAGACAAAAAGTGAAGTCCCTGATCAGACCTCGCCTTTTTGCGACTTCGGCGGTAAAAGGGTTAATGCATTTGATAGGGAATAACACATTACCTAATGGATAATGCTATCAACATTTAAAGACATCAAATCTGCCGGTGACCACTTAATGAATAAACGTTTCAGCCTTAAAAGCAGGTGGTTGCTTAATGCAGGATGAAAGTTATGCAGAAAGCTCCTATAGGATCTTTCTGCATAACTTTCGCCCTGCATTAAGCTATCACCTGCCTCTTCCGCCTAGAATTATGGCCAGTTTTAGTGGTCGCATTAGGGGGGTTTAACTGTATCTCGAAACTGGAAGGAGGCTAAATGTCATTAACATGTTTATTGTTGTCAAACTTTTAAGTAAGTTGGAACCTGAATTATTTGTAGCACTTTATTTTGTCTTTATTTAATCATTTCCCTAACGCCTTTAAAAACAGAGTACACCCGAATCAGACTGCTTCTATATTCTATCTATGGTTAAAATAAACATTTTAAAGGAAATCCCGAAACAAACAAATACAGTTACCAATATAATAAATTTCTAACAAGGATTTCAAACAGGTAACATATCCCCGTAATTTATAATATTGTTTTACATCATACTTTACACTTAATGACTTAAGAGATCCTTTACAAATGTAGAAGAAATTGATTGACACCTACATTGGTTCGACAAGAAGGCCAAAGATGACTCTGAATCGCTCTTCTGAGTTGCCATCAGTTTTGAAATTGGAGAAATTGTTAAGAAAACAATGTTATAATGGTTTAATACAAGTTTTGAAAGAGTAGGGGCATATAACAACAACAAGTCGCATCTTATTGGCACACAGGTTTGGATAAATCAAGGGCACACAACCCTAGACCTACGAGGTCATTTCTTAATCATAATCAAATCTAACCTAGATCTTATGACCATGCACATTATGATAAGTATCCGTGTGGAAATACAGGTGCTAGAATTAGACCTCGTAAACCAGGCTGAGTTTTGATAAGCCATGAACATATAACTCACATCTTTCTCGTCTGATTTTAACTCAAAACGGAATTTGATCAATCCCTTATGCCCGTATATACATACTACTTATAAATATGATAAGGATCTGTGAAGAAACTTCTATGCTAAAGTGTAGACATAGTAACCAATAACACTAAATCACTAAATGAGATTAATAGCCAAACACATCATATGAGTAGAACTTCTAAATGTGTAGATGCTCTCTGTTACTGAGTAATAGCGGGGTCAAGAAAACGAACTACCTGCAACTGCGAGAAAAAGCGCGGACGTGAAAATCAATAGTATGTATAACAAGAGGGCCATGATGGCCCTGATATCGCTCACCAGACAATCAGAGGAAAAGATATTCAAAGGTTTCACTATACATGTATATTTCTAAAGAAAACTGGCCATCCCTAGGGCAATGCCAATTTTGACCCAAGGGCTATAATTTATATAACTTTTATAGAGGACCTGAACATGATGTTATGTGCCAAATATGAAAGCTGAGAATGTTAACTCCAAGTTTCAGGAGAAGATTTTCAAAGTTTTCACAATATAATTATGTTTCTATTGAAAACTGCCAACCCTGGGACAGGACCAATTTTGACCCCAGGGACATAATTTATATAACTTTCATAGAGAACCTGAACATGATGCTTTGAGCCAAATATGAAAGCTGATAACCTTCCAGTTTAAGAGAAGAAGATTTTCAAAGTTTTCACTATATGTTTCTATTGAAAACTGCCCAACCCTGGGGCGGAGCCAATTTTGACCCCAGGGCCGTAATTTATATAACTTTTGTAGAGGACCTGAACATGATGCATTGTGCCAAATATGAAAGCTGAGAACCTTCCAGTTTCATAGAAGAAGATTTTCAAAGTTTTCACTATATGTTTCTATTGAAAACTGCCCACCTCTGGGGCGGGGCCAATTTTTACCCCCAGGCCAAACTTAATATAACTTTTGTAGAGGACCTGTTCATGATGATATGTGCCAAATATGAAAGCTGAGAACGTTCCAGTTTCAGAAAAGAAGATTTTCAAAGAGTTCACTATATATTTCTATTGAAAACTGCCCATCCCTGGGTCGGGGCCAATTTTGACCCCAGGGTCGTATTTTATATAACTTTTTAGAGGACCTGAACATGATGCCATGCGCCAAATATGAAAGCTGAGAACCTTCCAGTTTCAGAGAAGAATATTTTCAAAGTTTTCACTATATGTTTCTATTGAAAATGGCCACCTCTGGAGTGGGGCCAATTCTATAGAAAACAAGGCACCCCTGGGGCGGGGCCAATTTTTACCCCAGGGCCATACTTTATATAACTTTTGTAGAGGACCTGAACATGATGCTATGTGCCAAATATTAAAGCCGAGAACGTTCCAGTTTTAGAGGAGAAGATTTTCAAAGTTTTACTATATGTTTCTATTGAAAACAAGGCACCCCAGAGGCGGCGCCAATTTTGACCCCAGGGGCATAATTAATATAACTTTTGTAGAGAACCTTAAGATGATGCTATGTGCCAAAGATGAAAACTGAGAATCCTGTAGATTCAGAGGAGAAGATATTGACGAAGAAATTGTTGACGTCTGACGACGGACGACGGACGACGCACGCCGACAGACGACGGACATCAGGCGATCACAAAAGCTAACCCTGAGCACTTTGTTCTCTGGTGAGCTAAAATGTGAATAATCTAGCAATGGGGCAATAACTAATCCACCTGGAACGTCTGTAGGATATCCAGAACGTCATTATAAGTTGTGCATCTCCTATCAATAATGAATCTTTCCATTAGGCTTTATCTAAATCCAGCCAGTAGCTATTAAGAAAAAGTCTGAACAAGGCAAAAATAACGAATAATTTTATTAGGCGCAACAATTCTATAAAAAATCAACGAACCATAAAATCATTATAATATGCATATCTCCTGTTGATGACAAGGCTGTATATGACGTTTTTATTGTGGTTTTGAGAAATACAGTAGGACATGTCTTAAGTGACCATAATTAGATGTCTAAACATGGATCGGTACGGCAAGTGGTACCTTAATACCAGTTAACCCTTCTCTTGCTGAATTTTAAAATACATTTCTCCTTCTTTACCCATGCCCTGTTGTATAATTACATATATCTTCACTGTGTATAAGTATTTCGCTGTGCAATCACTGCTGTGGAGAGCACTGGTTGCACAATCAACTTGTAAATAGTGCAGACCCTGATGAGACAGCTCCTGGGTCTTCACTATTTACAGGTAGGTATATTGACGTGAATAGCAAGCGAAGGGTTAATACCTCCTTTTGGAACTTTCTACATCACTTTTGCACTGTATTTAGCAACCATCTGCTTCAAAATTCATGTGACAAGTCTATATAAATGGAAAAGTAGTAAAGTCAAGCAGGCAAAGCCACATGCAAGACGCAACCACCACCAAAACACCGATAGACAGCATGACACACACACACACACAACCACACACCCAAACGCACACACACACACACACACACACACACACACACACACACACACACGAAATGAACACAGAAAACACCAAAAGACACACAAGAAACAGGGACAAACGTTCCACAACATGAACAAACCACAAGCACAAAGACGCAAGGCAAACAAAAGGAAGGGTGACAAAGAGAGTACCGCCTTGGCACGGTCAGCAGCAAAAACACCACTGGGGGTTTAAACCGGTTTACGGACGTCCTAACCTCACACTTCTCTAAGTCGCTTACGACATGTTCTACTGTAGCACGGACAGCTAACAAACAATATTGTATAAAAAAAACAAGAGGGTCGTGATGACCCGTATCGCTTCCCTGGGATAATAGGTCACGAAATATATTGCTTTTAATAATAACTTTGGTCTAATTAATTTACTATAGTAGGTATAATTAGAAGTTTACCAACTATGATCATATAAGCACATTCGTCGAGGGGTTACCTATGGGTTTTTCTTACAATCTAGCATCAATTTTCAGTCTAAATATTTGAAGTAGTTGTGTTTAAGTACAAAAATGAGTCATGCAGGAAACACCACATACAGAACAAACAGTCGCCCGAACAGCAACACAGGTTGTACCCATAGCAATAATGAGAATTTAAACCCAGTCCTTAGTGGAACCGTTTTTGACAAATATCTACCCGAAAACTTTGGTAAATGGTCATGTAATGAACATTCCTCCTACCAAATTGTATTAAAATCTGATTGGTAGTTTGAGATCAGAATATTTTCACAACGGTCGATTTATGGAAAAGTTGGCCCGCTCCCGGTGGCAATGTTCTGTTAACACTTTCCTCCATAAATACGCCTTTCTACGCCTCTGTAAAAGTCACTTTTTAAAACCATTGTGATAAATAGAGCATTTGCTTCATAGGAGCAAATGCTCTATTTATCACAATGGGCTTTTGGTTTCAATACTATAGAATTCTAAATGTTTCCTTTTCTCTAGTTAACGCTCCTTTTCGGTAGATTTATTCAAAGAGGTTGTGTCTAAAAATAGCCTATGAGGTAATGGGTTAAATTGAATAATGTTGGTAAAGGATCACTTAAGGAAGGTTTGTGCAAACTTTTATTGATATCCGCCCAATGGTTTTAGGAAAAGATTTTTGAAAATTTACCATAGTCATATAAGGAAAACTAGTTGGTTATGTTTTAACAAATCACAACGGCGTGAGTAACATTCTTGAAAATTAATGTTGAAATCCATCCAACAGTTTCAGACAAGAATATGTCAAAAACAAATTGCTGTTTGTTTTAATTTGGTTGTCGTGACACAAGAGTTCTACATGAATTTTGATTCTTAAAAATGGAAAATGTTTTAACCCTTCGCTTGCTATTCACGTCAATATACCTACCTGTAAATAGTGAAGACCCAGATGAGACAGCTCCTGCAGGAGCTGTCTCATCAGGGTCTGCACTATATACAAGTTGATTGTGCAACCAATGCACTCCACAGCAGTGATTGTACAGAGAAATAATTGTACACAGTGAAGATATATGTAATTATACCACAGGGAATGGGTAAAGAAGAAGAAATGCATTTTAAAATTCAGCAAGAGAATGGTTAAAAATGGAAAATGTCTCTTAATGACCATTCCTTTAAACAACTTTGTTTATAATCGACCCTCCGTTTTTTAAGGGAATGTTGTTGAAGTAAATTGTTGACAACGGACATATGGCGGACACAGCACTGTCACAATAGCTTGCTAATGTGAATTAAAATATGGCACGAATGTATTAATATTAATCTGCAAACGCTACTTTTAATTATACTGATATACACTGATGAAATATCTAGTTGTCGGTTCTAAATTCAGATTGGAAATTATTTGGAAAATCTTTATGTATTTGAAAAAAAAATGATTCTAAAGAAGTTTTCAATCATGCTTACACAACAGTCGCTTACTGTTTCTTTCAAACATATTAGCCTGTTGAGTGCGGGACATCTCTGTACTGGCATTTGCAAGCCGTGTAAACCCAGATCAGAGGATTCCTAGAGTAGCCATCTGAGCAGGGCCTGCACTGTTTGTCATTCAAAATCCTCTAGAAAATTTGCTTTTCATACTGGATCGACTCTACCGATAGATAAACAATGATGGACAATTCCACAGTGAAACTTTAGCATTCAAAGTAATTGCAAACTGACTGAGTGTATCGTTCCGAATCTTTAGAATACGGATGCTCCTCCTCCTCAGTGTTCATTACTCGTTAATGGTCCGCAACTGCAAACTCTGGCGATCACAACTATGAAGAACATGGAAGCCATTGCGATGAAGTAACATCCATATACAAGAAACTGAAATGATATTAAATAAATTGTATGAATGGAGAATTGCCATGTGTTGCAGCCATTGTTAAATGAACGAATGGTTGAGTTATGGATTAATTTATATTTACTATTAGCTAATCGCACCCTTGGGGAAATTGTCAAATGCTAATAATAAAACAATTCTATTTCCGTCTTAATTATGGGAACAAAATTGCTTCTTGCAAAATTGCAATTGCCTCTGGTTGTTTTTTAATCCCGCATAGAAATGAAACCATATCCTTAAGGTTTCAGTTGTTAAATACAAGAAGCAGACATAATTTTTATGTAAATGTGCGGTTCAAACATGCAATTGGACATTTTATGTTTTATATATAAACCCTTTAGTTATTTGAGTAACATTGTATATTCATGTAAATTCAGTCGCGTTCATGGCATGAGAATGTGACCCATTCCCTTTTATTTACGCCTTTTGATGTCCCTGTAAAAGTCAATTTTTAAACCATTGTGATAAATAAAGCATTTGCTCCTATGGAGCAAATGCTCTATTTAGCACACTTGTTTCAAACCTACACAAGTCTAAGGTTAACCTTTTTGCTAGTAAATGTCCCTTTTCGGTAGATTTGTTCGAAGAGGTTGGGTATAAATAGCCTATGAGAGAATGGGTATAGGTGGAGATCGATGGATATTTCTATTAATATGGATACAGTAATAAATACTACCCGTGTATCTGGGTGGTTATAAAAGGTACAAGTGGTCTGACATGGCTTGTTTACCTTTATAGGTAGTATACTAATATACAAGGAATAAACTGGGGAAACAGCCACGGAATGGCATATGATTATATGGGGCTTCTTCTGAATGATACAGAATAATATACATTACATTATAATGCAGTAAAATCTCGCTAATAGAATCAGTCAAAATAATTCTGGTTCTTTAAAACATATGGTAGCTTAATGCTGATCAAAGGTGATACAGAAATATCCTATATGAGCTTTCTATGTCGTTTTGCCCTGCGTTAAGCAACTACCTGCTTTTACAGTCTATGTTAATGCTTCATGTGGTCGATTTAACGATATTCTATTGTAATAAGATACGGATCTGTGAAGCAAATATTAAGGTAATGTAAACAAAGTTCCAGATAAGATGCGTATATATTAACCCTTCTCTTGCTGAATTTTAAAATACATTTCTCCTTCTTTACCCATGCCCTGTTGTATAATTACATATATCTTCACTGTGTACAAGTATTTCGCTGTGAAATCACTGCTGTGGAGTGCACTGGTTGCACGATCAACTTGTAAATAGTGCAGACCCTGATGAGACAGCTCCTGCAGGAGCTGTCTCATCTGGGTCTTCACTATTTACAGGTAGGTATATTGACGTGAATAGCAAGCGAAGGGTTAAACATTTTCAAGATTAGCTCATTTATTTCTCCACCAAATCCTATACTCTGACCACTGTTTATAAACGCCTCGAAGAGACGATTCTAAAGAGTGGTCACAGTATAGGGTTTGGTGGAGAAATGACGGTTTTAGTATTTGAGTACGCGTCTTTACCTGTATCTCTGAATTGTAAAGTTTTACCTGTGTTCGGATGTCCACGCCAAACCCGGCTTTGTCGACCACAATTACTGTCAGTATAGTCTCGATGACCAATGCCAGGAATGTGTTGCAGCCAAACACGAGACCATATCGTTGACGTGACAGAGATCTGGCAATCTGTGCGCTTAAATATATAAACATGAGGTGAAAATAAACTTGAGCCCCTCAATACGAAAACCAACATCTACAGTAAAACCTCTCTATAATGGCCACTAAATTACATCAAGTTTTTGTGTTAAAGGCAGGTGGCTGCTCAAAGCAAGGTGAAAGTAAAACAGAACGATCCTATAGGAGCGTTCTGTTTCACTTTCACCTTGTTTAAGCAACCACCTGGCCTAAATACCAACTAATTAACACAATTTAGTGGTCGTTGTAGAGAGGTTTTACTGTATAAATGCAAACAGATTAGAACCAGGTCAGTCGTCGCTTTTAAAACGCGGTAATTGATCAGGTTCTACACTGTTTAACTCTGCCAAAATTTGTCGCCTGTATACTTTGTCGTCTGCTAGTTATTTCTTTATTTTATTTTTTTCATTAACAGTTACAGTAAATTACAGTTTGGATCCTGATTTATTTGGCGTCTCATCTAGGTCCAAACTGTTTGCATAGGTAATCACATATACGACAATGGCAGCGAAAAAGTAAACTACACAAGTCTACAAAACAGAAGAGGTCCGATGGGTGGCAAAGAAGTGCAGAGCTTGGTATGATGCTTGTTTTACAACTCTTAATAAACTCTTAATTATTCATGTAAGAAATAATGACATCATGAATATTAATTAGATTAATAATTATAATAACATATGGACGCAAGAAATGTTTGTGATGGCAGAAACTGTAGAACCATATCTATATCATATCATAAGCAAACAGAGCAGACCCTGATCAGACGGCTCCTATAGGATCCGTCTTACCTAGGTCTACTCTGTATGCAAAGGCGTAGAAAGGCGTATTTATGAAGGAACTGGTTAATAAGTGTCAAACAGCTTTGATCATGATACGATGCCGAGTTACCTCGGTGTCTCATCTGAATCCTAGCTGTTTGGAAATCATGGCAAGTCGCGGATAGCGGGATAGGGGTTAGGTATTTAGATACAGCTGTTTAACCCTTTCCCTCATATTGACGACTTTTGACGACCTGCAAAAGTCATTTTGTGAAATCATTGTGATAAATAGAGCATTTGCTCCTATAGGAGCAAATGCTCTATTTATCACAATGGTTTCAAACTATACAATTCTAAAATGTTCCTTTTCTCTAGTTAATGCTCATTTTCGGTAGAATTATTCAAAGAGGTTGTATCTAAACATAGCCTATGAGGTAATAGGTTAATATAATTATCGTTGTATCCTATTCAGAGATACAGATAAAGGTGAGGACCCAAACACATGTACTAAAATCGTCATTACTCCACCAAACCCTATACTATGACCACTCTTTAGATTATGCATAAGATTTATGCATCTTATCTGGACCTCTGCTATCCATGCATATATTATCTAGGCCAAGGATTAGACCTGCTATTCTATCTACTCGAGATCCTCAAGAATGTGACCCCCTTAATCCCTTATCATGACACACGCGACTATGTTACGTTGGCAAATAGCTTGGATCCAAATAAGACGCTGAGTAGCTCGGCGTCTTATCAGGGTCCAAATTGTGTGTCACTCAGACAAACACTTCATAAACATAATAAGGAATCGGGGGTAAGTGAAAAAAACACCGGCAGATCAGAGTTAAGGCAAATCATAGTTTGGCAGGATGGGGATGCACTTACAACGCTAATAGAAATGCTTTTTCACACGTTTGCAAACAGTGTATACCCAGATCTGGAGCTGCCTGACGAAGATCTGTTCTGTTTGCTAATACAGATATGATCCTACAGTTTGTGTCTAAGCGAATGAATTCCTTGAAAAGCATACATTTAAAATATTAGGTTAATGAATATTCATAAAGTGATCAATTCATGCAAAACATGTTCATTAGGGATAGGGTTAACCCATTCCCTCATAGACTATTTTTTAGATCCAACCTCTTTGAATAAATCTACCGAAAAGAGGCATTAACTAGAGAAAAGGAAATTTAAGAATGTTGTAATTTGAAACCATTGTGATAAATAGAGCATTTGCTCCCATGGGAGCAAATGCTCTATTTATCACAATGGTTTCCCCAGGTGACTTTGTGTAGAAAGGCATATGTATGTAGTAAAGGGTTAAGTGACATATTACGACAGTGTAGCGTACGCTTAACTCTTTCGCTTCCAATGCTTCGTCTGCTATAATATTCGATTTCATTTTTCTTCAACTTTGTTCCAAAAACCATGGTCCCAGTAACAAACAGTTTAGATCTCGAAGAGACGCCGAAATATTCTGAATCTCATCTGGAACCATGCTATTTGCATAGGTTATTACAGATGCGACCTTGGCTGCGAAAGGGTCTAGTCCTGTGAATGGTCTATCCTTGATTGTGGAAATAGAAGACACAAACTCTTATTTTCATTAACTATATCAGATTAGTTAAGGACTCGTCTTTCGGTCATTCCATCGTCGTAGCAACGGAATGACTGTTTCTTATTTGTTTTAGGAGGAAAGAGAAGCTCGAATAACAAGCAAAACGATGATAATGAGGTACTGTGATGCACTGATGACGTAAAGGCGACACGGCTTATCCTAGAGTATATATTTTCATTTGAAATGTACCCATGCATAGCAGAGGGCTTATTTGGGTCTGTGTTGCTCGTCTGAGAATGGGGACAGACTGTTCATTGTCATTCTCGCGGCTACAGCGGACTTTAAAGATACCTGATAATAGATAGATTTAACCCATTCCTACATTTTAACTCATTTGCAAACAGAGCCGACCCAGCTCATGCGGATATCGGAGTCATCTGATCAGAGTCTATCCTGTTTGCTTATGACATGATACAGATATGATTGTACATGTTTTGTCAAAGCAAAACGTTCCCTTGAAATGTTTACATAATAAAACTTCAGGGAAAGGGTAAAATCGGGAATGCAGTCTTAGGTGATGTATTAAACACCTCGATAATAATGAGTGGCCATTTAAAGCAATAATTTAACCTCGTTTTTAATATTCTTGAATCTCAAGTCTAAGGATTGTTTGGCAGATTCAAAACGATGACAGATCAAGTTGTACCAGAGTCAAAACCATTCATCCGATGTCAGCGAGAACCGGCGGTGGCAGTTTAGTTCTTTACTTCATGAATATTCGTGTCAGAAACAGCGACATATTTAATACTGTTTAGATTATTTTTATAATAGTACATGAACACAGAAAAGTTTGACCATGCCAGAACCTGTAGAATCTGATCTTTATATTTCCATAAGAAAACAGGGCTGTCCCACATCAGACGGCTTCTACAGCAGGCATCTGACCGGAATCTACTATGTGTTGTTTATATCTTGTGCATTAATATGTTTCTTGTTTCTCTTGCATGAAAATGCGGTTTATCTCTTGTGCATTAACATGATGTTTATCTCTTAGAAAGTTCGTTCAACTCTCTAGAACAAGTATGTCTCTCGTACAAAGCGGTAGACACAACAACGCTGCATATTAGCCTCATATCCATGAATCTAGCAATAAGCGATTCAAATCCTTAATGAAGTAAGACAAGTAAGTTCTTATAAAGTATCACTAAAACTTAATTATTCCATTACAGCAGAGTTAAGCCATACAATGCTATAAGAATACAGAGATGTCAAATATCTATCATGAAATACGTTTGATGCATTTGCATGTACGGCTTCCAAAGGATTTGAGTAAAGCAGCTTGGATACTGGCAAACTACAAAGTAATTTGGATTTAACATCCGGAACGAAAGTGACATTTACAAATAGCTTGGATTAACCCATTTGCTCACAGTGGATTCTTCCATGTTTATATATTGGATTAGTCCATTTTTTTTATCTAAGGGGTACATGGCCTAAGTTTTCAATTGCGTTTTGTTCTATATTGAAATTCCTATCAGCAAACAGTGTAGACTCTGATTAGACGTCGCAATATGCGGCGTCTGATCAGAGTCTACACTGTTTGCCTACGTCCCATATATGGGATCGTGGGAGCAAATGGGTTAAGCTAAATGCAAAGTAACTCGGCGTCTCATTAGGATCCAAACTATTTGACACTCTGTTAATAATTTCTCAAAACTTTGTGCCATGACACGTTTTCAATTTATTTCTCAATAGCTTGATCGATTCGGGAAAAGTCATATTGCACCATATTTGAGACTTGACATTATTGTTTCATAGCGGGATAAGATATAACACTTTACTCCATGAATATGTGTGTGAGAAATATTGACATCATGAATATTAATTAGATTATTTATTACAATCGCACATGGACACAGGGCATTTTGGGCATGGCAGAAACTGTAGAATCATATCAATATTATATCATGAGCGAACAGGGCAGACCCTGATCAGACGGTTCCTATAGGAGCTGTCGAATATTTGTTTGCAAAGGCGTAGAAAGGCGTATCTATCGAGTAAAAGTTTAAGCTCATTGCGGCACACTGCACGATAAACATTGTTGCTTGTTTTGCTTCAAAACTAACATGTATTTTTGCGTCATATACAAAGATACACAAATGTACCTGCAGGATATAACTTATTAATTGTTCTGACTTAACTTATCTGATGACTAACATTAGCTGAGGCATTTCTTTCAAAACGTTTTGTATTCAATTGTTTAGTTATTAAGATGCATTTCCTTTTATCACATGGCACTGCTAGTATCAAACTTAATATAACTAGTTCGTAATTGTTTATACTGCATACGTGTAATATAACACGCAAATGACGTAAGCAATAGGAAAACGAGCTCGTTTTTCTTTTGTGTGTAATGTGATAAACAGAATATTACATGAGTGTTCATTAAGTAATACTGACTTTTACCAAACTCGTTGACTAACACAGGATCTATTAATGTTCTTATACCCGTTCTCATGGTCACATATCACAAACCAAAATAGTTAAACATACTTTGCAATCGTTATGACGATTTGATATGTTATCCTGAAGACAGCGTAGAGCACATATGCGACCCAGATTTCCCCTGTGCGGCCCATGATAATCAGGAATGTGGCGTTTGTTGCACAAACAATGGCTATCAGAAGCTCGGCACGGCCTCGTCTTGACCAGTCCACAGGAACAAATCCAACTGCTAAGACTGTAATGGCACCTGTTAATGAATGTACATGTATTTATGAATGCACATTATTTTATGATATCTATGACGGTTATGGTGATAAACAGGTAATGGTGACAATATTGATGATGATGATGATGATGATGATGATGATGATGATGATGATGATGATGATGATGGTAGCGATGCACTAATGCCCTTTGCAAACAGTGTAGATGCATATGAGAGGGTCTTATAGGAGGCTTCTCACCAGGGTCTGTCCTGTTTGTCATGCTACACTTTTCTTTAGAAAAAATCCCGAATATTCACGGTAAGCTCGACTTGTTTGAATTTTAGAAAAAGTCCATTTATATATTACAAAAATTCAGCCATGAAAGTGTTAATAGAAAATGTTAAACGCCGTTATCATCTGACAAAGATGTAAATGAAAGTGTGTTCTGATACAGTGTGGTGTGTTTACCTAAGGACACCCGCGTCACACACTGTGGTGTGTTTACCTAAGGACACCCGCGTCACACACACACACACACACACACACACACACACAATCAAACACACAATGATTTACATTCACGACTATATCTAGAACAACATGGAATATACATGTTGCTTTTAATGTTTATGATAGGGGTTCGGATAAGATGCGTAAATTAAAACATTTTCAAGAATAATTTCTTTATTTCTCCAACAAATCCTATGTTTTGGCTACTCTTTAGAATCGTCTCAACGAGACGATTCTAAAGAGTGGTCACAACATAGGGTTTGGTGGAGAAAGGGCGAGTTTAGTACTTGAGTACGTACCTTTATCTGTTGCTCTGTTTATGACATTGAACAAATAAAAGTGTCTTTTAACAATTATTGACACTCAAGCTAGTAACAAAGAACATTTCTGCCATACCTAGTAATGTCTCTGCTGCCTCCACGGCGCCGTTGTATTTGTCCTTGCTTTCTTTACCTGGTGCTATGGTATTCCATAAATTCTGGATATAGTTCTCTACCTGTAGATTTCCACAGGAGGCAAAGGCCCACCAGACTGACCATATTAAGACCGTCTTTGCTGCATACACGTCTTTAACTTCCCTTATTAAAACTGCTGCGATATCGTATACCCTTCGTAGAGTGGATTTCGGCGGCAATCTGTGATCGTCTTCCTTTGCAGTGTCTTCCTGTGTTTGTACTTTGTTGTCATCTTCCTCTCCATGAAACAATTCAGATGACTTTGGACGTGGCAACACTAATGCTATAAGAAATGCAATACAGACACTAACAAACGAAAATATATGGAGTTGAAAATAGTTCAAAACTTCGAAAGAAACGAACAGTTGACTGAGTAAATATGCAACAAATTTCCCTGTCAGTGCTGCTGCACGTGTGAAACTAGCAACTTTCTTAAAGTGTTCCTTGTCAACTACGGCGTATAAATACGAATAATACCCGATCTCACAAGCAGTGCAAAGACCATACAAAATTTCAACTCCTATCATTGACGGCACGCCCTGTGCCCAAAGAAGTAGTGCCCATGCACCTATATAAGCGGCGCCATCAACTACTAGCATTGGTTTGTACCGAAGCCAATCTGTCAGCAGAAACACTGGCACTAACCATAGTAGGTAAGTATACGTCCACCATGGAAATATTTCATTGTTTATTTGTGTCTCTGTGAGGTTTTTCCAATGGCTGTTCAAGTAAGCAACAAGGTAGGCTTCGGAAGGTCGTAACTCTTTGAAAAATCCGAAACTGCAAACTATAACTATCAAGATCTTCCAGTTCATCTTTCAGAATTATGCACCGTGGCGAGGCTTTAGCTTGAAGCGTCAGACATCAGAATGTTTAACCAAACATCTACAGATAATCAAATATGAACAAGTACAGTAAAATATCGCTAATGCGACCTCGTAATTTATTAACTCTGTAAAAGCATGTGGTTGCTTAATGCAGGGCAAAAGCAATGCAGAAAGCTCCAATAGGAGCTTTCTGTATAACGTTTGGCCTGCATTAAGCCATCACCTATTTAAAAAAAAAACAGAATTGTACTTGTTTTGATTGTTGGTACATGTATTACTGAGACTTTGCTGCAGTAAAACAAAAACAAGTATCCAATTTCCGTTACAACCACACCATCCGTCGTAAGTTCTACCTGCTGAAGAATGTGTGAAGCATCTACACGTTAATCCTTTCAATGCTCGTTACAGTCACACCACCATTTAATTAATTTAAAGGTAGAGTTCATTCAGTATGAAAGTGTACACTTTGTGTAAGAATTTTAAATAACATATAGTATAGACTCTGACCAAAGGGCTCCTCTAGAATCCCTCTGATCTGGGTCTACATTGTTTGCAAATATTAGTCAACTCGTTCATAGCAAAGAGTCACTTGTATAAGACAAAACCAACCAATTAGTGGAGGATGCACATTCACATTTTCTCAAAGTTTCTTTATTGTTATAAAGGTTTGAACGTGTACTGCTCTATTGTTTAAATGTTGGGTGTTCTATCCAAACACAGTAACTAACTACAGTAACCCCTCTCTATAACGGCTACTAAACTACATCAAGTAATTTGTGTTAAGGGCAGATGGCTGCTATAAAAACCAACTAATTAACACACAATTTAGTGGCCGTTATAGAGAGGTTTTACTGTATCTGCCTTGTGGATACCTCTGTCTATAGAGACCGAAGATTTATCTGTGCAGATGTAACAGATACAGCTGATATGAATTAAACCTAGTGATGTGTAGGGCAGAGAAAACATGCGTTATTCCGCAAAGACAAATGCATTACGTTTCACATATAATTATGAACATAACAGTATACATGTACAAAAATGTATATAGTTTTATAATTCACTTGGCCCTAGCATTGGTTTACCATTGATTACATCAAATATACCATATAACTGTAACTAATAAGCAAAAATCCTTTGTGATATTTTTTACCCTTTCCCTGTTGTATATTCATGTAAGAAATAATGACGTCATGAATATTAATTAGATTATTTTTTATGATGGCATATGAACACAGGACATTTTGGCTCAGGCAGAAGCTGTAGAATCAGATCTATAATACGCCATAAGCAAACAGTGCAGACCCTGATCAGATGGCTCCTATAGGAGCCGTCTGATCTGGGTCTACTCTGTTTGCAGATGCGTAAAAATGCGTTTACATAAGAGAAGGTGTTAATGCATACAAGTTTCCAATTTAATAATATTCATTGTACCTGTAGCTACCACCTACATTGGCTCATGTGTTAGGAGTTACACTTCACACTTTGCTCCATAGTATATACGCTTTTGGCTCCATATATAATATACACTTTTTAACGTCTTAGCAAACAAGGCAGATCATACGGCTCCTGTAGCAGCGTCTGGTCAGGGTCTGCTCTGTTTGTTTTAGGTACAATATTCAGTAAAACCCCTCTAATGCGACCACCTAAAACAGGTATAATTCTGGGTTGTAGAGGCATGTTGTAGCTTAATGCATGAATATTAATAAGATTAATGTTTATAATGGCACATGGACACAATAATTTTTGGCTTTGGCAGAAACCTTAAATTCATCAGCAAACAGAGAAGGTGGTGCATTAAGCAACCACCTGCTTATAAAGACACCAATGTTTATTCATTAAGTGGTCGCCTTAGAGGGGTTCTACTACATGTTGATCTGATTCTACAGCTGTTATACGGGTCGAAAATTCTCATACAGTAAAACCCCTCTAATGCGACCACCAAAAACGGGCATACTTCTGGGTGGCAGAGGCAGGTGGTAGCCTAATGCAGGACGAAAGTTATGCAGAAAGCTCCTATAATATAGCTATAATTATGTAACCCGGGACTAATAAGACTTTGATGGTTGGATTTCTGTAACAGATAAATAAAGCGTTGTTTAGATTTATATTGAAAACCACGTTTATTTTGGCGATGGGCGGAAATGGCACTCAATAAAGTGCAAAGTTAAAGTAGACCTATACATAACAATAATACAGAGACAATCAATATTTCGATTATGATAATTATAAAGTCGCAAGCCTAGACCCCGTGTTTACACAATTGTGTATTATCAAACCATGAAACAATTGCCATCCATAATTACTGTCGGTCTAAATATACTCTGATTATGCTTTAATAATGACTAGAATGTATTAAAATGTATGATTAAACCCTTATCTAGAGTTGTTAATATCCCAATAATAGATCAATGACTAGACACATTAGCCAAACTAGATCTATGTAACTAGATCTAGACAAATAGATCTATTTACCCATATCTACCTGACTAAACCTTATTCAACAAGATATAGATCTATATAACACTAAGGGTTTAATCAGAATACTGATTTGAACATTAATAATATCAACATAAGCTTTGAATTCAGTAACAATTCAAATGGATTTCATTTCACACCATGTTCACAACAGACATATACATGTAGGAACCTTCAAATATGAGCTGAATAGAGACCAGTTAAATATATGCTAGAAATATTGACAGTGCCAAATTGGGCCGCATATATAGTCCGCGAATTAATAAGGCAGATAAGGCTGCAGGTATGGTCCGAGTTTTATTGGGACCGAAGGTGCCCGCAAGTAAGGACAATACCTGGCCGCGATTTAGTCCGTGCCATTTTATAAACAAGCGTGGCCCCACGTGGGTTAATCCCTTTGTTTTTATTGAAAACATGCAATACATAGTAGCAGGTTTTCATACAAACAACAGATTAACAAAGCAATTCAGTGTCCATATCAACAAAGTTCCAACAGTATCTCGCTCACAATCGATCGTTTTGACGCATTCATCGTGATCGCTCGCACCCGAAAACATGTGACTTTCGATATTCATGTCAATTATTCAGAGTACAGACAACGATCGGGGATTATACCAGACATATCTTGAAAGGAATTTAATATAGATTGAACCAAATACAATAGAAATCGGCACTCTTACCTGTAACAGATAAATAAAGCGTTGTTTAGATTTATATTGAAAACCACGTTTATTTTGGCGATGGGCGGAAATGGCACTGATTTCCTCCCCTGGAAGAGCGCGAAGCAATTATAAAATCAAAGTACCGAAATGACTGGCATATACCTGAACCAGCATACTACAGATTAACAGAAAATAACAAAAAAAATGGGTGCCTTTCATCCGGTCACACACTCCCCCACTTTCAAAAATGTCGTCCCAGACATTTTCAGTTCATAACAATGTCGAGGCAAAAGCATAACTCTTTCCACTTTACGCCATTTAACACATGCATCTAAAATCCCTGAGCTATTATTCATTTCGTAAAGCTTTCCATATGTGAAAGAACTGAAATCAACCGCGTCCGGTTAACCCGCACTTTCTCATTGGCTTGAAACGAAATGCTTTTACCTCTTTAACATCAAAAAGCCTAACAAATACAGTAAACACATCAAGTACAGTAGACTATTTACAGTAATTACATCTAGTATGACATATCGCGCAATAAAGTAGTGTAACCCTACATGTCGATAGCACAACCTATTAAGCCCTATGATAACCTAGCTTAATTATACACTACATCAACCAAGAAACGCTGCTGAAACATGACCCTACCCCAGAGAAACCCTTATATCCGTACTAGTGTCAAAATGTCCCTGTTAATCATTAATACTTCCCTCTTGGTACCCACCAGGGGTGATCAGTCCCCGATGTTTAGTTTACCCTCTATGAAGTAAAATGCCCTACATCCTTGACCACTCTTACGATATTCTACATTGTTTCCATCCGGGCGTCTTGGTTTGTTTCCTCAAGTTCTTGATTACCTTTACCGGTCTTCTAAAACAGTCCCCCTCGCCCCTTACCTACCATGACAACCAGCTGTCTATCCATGGCGGTCCAACTACTGGGAGGTTCATAACTGCCTTGTACTCCGGCTTACCTAACACATCATATGTCAGCCTCCTCGGTGGTCGACGGTCTCTGGCTGAACGATGTTGTTGCTCGTCATCACTATCTTCTGTAGAGTCTTCATCTTCACTAATCAAATCTTCCACCTCGCTGTGTTCGCATGTCATGCTACTACAGTCCTCATCTTCTGGAGTGTGGAATGACTGTCCACTACTATTGCCTGGGATGAAATCCTCTGCGCTCGGGTTCAATGAACTTCGAGATGGTTCTGGCCTGTTAAATAACATTGGAGCTGGCGGCACTGATAGACTGGATCCATCTGAGACAGACTCTATCTTTTCAGTTCTCGTGACTGCCTTCTTCTTTCTGACCTCCTCTCGTCCAACGTCACTTTCTCCAAGAAAATTGCAAGGAAGGAGGCTGTTTCTATGCATTACTCTTTTCCTGCCTTCCCCTTTCTCGGGTTTTACCTCATATACCGGCGAATCATCAGCCATCCTTTTCACAACCACATACACCGTGTCTTCCCAGTGAGATCTCAACTTCCCTGGACCTCCTCTTTGTATGAAGTTGCGCACCAGTACTCTGTCCCCAGGATGTAATACGGAACACTGAGTTTTTTGGTTATAGTATTTCTCCGCTTTGGCTGAAGATTTTTTTATATTTGCCCTAGCTATATCAAAAGCTTCTTGTAACCCATCATGCCACTTCTTAACATATTCTGAATATCGGACATTTTCCATAGGTTCAGTCAACCCGAAAACTATGTCAACAGGAAGCCTCGGAGACCTGCCAAAGAGTAAATAGAATGGCGCATATCCAGTGGTATCATTCTTGGTGCAGTTGTAAGCATGAACAACTTTGTTCAAATGTGACTTCCAATCTGCCTTATCCTGCGCTGTAAGGGTTCTAAGCATTCCAAGAAGTGTCCGGTTGAAACGTTCAACCTGTCCATTTCCAGATGGGTGATACGGCGTAGTTCTTGAATGACCAATGTGACAGAATTTCTCCAATTGAAAGAAAAACTGATTCTCAAACTCCCGACCTTGGTCATGATGTATCCGATGTGGGAACCCAAACTTCAGGATGAAATCATTGAACACCTTCTCTGCTGCGGTTCGTCCCGACTTATTTCTGGTCGCATAAGCCTGAGCAAACCGAGTGAAATGATCCATCACAACCAATATGTACTCATAACCCCCTTTGCTTTTCTCCAAATGAAGAAAATCAATTGATATGAGCTCAAACGGTGCAGATGTATGAATTGGCTGTAAAGCTGCTTTCCTTTGAATATTAGGTTTCTTGTCTTTCATGCACTTACAGATGTTGGTAACAAAGTTGGTAATGTCTTGTTCCATTCCTGGCCAATAAAATCTTTCTCTGGTTAAATGCAACACTCTCTCTACTCCAAGATGTCCCATCTCCTCATGAAGTTCAAAGTAGACTCTCCTGTGATATTTATGTGGAAGAACTAATTGTGCATTTTCTCCACTGTCTTCGCAACAAGCCATAGTCGTCAAGGAACAACTTCTTTTTCTCACGCAGTAGAGCTTTGCATTTCCTAGAACATGCTTCCGATACATCACTTACTAATTTGCCTTGTTGGATTGCCTTCAGGACCGGGCCAATTGTGGAATCAAACTGTTGCGATATTCTCAACTCTTCTGTTGTAAATTTTTTCAAAGACGGATGTATGTTTTGTTCTTGTTCATCAGCCACATCTGACAATGTTGCTTGAAAAATGTTCTGGTCCATACACGAAGTCAACTTGATGACATTTGCCTCTTCAATACCAGTTGTCCTGGTGCATTCCCTTTTGTATGCCTCGAAGTCCAGTGGCATTCTGGATAAACCATCTGCATCATTATTCAAACGACCTGGCTTGTACTTCAGCTCAAAATCAAAATCAGCTAGGTCCGCAAGCCATCTGTGTCTTGTAGCATCTAATTTTGCTGAGGTCTTGATGTAGGTCAGTGGATTGTTATCACTATAGACTGTGAAGCCTTTGGCATAGTAGAGATAGTCTCTGAAACGTTCTGAAACAGCCCACTTAAGTGCCAAAAACTCTAACTTACCTGAATGTAAGTGGTAGTTCTTCTCAGCAGGAGATAATGTTCTGCTACCATAGGCTACAACTGACATTCTCCCGTTGTCCTGTTGCTGGTAAAGGATAGCTCCTAAACCAATCTGTGAAGCGTCAACATGCAGGTGAAACTCTCGATCAAAATCTGGGTAAGCAATCACTGGCCGAGATATTAAAATCTCTACCAGTTCTTCTAAAATACCTTGATGTTTCTGTGTCCAAGAGATTTTCTTCTTTGAAGATACTTGACCCTTTCCTTTCACCTGGTTTGGTTGGTCATCTCCAAGTAGGTCATACAAAGCTTTCGCTCTTCTCGAGAAATCAGGTATATACTTACGGTAGTATCCTAGAAACCCTACAAGTTGTCGGACATCCCCAACGGTTTCTACCGTACGGTCCTTCAGAGCTGCTACTGCACTTACATCTGCTTGATCCATGCAATAGCCTGATTCCGAAACTAAGTTTCCAAGATATCTTACCTCTTTCTTGAAGAATTCACACGTCTTCATCTTCAGTTTAATACCTTTCTCCTTCAGTCGTCTCAAAACAGCTCTCACATCTTCAAGATGTTGGTCAAAATTCTTGCTATAAACCAGGATATCGTCCAGATAAGGGATGCATATCTCATCTCGTAATCCTTCGAGACAGCTCTCCATGAAGGCTTGGAAGCATCCAGGAGCTCCCGAAAGACCAAATGGAATCCGAATCCATTCATATAAACCCCACGGGGTGGTAAAGGCTGTAACTGGACGGCAGTCTTCTTTAACAAAACCTTGGTGGTAGGCTTTACCCTGGTCCAAGACAGTGAACCATGAGTTCCCTCCTAAAGTGTCCAATGTGTCCTGAATCCTTGGCAAAGGAATCTGACTTTGCATCGTCTTGTTATTGACAGCACGGTAGTCTATGCAAAGCCGTAGAGATCCATCCTTCTTACGGACACACACAATTGGGCTAGAATACTGCGATTTGGACTTCGTGATCCACCCCCTATTCACTAAATCAATGAGATAGTCTTTCACCTCCTTATGCAAAGGCTTTGGTACCGAGTTATAGCTCTTTCTTACCGGTATGTTGTCTTTCAAATTTATTTCCATCTGGAGATCTGGGACACATCCAACATCATACTCACCTACCGAGAAGGCATCTCTCTCTTCATGGATCATGCTTTTGATATTACTCACCTGTACTGGCGTGAGACCATCATCAAGTTCAAGATCCATCTCTATTCCTCCTTCTGTTGGTACATCATTATGGTTGCTCTGGGTAACCTTGTTAATACTTACCCCTGTATCCAGATCATATCTTTTGTCAGCTAAAGCTATGACAGACTGTACACCTTGTATAGACCCAATTGTTGTTCTTTTCTTCAATACAATATCATGATTAGTAGTATTTTGTACAGGTACGCTAACATGAAATGTCGAACCTCTAGGGACTGAGACAACTGTCTCTTGAAATACAAGTCCCGTACCTTCATTACTACTTTCTCTAGGTTCAAAAATTGCACTATATGTTTCTAGTACGGCGTCAGAATGAACAACACCCTTAACCCATTTAACCCCCTGTGCAGGTATGCAAATATCATATTTCCCTATTTTAACAACACCAAAAACTTCTTCACAGGCCAAGAGCTTGCACATCTCACTGACAGTATTCTCATTAACATTCTGCATTGAGCATTTAAGCTGCCCTATAGCAATCTCTGGACCCAAACTGGAAACCAAGTGTGAAATAACATTGAATCCAATTATGGGCCTCGAGATAGAAGAGCTATCTGTTACCAAAAATGGCACTGTCAGTGGACCAGCAGTCTGATGCCTTAGTGATAATTCGAGCTCAACCCAGCCCTTAAAAGGAATTGGGTCACCACTTGCAGATCTTATATTTACATTTGCTATTTCTGACAGGCTTCTAAGTTTGTTCGTTCCTAACAATTTTGATGGTAATAGTGAAACCTGTGCGCCTGTGTCCCATAGACATTGAGTATGTACATTATTTAGTTGACAGTCAATAATACATTCTTCCCCAACTAATTTTACAATCTGATCTTTACTTTTGGAACACACTTTGCCTTTAACATTAAAGCATTTTGGATTTTCTAATTCTAAAATTTTATTTTCAATGTCTTTGATGTCTTTTTTTAAAAGTACTGGGGTGCTGCCTAAACTGGTCACTGTTCCCCCTTCTTCAGTGACCCCAGAGGGTTTAAAGACCTCCTGTTTGCTCTGCATCCCTTTGCAAAATGTTCACTACTACCACATTTGAAACAGTGTTCACAACGCGCATCTGATGAGGCACACTTGTTGCATTTTTTTACTGGTCTGCGTACACGTTGATTGGAGTGCTGATTCCCCTTCTGTGTTCTTGCGGATAGTTCTTGAACTTGTGCCTGTAACAATTTAACTTGAGCTTGAAGCTTTTCTGCCGCACACTCGTTCACCTGCAGCTTTCCTCTGATCTTTGACGAGTGTTCAGCCTCTGTTAAAGTAATCTGATTAACACTACTCAGTATCTTAACGTCCTCCACTCCGCTGACGAGAACCGGTTCTAGTCGATGTCTCACATTATCGTCCCGTAGCCCTGTTGTTAGAGCATGGAGGAACATTCTCTCAACCATGCAGGTGTCATATGGAACCTCCTTGTCTTCCTCGGAGGCTGCAAGGACGCGTTGTTTTAAATCCAAAGCCCGCATAACAAATTCTAATGCGCTCTCTGATGTGGTTTGAGCGACATTACACAGTTTCTTATAGAGTTCTGTTGCTGTCTGCTCACGGAAATGTGACTGCAATACACCTTTCAGTTCTCTTATAGAAAGTCCCTCTTTCCCTTCTAGGTAGCTCCGAAGTTTAATGCCTGGAGAAATGGCCCTGATCACACCCTCGACGATTTCTGTCTCCGAGTGTCCCTTCTCACTTCCGGCATTTATCTGGCGACTGAGGCTGACATAGCTCAGTCCACCTGCAGCTTGTTCTGTTATGGTGCCAAACACTTTAAAATCTCTTCGCCAAAGTGCAGGCAGGTCTGTAGGCTTGGGCGTTGATTTTTCCGGACTTGTTTTACCGGGCGTGTCTGCCTTTGTTCGGATGGTCGGGTCAAAGTTGAGACCGAGAGCCACCATCGCCATCTTGCCCTTGTCTGTGCCTGCTATTTGATTTGTAAACCAAGTGTTGACGATGGTGACTGCGCGCGTACGGGTGAGTGCCGTGTCACCAGTATCCAAACTCTGTTCGTCAATAATTTCTTTTAGAAGGTCAATGGTGGCCCCGTAGATCTTTCCGCGCATGTGAAAAATATCATCTTCTTCCGCCATGATGTTACCGGTGTTGAAACTTTACTTTTTTGTATCCCGGACGAGCCCCCAAAATGTAACCCGGGACTAATAAGACTTTGATGGTTGGATTTCTGTAACAGATAAATAAAGCGTTGTTTAGATTTATATTGAAAACCACGTTTATTTTGGCGATGGGCGGAAATGGCACTCAATAAAGTGCAAAGTTAAAGTAGACCTATACATAACAATAATACAGAGACAATCAATATTTCGATTATGATAATTATAAAGTCGCAAGCCTAGACCCCGTGTTTACACAATTGTGTATTATCAAACCATGAAACAATTGCCATCCATAATTACTGTCGGTCTAAATATACTCTGATTATGCTTTAATAATGACTAGAATGTATTAAAATGTATGATTAAACCCTTATCTAGAGTTGTTAATATCCCAATAATAGATCAATGACTAGACACATTAGCCAAACTAGATCTATGTAACTAGATCTAGACAAATAGATCTATTTACCCATATCTACCTGACTAAACCTTATTCAACAAGATATAGATCTATATAACACTAAGGGTTTAATCAGAATACTGATTTGAACATTAATAATATCAACATAAGCTTTGAATTCAGTAACAATTCAAATGGATTTCATTTCACACCATGTTCACAACAGACATATACATGTAGGAACCTTCAAATATGAGCTGAATAGAGACCAGTTAAATATATGCTAGAAATATTGACAGTGCCAAATTGGGCCGCATATATAGTCCGCGAATTAATAAGGCAGATAAGGCTGCAGGTATGGTCCGAGTTTTATTGGGACCGAAGGTGCCCGCAAGTAAGGACAATACCTGGCCGCGATTTAGTCCGTGCCATTTTATAAACAAGCGTGGCCCCACGTGGGTTAATCCCTTTGTTTTTATTGAAAACATGCAATACATAGTAGCAGGTTTTCATACAAACAACAGATTAACAAAGCAATTCAGTGTCCATATCAACAAAGTTCCAACAGTATCTCGCTCACAATCGATCGTTTTGACGCATTCATCGTGATCGCTCGCACCCGAAAACATGTGACTTTCGATATTCATGTCAATTATTCAGAGTACAGACAACGATCGGGGATTATACCAGACATATCTTGAAAGGAATTTAATATAGATTGAACCAAATACAATAGAAATCGGCACTCTTACCTGTAACAGATAAATAAAGCGTTGTTTAGATTTATATTGAAAACCACGTTTATTTTGGCGATGGGCGGAAATGGCACTGATTTCCTCCCCTGGAAGAGCGCGAAGCAATTATAAAATCAAAGTACCGAAATGACTGGCATATACCTGAACCAGCATACTACAGATTAACAGAAAATAACAAAAAAAATGGGTGCCTTTCATCCGGTCACAATTATTTTTAAGTGGTCGCATTAGAGGGGTTCTACTGTATTTCCTATGACAATTAAGTTAACTTATATTCATTATGCCATTATTTCTTACATAAATATTCATGGAGTAAAAGGTTAATCATGTGAAGCCATTTTGCCGATGTTCTTGTCAGGAAGCCTTCTCAGCTGGTGTGTTTTAGACTGAAGGATCTACCTGGATG